>OY744602.1:12399705-12424705 GCA_963556255.1 Allolobophora icterica
TCATCCTCTGAAGACAGCCCAACTTAATCTAATCTAATCAACTGACTTCTATAGCGCCGTAGACATAATATTATTGTACAAGGCACCGGCCACTTCAAGCGAGATCAAAGTCAAGAGCATCCTTGGCAGATGCCTGATCGAAATCCAAGTGGTCACGGAAACCAGAAATCAATCTTTCCTAATCTAATCTAATCCGATCTAATCAATCAAATCAAATCAAATCAAATCAAATCAAGATCAAATCAAATCAATCAAATCAAATCAAATCAAATCAAATCAAATCAAATCAAATCAAATCAAATCAAATCAAATCAAATCAAATCAAATCTAATGACTTCTGTGGCGCACTTAACAGAATTCCATGGCTTTGGACCAGAAAACGAGAAGGAAGGCCTGAGAGTCCAATGCAGTTCGTGTGCCACTTGGAAGCTAAGCAGAGGGCACCAGCAGATTATTCCTCCTCCACTTCTGTATCCTCCTTCCCTTCTTTGTCCTCGGCGTCCTCCTCCTCCTCCAACACAACGTCTTTTCTCCTTCTCCTCCAAATCGTTCTTCTACTCCATCTCCTCTTTTTCACCCCATTCTCTTCTTCCTCCTCTTCCCCCTGTTCCTCGCTATGTTTCCCCTCTTCTCCTTCTTCTCTCATTCTCCTCATTCTCCTGCCTACTCTTTTCATTCGCCTCATTTCCTCCTTTTCTTCATCTCATCCTCTTCCTCCTCCTTCGCCATTTTCTCCTCTTCATCATCATCATCATCCCACCTCCTCATTCTTCTCTTCCTCTTCATTCTGCTCCACCTCCTCCAGATTCTCCTCCTCATTCTCCTCCACATTCTCCTCCTCATTCCCCTCCACATTCTCCTCCTAATTCTCCTGCTCCTCCTCGTTTGAGTGCAACAGTTCTATCCTTTCGTTCGCCAGGTGTCAGCAGTTACATAGCCACAGCCGTCGAAATTATGAACTCACAGACTTAAAATGTAGGCCTATTCACAGACTTCATAGCTGATTTGGCAACGAGGCGCAGTTGAAGCAGAAATCTAGAAAATCGTCTACCCCGCCGGGGTATGTCGAATATATAGTGCTCGAGTTCAGCGCTCGTGAATAAGCTGATGCCCTGCGCTTAGATTTAGAGTAGCGCTTTAGAAATTTGGAGATGACGATGACGATTTCGATTACTTACAGTGGAACAATCTTACAGTCTTAGGGCCTACTGTTCTCGAGCAATACGGGTGGGTCGTGGTTCTGCCTTTATTTGACCGGTCTATAACTCTCGTTTTGGTGTGGTGGTGGTGGTGGTGGTGGCGGTGGCGGTGGCGGTGGCGGTGGCGGTGGCGGTGGCGATGAAGATGATGGTGATGGTGATGGTGATGGTGATGGTGATGGTGATGGTGATGATGATGATGATGATGATGATGATGATGATGATGATGATGATGATGATGATGATGATGATGATGATGATGATGATGATGCTCGGACGACAGACTAAGGAACACTAGTCGCGTGTACTGAGAGCATCCAGAGGATCCTCGGAGTGTACACAGAGCAGCCATGGTCTGCGCTGACATTCCAATCTCCCTCCCCCACCCTTTGCAGACAGCTGTGGAGATATCATCTGTAATACGTCTAATGTCTGATTATTGGAATTATTCCAGTATAAAACTAAGCTGTAAAATGGCCAATTATTATCCGCTGGGTAGTTTTTATGTTTCCAACAAACCATGTTGGGATACACGCTCAGTGTTGGACCTTACTCCCTCCAGTTGGTCTTCATGTGCAGGGGCGTAAGTTTGGTCTAAAAATTGGAGGGTACCGATTTTTTACATACACGAAGAAAGGCGGAGACTGCGATCTCTGGGAAGGCACAACAATAAAATATTGATTGGCATTGTTCAAAACGTGGGGGTAGGTACCCCAGTCCAAAATGTTGGGGTACGGGTACCCAGTCAACCAAAAGTGTGGGGAGGGGGTACGGGTACACCCAGTAAAAAATGGGTACGGGTACCCCCACAAATTACGCCTATGTTCACGTGCATCCCATAGAACGGATCGAGTCACGGCTTCGAAGAGGTCATGGTTTTGCCCTTAATCGAACGGCTAAGAAAATTACTATCTCTCTAGATTTCCATGCATACATAGGGTGAAGGATCTCACCCGATCAATTCCTTTAAAAACTGAACAGGGTCGAGGGCAGGCCATACCGTCGCCGTAGAAAAACATGCGCGATTGTGTTGTGGATAGCCTGCTATCAACCATGGAGAGGTTTGGAGTTCACATCCCCGCTACTGCAGACATTTTTAAAGATTTCTCTTCACCAGCGCCCCTAACTAACTCAGTATAATGAGTACACTGACTGTACACCGTCGGCGGGAAGATGAGACAGCAAGGGGAGGACTGGCCACCCGCCCTCATATGCCGAGGCTATGAGAAAGATGAAGTCGCTAACAGTTCATACCCATCCATGGCTGCCTCTGGGTTAGTTTATGGGTCTGCTATTCTCTTCTTCTTAACAATTTAAATTTATTTAAACCCGTGACGAAATATCTAGGCCTACATACTTTTGGCGTAGCCCAAAGGACTTCCATTGTTTGAGACTACATTATGTGTAACCGGATACGGAGTTTCTTCGACTCTCTGTCTTGGCCACGGACATACAGGTGTGCATGTAAGAAGTAACTGTATTTCATAAGCTTATTTCTGAGTGCGTGCTAAAAATATTGGTGGTTGGCATGATTGACTGTTTGGCTTGGGGGGGTTCAAATCCCCGCCAGGGCATGCAGAAAGTGTCTCAAGAATTCTGCTCTTTGTCAGCGGGAGAATCGAGGGAGAGAACCGATCATCAGCCGAGGCTGAGAAAGATGAAGTCGCTAGCATCTTATACTCAAGGCTACCTCGGCCTTCTGTGAGTAAATATGTTCAGTTGTGAATTCCAGGATGGGACCAGCGTCTCACTCCTGTCCCTATTCG
Source organism: Allolobophora icterica (assembly GCA_963556255.1). Lineage (NCBI taxonomy): Eukaryota > Metazoa > Annelida > Clitellata > Crassiclitellata > Lumbricidae > Allolobophora > Allolobophora icterica. The sequence continues at coordinate 12,402,671 of OY744602.1, forward strand.
CAGGCGCCCACGGCCAGATGCACCCACCAGCAGTCTGGCTGACTAAACTTCCGCCGACTAAACTTAAAACTCGTTTCGAACGGTTCTATAGGCCCAACTGTTAAACTTTCAGTGCTTTAGTGCGGCTGTACTCAATAGTACGGTACATGCTACGAACATAGACAAACAACAGGCAGGCAGACAGACAGACAGACAGACAGACAGACAGACAGACAGACAGACAGACAGACAAAGATAGAGACAGACAAACAAACAAAGATACAGACATAGACAAAGAGAGACAAATGGAGAGAGCAACACAGTCAGACACATAAAGAGAGAGAGAGAGAGAGAGAGAGAGAGAGAGAGAGAGAGAGAGAGAGAGAGAGAGAGAGAGAGAGAGAGAGAGAGAGAGAGAGAGAGAGAGAGAGAGAGAGAGAGAGAGAGAGAGAGAGAGAGAGACATAGATAGAGACAGAGAGAGACAGACATACATACATGTCTGACTGTCTGTCTGTCTGTCTGTCTGTCTGTCTCTCTCTCTTTCTGTATGTCTGTCAGTCAGACAGATAAAGGTAGGAACACACAGAGACAGACAGCCAGAGACAGACAGACGGAAACAGATGGAGAGAGCCACACACAGACATAAAGAGATTGACCGGAGGTAAATGTTTGGTTCGAGTGCACTTGATAATTGGTGAACTGTTGAGTTAGGAGCCGGAAGTGACTCTGCTGATGCAGAGATTTAACTCCATCCCCGACTGTTACACAAACCAATTACAGCAGTAAGCCCCGTGGCAGTCTACAGGGATCCAGTTGTTAGGCGTAGGCCTAAAGGGCAATGTTTTATGACTGTACAGGCCAATTCCAGAGGCGTAGCTAGGGGAGTACAGAGGGACATGTGTCCCCAGGCGTTAAAGCAAGAGGCGTCAAAATGAGGGTTAAAATTAATAATTTTAATTTTACTCTTAACGTTGATGCAGTTTTAACTAATTTATCCCAAATATATAAATTTAAAAGATTTAATTTTGTTGCCAAAAATATCGACTTTTATATCCTCATTACTAACAAACCAGTTGTCAGATGTGATTCTGGCGACCCACTGAGCACTAAGGAGGCTAAAGGAGCACCATATACTAGGGCTGTACCGAATATTCGCTTCGTATTCGCTTCGGTGCCGAATAGTGGGTCAAATAGCTATTCGGTATTCGGCCGAATAGTAGCGGTCGGACCGAATACGAATAGTGATCACGTGACATCTGTTTCTGCTTATGCGGCTGCTATAGCGAGTGGAGTAAACGTTAAGTAAGTAACAATTTCTAAGTTTAGTTAAATTAGTTCCATTCCTAGTTTACACTGACTGGCAGAAGGATGCAAAAATTCCATGTTTCTAACTATTTACTTTTAGTATATGTATTAAATTTACTGAACTAAAACTTTTGCTTACATTTGAAATTTTGAATGTTGTCGCGAGACCTATTTTGTACACTATTCGTATTCGTATTCGTATTCGGTCGAATAGTTGGTCCAATTATTCGTATTCGGCCGAATAGTGATAATCGACTATTCGGTACAGCCCTACCATATACTCACTACATTCGATGTATTTTGAAAGTGAGCAGCGGCGGCAGCGGCATAGCTAGGATATTTTGCGCCCGGGGACGAACTATGAATTTGGCGCCCCCTTTTACTATTTTACATTTCCCAATTAATCGAATGGCAATTTTATTTGTAATGAAATAAAATAAAATATGAAAAATACAAATAGTACATGCATGGTACCCCTTAGTGCTCAATGGAGCGCCAAAATCATACCTGAGAACTGGTTTGTAAGTAATGAGAATATAACTGGATATATTTGGGGCGCAAAAATTAAATCTGATGAATTTACTTGGGATAAATTAGTTAAAACTGCATCAAAATTAAGAGTAAAATTATTTATCTTGAGTTCTTGACCCTCATTTTGGCGCCCCCTTCCCTTGGCGCCCGGGGACACGTGTACCCCCTGCCCCTCCCCTAGCTACGCCTCTGAGCGGCGGCGACCTCATTTGACAGGTGGGAGGACACTTTTGAACTGATCGGGTCAAAAACGAGGTGAAATGTGAAATAAATGAAACAGAGGAGGGCGACAATTTCATAGTTCGTCCCCGGGCGCAAAATATCCTAGCTACGCCGCTGGCCAAATCGGATGGCATATGTGCAGGTCTGTATGCTAAGCCTCAACAAAGTAGGCCTATTAATGTTTTGGTTTTAGTAGTTCATTGTCAAGAGGCTCCCAAGGCCCGTCATGCTAGGCCTTACAGATTAGGGAAGATTAATGATATAAAGTTAGGCTAAAATAATAGGCCTAGGCCTATGTTACCGCGGAGATATTTAGGCCTGTAAGTCTAAACACACAGTCGTATACTTTGGGGCCGAAATGGCAAAAGCGAATGGTAGGGCTCCGGAGGCCAAAATGGTAGAAAGCGGTCTGGTTACCATTTATGTTACCATTGGTGCCATGTGTTGTAAGGGGCATGGGCGGCGATCCCGGGGGGGTCGAGGGGGACAAGACCCCCAGCTTTGACAGTGGGGGGGGGGACACGCCATACATGGGACCCCAAATTTAGAAGAAACGACAAAAAGGTCATCAAATTTTTTGGTACTCAGGTTATAAAATTTTTCGCGCGTGAGCCCGAAAAATTTTTTAGACCTCTTTTTTGACCAGATCAGTTCAAAACTCTTTTTTGACCAGATCAGTTTCCCAAATGTCCACCCACCTCTCAAACAAGATCGCCGCCACTGGTAAGGGGTTTGCTATCGGGTGACGTATAGTTTAGAATAGGGAGTTCTAGGCGATTATTTTTTGGTTGGAGGGGGAGGTGGCGTCAAGATTATCGGTTTATATCAAGTTATCATCATCCTTGTCCTCATCATCACTGTCATCATAATTATGACATCATTGTCTTTCTAATCAAATTGTAGTTTTTCTATAATCGTCTGTGTCGATGGTGAGGAGATATATCTTTTAGGGATACAATGTGATACACTGTAACGTTAATTAGCATGAATGAGGCGCATAAGCCCATTAAACCCTCCCTCCTCTCCTCCCGCTGCCATTTACATGTCTGACGCATATATAAATATATATATATATATATATATATATAATATTAAATAATAATATATCCTTCCTTTGTCGCTAATTACGAGCTTCTGCACCGCTCAATAATAGGCTACGTCGTAGGAGCATGCGCTTAGTCAAAACAAAATCGATAGGCAGGTAGGAACAGAATCGGTTTTAGGTAGGCCCTAAAGATCCAAGTTAGGTAGGCCCTAAAGCATACAGTTACGGTGGCGTCGGTGGGTGGTTTTCAGAATCAGAGCGGAGAGATCAGGGTATAGGAGAAATCGGGAGCAAACGTGGTTTATTTCAAGCACGACAGGTAACCTTAAATGGCATGGCACCCAATCAAACTGTCTGCGGTGGTGATGGATCTCTCACCAGGTGAATCCATTGAAAGCTCAGCAGGGTCGAGGCCACACGGTGGCTATATAAAACCACGTAGGTTTACATTTTATTTTATTGGATTTGAACTCGACAAGTCAGAAGAAACATCCTTGGTAGTTTGTTTATAAACTGACGCATTCGTGCGAACTTAAACTTCGTCGACCCCCTCAAAGCCTCGTGACTGGGTCGCGCTAGCGAGCACTTATGGCCGAGTGCATGCATCCCGGCTGCCTGCCCCAGCCGGAGTCAGCTTCTGGGCTGGGTGCGCCCGAGTAGGCGCTTCAAACAGAAGGCCGTAGAGAGATGCATTTGCAGCCCGCGTGAGTGAGCTAACTAGGTCTCAACACGATAACAACTGTACGTTGATCTTCTTCACCTTTAGTGTTCGAAGTGTATTCGCCGTCCCTCAAGCTTTTAGGGTATTCGAAGCTTTGAGGGAACGATTTCTTGTCAGTGGTGGGCTTCGGTTTCGATTCCCGTTTTGTTTTTGGGAGAAGTATGAGGCCGAAATAACGCCGTAAGTAGAGAGAATCACCGTTTGGCAATATCGTTGATCAAGTACATGCTGCACCTAGACGTTGGTGCACGTGCACCGACGTGTATTTTTAGATCATTACGTCATATTTCTTTGTTAAAGAGTTTTGTTTTAATTTATGCAGCGCCTATGTACGTGGTTAAGTTAACTTGGAGTTAGTTCAATCTCATAAAATGGCATTTGAAGATCGACAGCAAGGATTGCGTACAAAATTGTACACGTTTAGAAACGTTTCATTGTAGCGGAGTGACTTTAAAGTTCTTGAAAGTTTGGATGAACTGGATTTTTGAGAAAATCTGCTGTATAACAGGTCCGTGTGACTTACGGTTATCGAGGCAAACTTAGTAGGCCCTATATATTCTAGACATGATATAACTTAACAGTTATGTTTCTTCGGTTTGCGTATAATTTATTTTATTTTTATGACTAATTTAGCAGATAAGAATACATGGACAGGAATTTATATAGCGCTGTAATTGGACATGCATTAAAAACGTTATAGTAATAATAACGCAAATTATGTAGCACCTTTTCAAGGAAACACCTTGCTAGCACTGCCGATCCAAAATACCCGTCTACTATTGAGGAGGGGTGGCGGGTTCAAACCCCTATGCTCTTCTTCTATGTAACTGAAGATGTTAGGGGGTGAGAAAAACTAAAAATTCTTCTGAGTCATCAGTTGTTTTGTGTACAACATATTAACGACATTAGATTTTGATCTGCATTCATATACTTTGGTAATCTGTAAAATTTGTGACTCCCCAAACTCTTTTTGACTGAGAATGGTGCTGAGAAATTTTGGAGATTTACATTTACATTACAGCCAAAAATTGGTATTCAGGATATCAGTTTTGATTGGCAGTAAGGGGAGAGGCAGAAGCAACATGTGCAGATAAAATAGAAGCCAGTAAGCCTGATCCAGCTAGGGAGCCTTTTAGCCCAGAAATTTAATCTTTTGGATATTTTAATATATATCCCTAAAGCTGGTTCACTTTGATAAAGAAAAACAGTAATTTGATAGACATTTCAAGAACATGAACACTGTTGAGATGCATTGGTTAGAAGTATTTTATTTAGACCAAAGATCTGATTGTTTTCAGCGCAGAAATCATTCACTTTGAAGTGTTGACCCTCTTGACTTTCAATGTAATTGCCATATTGCCTTTCTGCTACGATTAGCATATTACAGGTTACTGTGAGACTACTGAAGAAGAAGAAGAAGAAGAAGAAGAAGAAGAAGAAGAAGAAGAGGAAGAAGAGGAACAAGAGGAACAAGAGGAACAAGAGGAACAAGAGGAACAAGAGGAAGAAGGAGAAGAAGGAGGAGGAGGAGAAGGAGCAGGAGCAGGAGCAGGAGCAAAGAGCAGTTCCTTAAGTTAGACCTGAGACAGCCATGGGTGTGAAGAGTTAACAATCCCAGTAACAACTTAACTTTTTCAGCCTTGGCTTATGATGGCGAGTGTCTGGTTCTCTTTCTTGCTGTCCGATCTTCCCACCGACAATGTATGGTCAGTGTAGGGGGGACCGAGGTCGAGCAGACATCTCAACAAAATCTCTGCCCTGGCAGGAGTTTGAGCCCCCGAGCTTTTAGTTGACAGTCCGGCATGCTAACCACTAGACTTTCAGGCACCCCCATCATCCCCATGTGAATACCCCAGTAAGATTATAGTAATAATTATTTTTTACCCAGAGAATAAAATCACAAAGGTACATAAACTATTCTACAGGTGCAAGGGAGAGTGCATCTTTGTATATTTCTGTCGGGTCAAACATACCACAGAAAAGCAAGTTAAACATACCACAGAAAGCAAGTTAAACATACCACAGAAAGCAAGTTAAACATACCACAGAAAGCAAGTTAAACATACCACAGAAAAACAAGTTAAACATACCACAGAAAGCAAGTTAAACATACCACAGAAAGCAAGTTAAACATACCACAGAAAGCAAGTTAAACATACCACAGAAAAACAAGTTAAACATACCACAGAAAGCAAGTTAAACATACCACAGAAAAACAAGTTAAACATACCACAGAAAGCAAGTGCCTTAAACCACTGGGTTGGATTGTTGAACAACACAATGGAACAGGGAAGAAGTCTCCCTTGGGTCTCAAGAAACCCTGGTCTGCTTGAAACCCTTTTCTGATGTCACCTATCCTTAGTGATTGAATGGGCCAAGAGTCTCGAAGGCCAAAAGGATGAACTGGTATGGACTGGGAGGTTTGCATTTAACTGGCAACTTTCCTTTGGCCTGCCAGCTCAGCCACAGCTCATGCAGTACCTGTTATGTGAGATAGAAATTATTCTAGTGTATGTAATCAGGTGACATTATTATTACTATTATTATGTTATATTATTATTATCATCATGTTTATTATTATTATTACCAGTATTTGTTGACACATAAAGTCACACAGAAATGTGAATGTTTGGTGTGGATGCCTACCTGTTTAAATGCACATAGCACCCTCGGCTGTTTATGTGCTATCGGGAAGTAAGGAAGTGGTATGGCACTATCTACAGGGTGAGAATTGTCGGGGGTTGGGGTTTAACCCCCCAGTCTTTCTTAGGACCCCACAGTAAAGTCTTCATGCACACCCAAAGTCCACGTAAATCAATGTCTAACCCCCCAGTCTTTTTCCTACTATTCTCCTACTGACTATCTAAGTTATGAAGTTAGAATAGGTTAGAGTGCTTGATATCCTAACGTAACTTGTTTTATTTTAGCAGCACAGACTGACACCATGGCATCTATGAGCTCGAAAGAAGGCGGCTGGGGATGGCTTGTGACAGCCGGATCTTTCCTCATCCATATCATCGTAGGAGGAATCGGATACAGTTGCGGAGTCTGGCAGATGATCTTTTCCGGATACTTTGGCAAGACGAGGTTCCAGACGGCCTGGATTGGATCAACGTTGCTGGCAATGACAGCGATTGGGGGTAAGATGATAAATCGAATCCTTTCATTTCTGTTATCTTCAATAGTATTATCGTTTTTGTAATAATATATATACTTAGTTAAGTTACACAATATTAATTATGCTAAACTGTGTAGCAAGCACACTGCCAGCAGCTTAATCAATGGGAAAGAGGCTACCCTGTATCCAGGGTTGATGAGAGGGCTCAGGGGGGTTTGCTGCCCTGGGGCCCGGTTCTATGGAAGGGCCCCTGGTAGGGACCCCGAAATGTGGGTTTTGGCCCAATGGCAATATTGATTTCTACATTTACTTTCACTATTATTATTAGTAACCTTATCAGTATTCATTAAATATAGTTTGATAGTCTTTTGATCGGCTTACATCAGGCTTGGGCTACTGATAAAATTTAAAAAACAAGGGGACCTGATGGACCCTGAGAAGTGTCTACCTGGGGTCCGCCTTGGCTCTCAATGCCAAGAGAGTGTAATGACCCTTTGAGTTTGTCCTTTTGATTGCGCAAAAGCAGCAAGTAAGCTTCAAATGTACAAATTCTAATCTCTGTAATCCTCTGTTCTTGGTGATACGATAAGTGGCTCAATCGTGGCTCAATCTACTTTTATAGCTGAAGTTTTCATTAGTGAGCTACTTCTAAAGTTATTTACATTTGCAAAGAGTTAATGATAGATGACGATTCGATTGTTTTTAAGCGTCAACACTTGTCCACATTTCCCATAATCTATTAGTTTATGCTATGGAACATATCGGCATTGTATTATGCATACTTACTGTTCAATGTTATGCATTTGCTGGTAACCTGTAGTGCATAGTGTGGTAACATGCACGTGTGATGTAATGTTCTGCATAAGATGTAATGTTATGTGTTCTATGTATTATGCCTGTTATGTGTTCTGTGTAACCTATATGTAGATGTTATAAGAGAGATTTATAAGAGATTATTATGCCAGACATCAAACTTATCAGAGTCAGAATGTAGTATGCCCTTGTCAGATACAAAAAATTAATTACATACTTATACTTATTTACCTCATTATTTATCATATATATATATATATATATATATTTATATTTATCATATATATAGATAATATATATATGTATATATACATATACCTACATACCTTACTTACTTAATGAAAATTATTTAACATGCTACCACCAAATTGGAGCAAGTTTTATCTGACCCTCTTGTAGTATGTAGGCTGTTTGTAAATAGTACTGGGGTAAAATAGTCATGAACGTGTACAGGATTAGTGCCACCCCTATAGTATCTTTGGACAGATGATACCTATGAAAGAATTGAATCATTTAGTATCAGATAGTATTAAAAGGATTGTTGTATTATATCCGTAGAAGACAGATGATAAATATGCTGTGGTTTCACTTTATTGCTTGAAGTTTTAACACCGGATTTAAGAGCAGTGTCAAATTATAAGTTTTAGACAGCATCTGTTTCTTATAACTACAGCCGGAAGTAGCATAGTGGCAAGTGGTCTTAAGTAAGAACCTCGGGGCACTCGTATGGAAGCTCCTCCGAGTAGGTTTTCTTTTAGAGGTGCTATATAAATTGTAAATGCAATACCCATTGAAATCCTGGCTTTCACTTCAAGAGTTTTCTGCGTACAAGTGATGAAGTGATCTATTGAATCAATTAGTGCTGTCATGGCTGTTATGGTACTTGAGTCCACGGTAATTACAATTATCATGATTACTAATGTTATTGTAGCTAATTGAAACCACTTACTAAGCTCAGGTAATTAATTCGCGTAATATATGAATGGGTGGAAAGAAAATGAGTCTTTGTTGCTGTGGATAGATGTAAAATTGGGAGTCAGAGATAGTGTTCCATCTTATAGGATAGTTAATTATCTAATCAGTTGAATATATTAATAAATTACTGCATTTTTTATGAGTATTTGGCAGTTAGAGCAATCAGGAAGTTGCATTTTGATTTGCAATGTGTATTTTTATATAGTAACTGACTTGTCTTTTATGAGTACCATCAAAATAAAAGTTAACAAACAAATTCATGCACAAAACAATATTCATATACACATACAATATGAATATGCTGGTTCTCATATTGTAAGTCACATTCAGAGGGGTTAAAATTGAAATCTATGTTGCAGTTGCCATTAATGATTTTACAAATGTTCGATTACAATTACAGAATAATTAATAATTATAATAATAATAATATAATATATTTGTGTTTATTCACAAGCTCACTGACAGACTGTAGTAAGTTACATTGAAACATGATGGTACAATTATCAAGATCTTAGTGAACACACATCTTGTCAGCCTGTTAGGCACCAGCTCATTTTTACTGCTGCCCACTAGAGAGTGGAAGACTGAGTCGACCTAGAGGGGGCTTGCTGATTGAAACAAGTGCAACTTGATGTAGGCAGAAAATTTTGAGCTGAATTACTTGAAACAGTACTGTAATTAAATGATGATTGTTCCAAGAGGAGGTAGGTTGCACGAGAATGCCCTAGAGGAATAGGGGTCATAATGATGTGTGGAGGGGAGGAACTAGTAAATCTCTGTGATTACATCCTGTTGACATCACTTTCAGAAGGGTTAAAACTGGAAACTCTCTTGCCACGAATGTTATATTGTAATTGAGATAATTGTGCATCTTTTTGTGGGACATGTTAGTCAATTGGTTAGGCCGCTCGCCTCGTAATGTGGAGAGTATGGGTTCGAATCTTCCCTGAAACAGTTACTGTGTAGGGACCTTGAGCAATTCCTTTACTCACATTGCTCAGCACCATCGATTGATGCTTGGTCATCGATAGTGGCACTAAATAAAAGCGTAATAAGAATAATCATATTATAATGATGTCCAGGTGCGTTTCCGATAGTAGCTGTGGATTTGAATCTAAGGCATTGTTTTTTTGGTTGCGATTCACAGGCATTCCCAGCACACTCATATCCTACAGATTTGGCTACCGTGCTTCCGTCATCGTTGGCGGTCTCTTATCTGCAGCGGGATTTACGATGGCCATATTCTGTACTGAGTTGCATGAGCTTTATCTCAGCATTGGCGTTGTCGCAGGTACGTTAATTGGCAGACAGGTATTTATTATTTTGCGATTACAAATATGTTGTCCATTGGATTCAAACAGATATTTTTGTGTTTAAACATTTTTGTGACACTTTTATCAGAAACATTACCAAAGTATTTCTACTTAGCACTTTAATTTTATAAATATATATACCGGTATATCTGTTCCCAGATTCGGTGAACAAATTGTCGTCTGGTTAAATATAATGTAACTGGAGATAAGAATGTTTGAGAATATTTTCATAGTACAGAAGCATTATCAGTACTACTGGCCTGCTTATAAGGATGACTGCCTTATAGGCCACACTAGATGTGGTTTTCATAAGAGATGCTGCTTTATGTGCATTTTTACCAGAGTAATGGTTGCTATTACTAGACATTGTTGTTGGCAAATATTATAACCTAATGCATGCAGAATAGAAACACTTGTGTTTTTGTTGACAATATCTTGTTGAAGTTTTTATCCTATTCTTGATTCTATGAGCAGCTGTTACATTATCTCCCTTGCCTCCGATTTATTTCAGGCTTAGGTCTTGGTCTCGCGCTAACCCCATCTATCATGGTTCTGGAGAACTATTTCTATGTAAAGCGCCATCTTGCAACCAGTGTTGCCGCCACAGGTGTCAGCGTCGGCCTGATGCTCTTCCCCACAGCCATCTATTACCTGGAGGACATTTACGCCTGGAAGGGCGTTGCAATGCTCCTTATTGCCCTCTGCTTGAATATTCTGATGTGCGGTTGCCTCATGCGACAGGTGGTGCACTACGACGGACGGAGGAGAAGAGACCTACTCAAGATATTTGAACCGTCACTTTTCAAGTGAGTTTCGCACAATTTCAAGTCTTCCTCACCTTAGTGGCATCAGCACGTGGGACATTTTTATTTATTTATTTCGGATATTTCTATAGCGCCTCCTCAAGTTTACTACTACTCAGAGGCGCTCCCGACTACAGCATTTGATACTGTGTCGGAGTTTTCACGCCGAAGCACCACGAGCAATCGCGAGTGAAGGACTTGCCCGAGGTCCGTACGCAGCGGCTAGAATGGGATTCGAACCTGCAACCCTCCGGTCACAAGGCGCCGAACTTACCACTGAGCCACCATGCCCCAGGGACATGGTAACCAATTGGTTAGAGCGCTTGCCTTGTAATCGCAGAATATGGGTTTGAGCCTCCCCCGAGACGGTTACAGTGTAGGGACCTTGAGCAAGTTTTTCCACTCATAATTGCTCAATGCCATTGACTGATGCTTGGTCATTAGATAGTGGTGCTTAATAAATGCATAATAATAATGATATGAATTGTCAATGCTTGTACGGATTTGTTTGTAACAATGTATGCAAAAGTACATCGGTTAAACATATTTAAGAGCTGTATTAGCTTACTGATGAACATTATGTTCGTCATGTACACTGTTTTTGTGAGGCACATTAAATGCGTCAACGACGTGAGTGTACTAAAAGCGACTGGAAAACCAATGCAGCTCATTGTTAAAGTTATTACGTTTCTAAATACATACACACAGATACACTTGCATACATAGAGGCTATATTAACCGTCTAGATATTACATATATACCCACATGCATACATACATACATACATGCATGCACACATGCATATGTATATACATACATATAAATATATATATCTGGTTCTTTAACCTCTGTATGTTAGTTTGGAATCCTGGCAAATCTTGTGTACTGGGTGCAATTTGGAGTTGAAAGGAGGAACTTCTCTGTCACTGGTGTAGACCATCTTCTATTTACATAGTTCCCCAATCTACCCAAAGGTCTTCATCCGTTCCCCTGCTTTTAGTGTCATCTAATCTAATGATTTTTATAGCACCTTTATCTTAATGGACGGCACATCAATCGATTGGAAAAAGAAAGGTCAAAATGCAAGAACTCAGAGAAACTGAAAGTCAAGCTACAGAGGATAAACAAGCTGCTTCAAAAATGCCTATTGAGCCAAGGTTTCTTAATGGTTGGTGTTCAGCAAAAAAGTATAATAGTTATTAGAATGTTGTATATCAGTCAGACAAGCAATGCATCTAATGAACAGTGGTGTTTCACTTTTCCAGGAGCGTCGCGTTTCACGGGCTACTGTGGAGCAATTTCCTGTGGAGTGCTGGAGCCACTATAGTGTTCTTCCACCTTCCCGAATACGCTCGTTCAACGGGCGTTACGGTAGACGATGCCATAATGCTCTTTGGCGTGATCGGCGTTTCAAATCTGCTCAGCCGAGCCGTCTTCCAGTTGTTCAGTCACTCCGCAAAACTGGATACGATGTCGAACGTGTTGTGTTCGGCCGGTCTTGCCGTGATTCTCACTGGACTGTTTCCCGAGTTCTTCAAGCACAAGGCAGGCGAGATTGGCTACGCAATAATGTTTGGTCTGCATTGTGGATTCTGGAGCACGTTTGTTTCCTCAGTGACCGGGGAACTGCTGAATGATGAGCTGATAGCCTACGGTCGAGGTTACATCAGCCTGTCGATTGGTCTTGGATTGGCGTTGGGACCACCTCTGGCGGGGCTCGTACTTGATGAAGACTTTAGTTTTGAGGTCGTGTTCTATGGTGCAGGTAAGCCCTTGATGATTTCTCCAGGTCTTTTGTAGGCGAGATTTTGTAGTTGGTAAGTCGCATTTCTAAAGCAGAATCTTGCTGCTGTAGTAGTCTTCAGTAAAAAGCACTGCCATAGTGCTGCAGGTTGCTTGCATGTTTATCCAAGTCGTATCTGATTTTGAAAACTTTTGTAGAGCTGTTATCTTATTCACTAGGCACCAGTCAATGGTTGCCTCTAAGCAAACCTCTTTCCAAAGCATAACCTACTGGACAGAATCATTTAAGATTTGTAAGGCCTTCGAGACTGGAAAAAAGGTTACCAAAGATAAGTAGCCCAAAAAATATCGAACAACAGCCCTGACCTAAACGATGTCAAAGAATTTAAGACCAGACAGAAGCAGGCAATGAATTCCCGGGTCTTGGGCTGGCAACTGAGAAACTAGGAACTCGGCAACTCCATTCGGACTCAGGGCACAATAGAAGTTGTAGATATTGCATCCGTTTTCATTCACTGAGTCAACTTGAGAACTGGAAATGATATTGCAGGTTTCCCTATCACTAATTTTCAGAACAGAACAATGAAACACACTTGCTAATGTATGCCTTTGTTTTTAAATAAATTAAAATTAATGGATTCTCAGTGTCGGATTTTAAGTAATAAACTAGAGGAACATCTTTAGAGTGCCGTCTTTATGAACCAAAATTCTAACAATGTTTCTGTATGATAGTCTGTTCTAAAACTTACATATAGTTTGGATCCTTGTTACATCAGAATTTGTTGATGATGCATGTTATTGGGGAGGGGTGGTTCTGGTGTACTGTATGTGTAAATAATTATGGGAAATAAGAGTGATTTTGGTGGAGGAATCTCTTCTGGCAAATGATGGCCTTGTAAATCCCATGTAGTCTGTCAGATATCGACTAAAACTCGTCTCTTGCTTGAATCAGATTCTTCCTCGACTTTCTCCATAGGTTGTTTCATTGCCATCTCAAACTTCCCTCAGTTTTTGACTTGACTCTGGGTGCTCCTGTGAACTTATGCCTTGAGCATTGTTAAAGAAATTTTTTAAGTTTTGTATTACTAATATAACTGTTGACTGTTACTGTGTTTGTAGGGGCATGTATGCTGCTAAGTTCAATTATCATGTTGACCGTTAGTATTAAGAAATTTCATTATCGACCCGTCGTTGATGTTAGTGCCACGAACTCCAGCAGCTCTCTTGGTGCCCGATCAGCATTGTCGGCAGCCGAGGGGGACCAGGTTGTTGTGTAAGTTCCTCTCTCTGTTTCCTTTCAGTTAGCTGACAAATGGGGCTGACAAACTTTGCTTAACAACTCTGGAAAATTTGTTGGCATGCATGTGCTTCGATCACCCAGTAGTAAAATTTGCTCTCAGGGGTTATCCATAAACGACATCTGCAAAATATGACCTACTTTGGACTCCTCCCTCCCTTGTCCGCATTTGACCTTACCCTCCCCTCCCCCTTTGCGGACGTCCGCACGCCAAAGCCTATTTTTAATGTCATCATTCTTTTTACAATTATTTCACAGTTCCTGTGCATGCTCAAGTGACAGTTCAGGTTTCATATCAGGATGTGCAGTAATAAAAGCCTCTTTAAAGTCACAGTAAAGTTTATACATTGCATGAGGTTTTAGGCAATCACCTCACTGACCTTTTCGTCTTTCGGGGAAGGTTGAGACAAGGTGGCATTTAAAAACTATCAAATTTAAAAATGTAGATGCGGACGTCTGCACTAGTCATAACCCCTTTCCCCTCATTGTGGAGTGCATTAAGGATGACCCCTATCACTGTTACGTTAGTAATGTAGCGGTATAATCATATAGAAGGTTCAGTACACCAGTCAATCTTGGATAGTTAGTAGTAGTTTCAGTTTAACGACGCTGTGTCATAACAAAGATGATTAGCGTCGCCCTCCTCCTTTATCCAGGCTTGGGACTGGCACTGTCAGAGTACAAACAGTGGCAGAGTTCTTGGATAGTTAAATGGATCTCTGTTTATGTATGCATTTCCATAGAAACACCAGACACTTAGGCCCAAGGTCGACAGGTCTTTTGGTCAGAGCATAACATGACCACAGCAGTCAAACTGAACATCTGAATGGCATACTGTCCCACCATTTCAGATATTAAGTAAGAGAATGTACAAAATGCAAATCTCATTGGCAACTGTTCCACCATATTTCTATAAGTGAAATATGTGTGGGAACTTAAGGTGCGTAGTTGGATTCAAATTAATGCTTTTGTGAACAAAAAGATAGTTCTCCGTTATATTTTGTTATTTTCGTATAACATTTTTTGTTTTGCTGCTCACGACATTGTTGGCCCTCGGGTTCTTCCCTCGCTGTTCACTGGGCTCCATAAGACTGCTTTTTCCACTTGGCCTGGGTCGGGAATGCCTCTGCATAGACCTTGAAGGGGGCTATATAAATTCTGTTTTATTCTTTTTGTCATGTTTGTGATTCTGTGCCAGCTGTTGCTAATAGAGCAATTACCTTTATGCATCACCAGTGTATGCTTGATAATTTTCATTTGAACAACTGTTTTGTTTTAGGACTAGTCTACTGACAGCCGTGTAGAACACCGAATCAAGACAGTTTATCATCGACTTCGATCTATGATATTTAAAGATGAGAACTCAGACAGGAACTGATATTTGGGATGATTACAAGTCACTCACCGATGTACATATATATTTTCCATCTCTAATATACTCTGGTAAAAAGTTGATTTTACCATTTAGGTGGTACCACTTTTAGTCAGTGACTTTGATTAGGGCATGTTTTCAAGCGAATCAAGAGTTGGTGATAACGAAGAGAAAACAAGACTGCAGAAATTCTGATGAAGATAACCAAGACAGCAGAAATTCTGCTGAAGATAAACAAGACAGCCGAAATTCTGCTGAAGATTCTTTTCTCTTTATTACTTGGTTCATGTTTTTACTGCAGAATACAAATCTAGTTTGATAATCAAGGCACGATATTTTGTAAACTGCAAATGCATTTAGTGTGTGACTTGCAAAATGATTTATCTCTACAGTGTACATTCATCTTGACATTTGAGAAACTTGACATTTTAATCCATATTCTCAGTGGCCTTATTAGCAGAATTTGATCACAAGCCCAACTGATGCGAGCCAGTTACTGATAACAGATCCAAATTCTGACAGGTGAACAGGATGGGTTTGAGACTCTGGTGGATTTAGCGATGGCTCGGTTCTTATGTTACAGTGTAAACCATCAAGAGTACCAAAATAATTCTCTGAAGCTGTAAAGTGCAGGCTCACACTTAGGGGACAAGTATGTGGTGATTCGTTTTTCGTAAATTCAACTTTTAAACCATAGGGCACAGGTTCAACAAGCCCCATAACAGCAACAGGGACTTAGAACATCAACTGGTACTGCTGAGCAATCAAACAGTAGTGCTACACGAATGCAAGACACATTGAAGCAATCTTCATAAATGACACAGCAGCAATCTGCATTCTTGGAGCAAGACATGGCTTCTTTGTTGTTTGTGGCACAACTAACCAAACAGTATTGTCAAATGGCTCCACTTTGTATTTACTGGAGGCTATTATTACCAGGCAACTAATGTTTGTTTTGTATAAATCGACCTTTTATTCTCTTTTCCCCTCTAAGCATATTTGTGAAATATAATTTATTTTGTAACTAGTCTTCCTAAGCATGTCAAGGTTTTCAGACATTTATCTTGCACATCTCGTGTCATTGAAAGCCTCTCAGTTCGTTTACAGCTCCCTTTCCTTTGTCCTAAATTGTGCTATAGCACCATACCTGTCGACCCTTTATTACCTCAAACATTACTTAAAGTATTGGAGCCGAAATATGGAAGCAAATTTCTGCCTTCCAGCGAAAGTGAATCACAAACCTCCCAACTTGTATTATAAAAGTATGTCTAGTAGAGAGTCCAATTGGAAAAAGGTTTGATCCTATAGCAGAATAAACCACCAATCTAGCCATGTTGTAAAATTGCACCCTATGCTTGTTTTAGACCAGTTTCCCAAACTGGGGATCGCGACCCACTTTTGGGTAGCAAACTCTGGCAGTTGCTTTTGGATTGCAATAAATTGTAAACTATTGTGACCTAAGTTTCTTGTTAATGCTTTAGATAAGCCAATTTCTACACGCTGTACGTATATCCGCATATTTCGATGCCGATTTACGAAGCAAATTTTAGTACACAATGCTTACACAGTGGGTACCGAGACTGCCAAGGTATTCATAAGTGGGTCCCGACCCAGAGAAGTTTGGGAACCGCTGTTTTAGCCAAGTTGTCTTTCATTCGTTAAATGGTTTGACCTTCAGAAAAAAATTAGAGTGTTGATAAAAATCATGTTGCAACTCAGTGCAATTTCTTTCATCATCAGGCCACACATTATCATTTTGTAAGCTGCACTGTAACAGTTTAGTAAGTGTGCATTAACACAATTTTATACTTAAAAATTAAAGTGTTTCATGTTTTTATCTTCTGACCTCAACTTCTGTACATTATCGCAGATTGGATTATCAGAATTGCATCTCGTGTTAGATCAACTTTCTAACACAATTACCGATAGTTTTTCATGTTATTCATTTCCAACTACATAATGGGTGCATATCAGTTTTCCCTTAGAGTTTACTCTCGTCAAAGCACCTAACACTCTAATAATTTTGCACATGAATAAATTTACCAGTATATCACATACTTCCAGGTTTTTACAAATAATAATGTTTTATTTAAATAATGATAAGAAAATTAAGTTTCATTAACATGCTAAAACATTAAAGCAACCCTAAAACTTATGCCATACCTCGGTGACCCATTACCCATAGCTCCTTTGTCATCTTCAGAAAAAAATTAGAGTGATATGTACAAATCACATTTATATCATTTTAATTGTTTCATCACGAGATGACAAGCCGATAATACATTTACCTCCGCATACGAGGGCTAGTGGCCAGCCCTCTCCCTCTGCTCGCTCCTGCATTGGAACGGATTTGAATGACCAACCTCTCGCTTGACATTACTGTAAGCTACTACAGTAATACCATTAGCATGTTGAAAGTAAAGTAGCGAGATTTAAAATTTTTATGGTCGTCGGTTTATTGGCTATTTTGCCGTCTTCAGAAAAAAATTAGAGTTTCACGATCATCTTTATTCACTTAAATTGTTCATCATCAGACGACAACCAGATGTTAGATTCTAATGCTAACCAATAACAATATAATTACTTGTAACGGGTCGCCGTGCTTTTCCAGCAATCAGTAGGTAAAATCACATGGATGCGACCTTCCAAAATAATTTGGTTTAACTTTGAGCCCAGTTTTGCCAACCTTCTTTGCAATCACCCCATTAAACCCGATAGATTTAAACTTTCAAAATATGCAACGATACTTTTAAAGATTATCTAATTAGTAGCATTAAAGCAGATTTTAAAATTAAAACCCTTCTATCACAAGACTTGCACCCAAAAAGAAACAGGAAGCATCGAAACGGAAGCAACCTTTGCAAAGTCCCACACCGGAAGTAATACCGTCACTGCCTAGAATGTGATTTAATTATATAGCACAGTAATATTTCAAGGCGTTGAAACCTAAGTTTAGAACACTATAATATTCAACAGTGTGATCATTTAGAATTTGAATAATGAGAGCTAAAACAGAATTTTATAAGGCAAGGAACTCTTGTAGACAATTACTACCACTTCACTGAGTCTTTACTGTTGTATGCAGAAGTAAAGTCTATACCGGTACAGCGATCATCGAATCTTGGACATTGCGATAGCAGCGCTGTAGAAGTCATTAGACTAGATCAGATGTACGCATGTCCAACTGAGGAAAGTGGTAGTGATCAATCCCCTCCTCCATCCCTCCCTCCTCCATCCCGCCACCAATTTTATGAAGCATAAAACAATAAGTAGGCCTAGGCTATAGGGCCTAAGTAAGCTAGCGTGAAGGCATCCTATCAGCAATGCGATATATATAGCCTAGTTAAGTATGCATAATTACCACGCCGTTAATTGTCGTTACTTGAACTTGCTTCAAACCAACATAATAGCCTAAATCTGTCAGGTCGCAGAACATATCTCAGCACAGGGCCAAAAAGTGGATGTGACTGTCACCATCACTTTTAAAAGTGGTAGTGACGGGACACCACCGTCATAACACACAGTTACGCCTATTTGAATCAGTATTTAACAGATGTTATGGCAATTAGCAAAGGTGACTGACTAAAATATCTTAGTCCAGGAATGCATTCCTACTGCTCGCTGAGAAGTAATGCCTATTCTTGCAGCGACTGACGTTTAATGTCATGCATGGGACGACCTTCGTTGCATTTAACCCTCAGGCTACCAAGGTTTTTTTGTGACATCGGCTACCAAGGGGGGGGTGGTTACCACCCCCCCGGAATTTCGTGTTTGGTTTCAAATATCATATCATGTAATACATCATTTGATTCATCATTCATTTCTGAAAAGAATGGTATATTTAATTGTAAAATATGTGAATGCATCTCGAAATGATATAGTTTTTAACAAAGGCACCGGTCCATTTAACGATATCTGATATTATCCCACACAATTTGTACTATTTGGATAAAAAATATAAATGATGTGGGTTTTGAAAATGAACTATGTATCCAAGAATATTCTAAATATAATGAGACTTAATTTTCAACAATACAAACTATTCCAAAGTCTGTTTTAGTTACAGGCAGAACCTAAAGGCGTGCAGCTATATCAACATGAAACAAGAAATTATGTAATTTTTCCAAGCAGTCAAATACGTCAGTGGTCCTTGCAGTTATTGCAAGTTACTTCCATTGTTTTGTGCGAATGCTTCCTGCAAACCGGCTTCTTGAACACTTCACAGCACTGCTTTACTCTGTTAGCATTCAGCTTTGACTGTTTATAGCCCTTCCCCATACCCAACCATATCGGTTTACGTTGTGATCATGCATCAGTGATTTTCACACTGATAAAGCGTATTATTATTTATTATGATCACTTCCGGTTTACAAAAGACAAATTACTAAGCAAGGAAATATAGCCCTACATTCCCTCTAAAGAATAGCATAGTTGTTTCTCTTCCAGGAAGAATAATGAATACCTTTATAGTCGACAACAGCTAACAGCTGACGACAGAAATTCCTGATTCCATAGGTGGTACCTAGGCTATATCGGGTATAACTTTTTTATGGCGTGGGATATCATCACGACTTTTACCTCAAAATGTGTGGAAATGGACCCACTACAGCTACCTAAAATGTCAAAATTATATTCCATGTGCTAAAAAAAATTTTGCAGAAAAACGTAGGGGGGGGGTGGTAACCACCCCCCCCTTGGTAGCCCGAGGGTTAACACTTAATCGGACCCATATGAGGCCCTATAGGCCTACCGCTATACCTACTCCTCTGGTAGACTTTTACGACACAGCGCTCGTGAATACGCTGGTGCCCTATCCTTGGCTTCAGAGTAGCGCTTTAGAATTTGGAGTTTACGATTACGAATCCGATACAGCTTGTTAATTAATCTTCCACTGTACGTGCTATTTCACGTGACTCAGTTCAACATACATCCTCTTAGACGGACAATAATTTTTTTAAACATTATTAATAACTAGTGTATTTGCCCGTCATATTATGACGTCATATTATAGGCCTATATGTATCGTTGGTTATCGCCGTCGTCAAGAGAAACGGTTTATGTTTCACAATAGAACAGAACCCGTTTGTGACGTAGCGTCCCCCGACAGACGGACGCTATATGGATATTACATGTATAGATAAGCCAGGATTACTGGCTTAGTAAGTAACTGGCTTAGTAAGTAAGCGGCGCTTGAGATAGGTTAACGGGAGGCGCTACATAAATGCTTTGATAAAAATCCTTCGACACAGAAGTAACCTATAGCACTCATTTCATCGACTTGGAAAATCACATGATCCCGCAGAGCATCCTCATTAGTCGGTAAGTAGGTCACTGGAACGTAACCATAGCAACGCAATGACGCAAATCGATTGTTAACGGCCATCTTGTCAAAAGCCATTACCAAGAACAATGACAGAGATGACAAAGTTCCTCAGATCAGCCCACTCACTGTCTCTTTCATCCTCTTTCCCTCTTCCTCCTCCTCCTTCACCTCATCCACTTGTTTCTTCTCCTCATCTCTTCCCTTGCTTCACCACTTACTCGAGTCGGCCTAGTATTGAGCGTTTCGACGACTGAACGCAAAGCCGAGGCAGAATATTTGCAAAGCGCTTAAGACAAGTATTAGAATGTGATTGGCCTTTTAAATGAGCTACAGAAATCGACGTCCTCGAATGAGAACCATTAATTTTGGTCGTGGCTTATTTCAGAGACGGGAACTGGAATTGCGAGGCATCCATTCAAACGAGCAGCGGTAGTGAAAGATACTGCATGATAAATTCATTGAAAAAATTAATGATCAGAGGCCATCAGTGGCGCCACCAGACGCCAAAAAGCGGACGTAGTGGCAAACGTATTTAAGAAATAAAACATTGCCAGTCATATTGGTCAATCAGTGGTCATCGTCATTCATGTGATAATGAAACGAACATTACATAGGCCTACCAGTATGCATAGACGAAAACTCTGAAGACTTAAAGTCTAAAACATTAACACTCAATGTCAACCGCTGACAACGCAGTATCATGCGGTCATATCCGTTAATGTTCTTTGTTTTTTCGTCGGCTGTTCTTCAGCTTTACGCAAGGACATTCTTAACTTACTAGTGTATTTGCCCGTCATATTATGACGTCATATTATAGGCCTATATGTATCGTTGGTTATCGCCGTCGTCAAGACCGCCGTCGAAGACAAACGGTTTATGTTTCACAATAGAACAGAACCCGTTTGTGACGTAGCGTCCCCCGACAGACGGACACTACATGGATATTATATGTATAGATATTATCACTAAGTCTGATAATAACTAAAAGTAAACGCAATACTAATAAACAGGCTCGTATTGTTTACTACGTCATGACGCGTAACGTCCGGAGTATAGATATACAAGTAGAGGGCTCCGGCTGTAGAGTGTTAATCGAGAAATCGGGGGTTCAAATCCCCGCCAGGGCAGAAATTTGGTTCGAGATTTCTACTCCACTTGCACCCCAAGTCAACTCAGCTATAATGAGTACACTGACCGTACACTGTGGGTGGGAAGACAAGATGGCGAGGTAGAGGACTGGGCACCCGTCCTCATATGCCGAGGCTAAGAAAATGAAGTCGCTCACACTTCATACCATCAGGGCTAGCTTAAAGGATTCATCTTCTTCGTCATCTTCTTCATCATCTTCATCGTCTTCATCATTTTCATCATCTTCATCTTCACCTTCACCATCCTTTATCTTCATCATCACCTTCATTTTCATCATAATCTCCATCATAGTCTTCATCATCATCTTCGTCAACATCATCGTCA
>OY744602.1:12427205-12432205 GCA_963556255.1 Allolobophora icterica
AAAAAGAGCTCCATTAAAAGGCAGCCTTGAAACCTAAGTAATTTACACTGACATACGGGCGTGCGTGTGACTCTCCGGCGACTGGTGATAATGGAGATGTTTACCGTACTCTGTCGTGTTGTCGACTCATTCTTCTCCAGGGAATAAATTGCATCTATTCGAATCATCATCTACTGCAAGAAAAGACAGTGGATGGGCAGGCTTAGCAGGCAAGCAGGCAGGCAGGCGGGCAGAGGGCGGGCGGGCGGTCAGGCAAGGGCGTAATTATCTGGGGTAAGGGGTTTCCGTGACCGTTTTTTGGACTGCGAACACCGTACCATGGGCGTCCGCAGGAATTTTTCCAGGGGCAAAAAATTTCGGGGGGGGGACACAATTTTATAGGGGCTAAATTTTTGTAAGGGGTAACAAAATGACGTTTTTTGCATAGATTAGCTGACTTACCTCAATAATTAAGTGTTTTTAAGCATTGAAAATCGTGTTAGGACTGTTGGAATAATCATAAAAATCAAACGATTTATTTTTGTGAAATATTTTCAAAATCCATGGAGGGAATGCCCCTTGCTCCCTCCGGACGCCCATTTACCGTACAATAATCTAATCTAATGTTTTCTGATCTAATCTTATAATGTAGTCCGATATATCTAATGTAATATAATCTATTCTAAATCTATTCTAATTTATTCTAATTTATTCTAATTTATTCTAATTTATTCTAATTTATTCTAATCTAATCAAATCCAACTTAATCAAATCTAATGACTTCTGTAGCGCCATAATCAGAGCGATACGGTTAGATGATTTCACCGATTCAGAGCCATCTGCCTGGAACCTGGCATTCGTAACCACCCTGCAGGAGTCAATAGATCGATTCGGAGTAGGACATAAAACAACAGTCTTCCTTGAAGCGTGACCGAGCGAGTACGTGACAACCCATGCGGCAAGGACCGTTAAACTAAAATACTAAAATAAGAATATATGTGCATAAATGTACTTACTACATACATATATATGTACATATGCATCTGTGTGTACATATATATGCATACATAGCTACATACACGCAGCAATTCCATATATATATATATATATATATATATATATATATATATATATATATATATATATATATATATATATATATATATATATATATATACATACATACATATAATTATGCTTGTGTGTGTAGTTGTAGGTCGTAAGCGTGTAGTGTGCAAACAGCTTTGGAAGAAAAACTAATGGTCATCCATCAATAAATTTGCCAATAACCGCGCCAGCCACCGAGAATCTGCAATTTCTTGGCCGAGGGAGGCGAGCCCGATCGAAGGAGCGATGGAAGAAAGGAAGGCTCTGCCAGATCGAGCGGAACGGTGCGTTGAACCGTGACGCAGGTGAATCCGGGAGCCAGCGGAGCGTGCAGCGAGCGAGTAGGTCGTTTTTTTCCCAGGCGGACGGACGACGCGAAGATTCTTCTGCCGCGATTGTGGAGCTGGTCTTGAAGGACATTTCTTGCTCTTGATCTCTTTGAGTCTGTTAAGGACGTCATCGCAGTAATGTCGGTCATAATGACGGCTGGAAAGAAGTTCGCGACGGCACAGGCCAAGAAAAAGGCGAAGACGCTCGCCAGGTGAGTGTTACATCGGCTGAGGTTACGCTGAGATTAGGCGATTAGGCCTAGATTTGATTTAGTTTCGTCAATGATATCGCATGAGAACACCACATCACATCATCACATTCTATTCCATACCATCCTAATCTTTACCATAACGTCGCATCATATCACATCATACCAAATCACATTGTATAAAATCCCACAAAATCACACCACATCATATGACATCACACCAAATCAAACCACATCACATAACATCACCAAATCACACCACATCACCAAATCACACCACATCATATAACATCACACCAAATCACACCACTTCATCATATCACATAATATCAAAGCTCGAGGGTACGCGTACCCTAAAATAGAATACGCTAAAATACGTACGTACCTTTCAAAAAATACAATACGCGTATGGTACGTATCATACACGAAAATTTTATTTATGGTTTACTCGGCGACCCATAGCCTGCTTATAATCTGACGTCAACAGTATGCGTCATTGAAACCGGTACTTCCGGTAGCGTAGCAGTAAATTTAATTCGATAAATTCTTCGGTTATAATTAATTTCATGCAAATTGTACTTTCATTCACGTCACTGGTTTGCAAATTTCTGTAACTCGAAAGTTGTAGAATTGACCCGACTGACTGACATTAGTGCATTAAGTGCAATGTATGCTGGATAAACATAGACCTACAATATAATAGCATTGCAGCAATTTACTACGCTGCATACTGGGTTGTTATTGTTTGCTTAATTAAATTAAATTGAACATTCTTATAATGAGCAATGACGTGGTTAACGTATTTTTTTTATTGTTTACGTACCCTAAAATAGGGTACGTTAAAAAACGTACGTACCTTTCAAAAAAGAGAATACGTATGGTACGTACCCTCGAGCTTTGCATAATATGTCACATCATAGCACATCGAATCCCATCATGAGATTAAATTGGATCACATGACGCGTATTCCGCATAAATCCATCCAATCAGGTGGCATTAGGCCAAATCACATCACACAAGATCACGAAACATCACACTAGATCACGTCGCATCAAACTGCGAAGGTAAACAGCTGATACTGAAAGCGTGTTTAAACACTTAACTAGGAACTCGGCGGAAGTTTATCTTCGAAGGTCAAAAGATCAATCGGTAGAAGCTAAATCCCGATAACACCCACTTCAAACCATCCTCTTGACGTATCGCTCGTGAATAAGCTGGTGCTCTACGCTTAAATTCAGAGTAGGCCTATCGTTTTAGAAATTTAGGAGTTAACGATTACGATTACGATTACAACAACCCAAAGACCACACCAGTGTGATAACTGTAGAAAAAGACTGGGGGTGTTAAGCTTTAACGAGTTTGGTCCATGTGGAGTTGAATATTTTATCCGTATTTTGCAAACTGAGAACATTCAAAATGCAATAGAAAGCTTAAACTCCTTAAAGTGATGACATCGCCATTTGTTAGTATGCAATTCACATGGTCACAAATCTCACAATAAACCAGAGCATTACTTTATTAGTAACCCACAAAGTGAATTGTGAAAGAGAATGCTAAAATATATGCACAATATAATCACACTGGCACAACTGAAGGGGTTAAAAATGACCCTCTGGGGTGTGCAATGAAGACTTAACTGGGGGTCCTAGGAAAGATTAGGGGGTTGAACCCAGCCCCCTAACAATTCTCACAATGTACCACACGCATTTGACCATTGCATATACTCCAATGCGTAATGTCACGTCATTAATGTATACAAGAAGAAGACGCCTAACATAACAGAAGATTTCAAGTACCTTAACCCCATGTAGCATAACACCATCCACATTAGCCGTATGATTGTCTGCCTGCCTGACCCCTTAGGATCTTGACTGGAACCGATTTTGACCCTACCAGCCTTCTGATTTTTTATTTACTAAACGCCTGTGAATAAGCTGGTTCCCGGGGCTCCGCTTTTTTGGGCGCTGTAGAATCTTGAGATTATGATTACGATTGCGATTACTTATCTCTGGAAAGTGTTTCACACGTGACTAGTTTGCATATAGATCGTCATTGGGGAACAAGAACCGATCTGAGAAAGCCACACTACAAGCCAATCCAAAGGAAATAAATCCTATCATCCTATCCTATCGATTATATCCTATATCCTATCCTATTCTATCATGACCTACCATAGCCTATCCTATTTTATCCTATCCTATCCAATCCTATCCTATCATAACCTATCCTATCCTAATCTGTCCTACTCTACCCTTCTCCTATTCTGCCCGATCTTATCCTACCCTATCCAGGCATCATTTGCTATCCAATCCTGTCCTATCCCATCCTTTCCTATTCTGTCCTGTTATATCTTATCCTGTCTTATCCTGTCCTATTCTGTCATATCCTATCCTAACCTATCCTACCCCATCCTATCCTGTCCTGTCCTATTCTGTCCTGTCATTTCCTATCCTGCCTTGTCCTGTCCTATTCTATCCTATCATATCTTTGCCTATCCTGTCCTGACCTTTCTAGTCGTAGGCCTATACTATCCTATCCTAATTCATCAGGGAGATTTACAGCGCCTCTATAATGCAACACATACTGACAACTATTTCCACTTTCCAGCTGTTGTTCGTTGAACAAAGGGAGGAAGGAGAAGAGGTTGGAAGGATGGATGGAATGAAGGGCAGAGGGAGGGAGGGAGGGAGGGAGGGAGGGAGGGAGGGAGGGAGGGAGGGAATGAAGGCGGAAAGAAAGAGGAAGGGAGGGCAGAAGGAAATAAGGAAATAAATGAAGGAGGGAGGAAACTAGAAAGGCAGGAAAGGAGTTCATAGGCACGCTGTCCATTAGCGTCGATCGCACGCCACAGCGCAATTCGTCATTTCCCTTCACACTCCCGGGTGTGGGGGGGGGGGGCGCCGACAGAGCAAGGACACGTAGTCAAGGACAACTGCGAAGGAAGCAATTCATCCAGGAAAAGTAAGAGTAATCGAGACAGCCAGAGATTCTGAAGATGCTCCATCTTTGAGTCCCACGATCTTAAGGCTTACTTATGAGTTTCGGTTCTTTTAGCCATGCATGTACTTGTTTGCCTGTCACTCCGTCTCTGTCTGTCTCTGTCTGTCTGTCTCTCTGTGTGTCTGTGTGTATCTTTGCCTGTCTGTCTGTCTCTCCTTCTCTCTCCGTCTTTGTTTGGTGCTCTGTCTTTTCTTGGAACCAAACTGTCTTTTATAGGATACGTAGACCGTTAAGTTATCTCTCGTCCGGGGTTATCCAAAACAGTCAATGACAATGACAATGACAAAATCATTTATTGAAACCAGAGGTCAGAACAACAATGTAGCGACTCAAACACAGGCTGGTGACAAAAGGATGTCCCCAAAGGGATGAACTC
>OY744602.1:12434705-12606543 GCA_963556255.1 Allolobophora icterica
AAGGGTAACAGAAATTTACGAAGGAAAGAGGGATTGCGGGGACCGAAGGAGTGAAAGCAGAAGGACCGACATTGTGAAAAGCACTGTAACTCAGGACCGACACTGTGAAAAGCACTGTAACTCAGGACCGACATTGTAAAAAGCACTGTAACTCAGGACCGACATTGTGAAAAGCACTGTAACTCAGGACCGACATTGTGAAAAGCACTGTACCTCAGGACCGACATTGTGAAAAGCACTGTAGCTCAGGACCGACATTGTGAAAATCACTGTAACTCAGGACCGACATTGTGAAAAGCACTGTAACTCAGGACCGGCACTGTGAAAAGCACTGTAACTCAGGAACGACATTGTGAAAAGCACTGTAACTCAGGACCGACACTGAAAAGCACTGTAACTCAGGACCGACATTGTGAAAAGCACTGTAGCTCAGGATCGACATTGTGAAAAGCACTGTAACTCAGGACCGACATTGTGAAAAGCACTGTAACTCAGGACCGACATTGTGAAAAGCACTGTAACTCAGGACCGACATTGTGAAAAGCACTGTAACTCTGGAACGATATTGTGAAAAGCACTGTAACTCAGGACCGACACTGTAAAAAGCACTGTTAATCAGGACCGACACTGTGAAAAGCACTGTAACTCAGGACCGACATTGTGAAAAGCACTGTAACTCAAATACAGTCAACATCCAGTTTCTGATTAACCCTTCAATGAATTGGAACTTAACAGCTCCCTTAATCTCTCTTCATCCAAAGACTCACATGTTTCATATTTCCTATCGCACTGTAGTCTTACATCTGAGTTTCCTGACCTAGACCATTACGAGTAGGCTATATACAGTGTTCGATAGTGTAGTGGTTAGCGTGCTGGACTGTCAATCGAGAGGCCGAGGGTTGAAATCCCCGCCAGGACAGAATTTTGGTTCGAGATTTCTGTCCGCGTGTACCCCTAAACAATTCAGCTATGATGAGTGCACTGACCGTACACTGTCGGTGGGTGGATGAAACGGCGAGGGAGTGGACTGGCCACCCGTCCTCATATGCCGATGCTAAGAAAACGAAGTCGCTAACAGTTCATACCCATGGCAGACTGAGGGTTAGCTCAAGGGACTGCTCTCCTTTTTCTTCGCTTGACTCGACAAGTGCATCAAGATACCGGCGACGTAACAATGATTAGATTATATTAAATAAGATTAAATTATATTAGATCGGTTAGGCATTGGATAATAAAAATAATACTAATACTAATACCAATAAAAATAATAATAATAATAATAATAATAATGGTAGTAGTAGTAGTAGTAGTAGTAGTAGTAGTAGTAGTAGTAGTAGTAGTAGTAGTAGTAGTAGTAGTAGTAGTAGTAGTAATAGTAGTAGCAGTAGCAGTAGTAGTAGTAGTAGTAGTAGTAGTAGTAGTAGTAGTAGTAGTAGTAGTAGTAGTAGTAGTAGTAGTAGTAGTAGTAGTAGTAGTAGTGGTAGTGGTAGTGGTAGTGGTAGTGGTAGTAGTAGTAGTAGTAGTAGTAACGACAAGGATAATTATACTACTACTACTACTACTACTACTACTACTACTACTACTACTACTATTACTACTTCTACTACTACTACTACTACTACTACTACTACTACTACTACTACTACTACAACTACTACTTCTAATAGTGGAAAGCTGAAGAACATTGCAGAGTACCTTCAGTGTCTGAGTACTCCTATTTGGGAATATTGCAGAGTACCTTCAGTGTCGGAGGAGCCGAGACCTCCGTACTCGGATGAGACGACGTCAGTCTGGTACTGGGTCCTCGACGGACAAGTGACAACCGTCATGTACAACAAGACGAAGAAAGAAGTCTGGTGCAACGGATTCCTTCTGGACACATACGTAAGAACCACTGTCACTCACTACAATAAAATACAATGCAATGCAGTACATGTATACAGTACAATATAATGTAATATACAGTATGACACAATACAGTACAATACAGTACAATACAATATAATGCAATACAATGCAATACAATGCAGTACAGTACAGCACAAGACACTGTGATACAATGATACAACATAATGCAATTACAATTCTTTGATAATTGCCTCCTTCCAAATTTCTGAAATCCAACCACGACCATAGGACAGAACAACGGTGACTTGCTCAAGGTCCTTTAAAGGTTCGAGCCCCCAATCCTGCGTTTCAAACCAAGCGTTCTTTCGGCAATAGACGGAATGCCAAGGATCTGCAGGACACGGAGTCAGTGCATCCCAGGACTTGCCACTCCCTTCCAAGCTTACGCCGGAACCAATGACACTTCTTGTTGTTGGGAGGAATCTAACCGGCAACCACCAGACTGAAAAGACTGATCACTCATTCGCCAAGGACTCATATCTAATATGATGTACTTTAATTTGGTCTGATCTGATATGAGTTGATGTAAGCTAATCTGCTATGATCAGATCTAAACTGACTTAATCTGATATGTTTTGATCTAATCTTATCTCTTTGAATAATAGGCTAATAAGCTGCTGATCTTTTATGATCTGATCTGATCTGATAGAGGATAATCTAATCCAGGGGTGGGCAACATACAGCCCGCGGGCCGGATCCGGCCCCCGGGGACTTTTCAACCGGCCCTTGACATGTCTTTAATATAAGCATTGTATCTGGCACTTTTATCCGGCCCTACATGAAGGTCGGCCCTCAGTTAAAAGAAGTTGCCATGCCTGATCTATTCCAATCTGTTCTCAACTGATCAGTTCCAATCTATTCCAATCCGATCTGAACTGATCTGGTCAAATCTAATCCAATCCGATCAGTGAGAGCGTCAAGATTCTGGGCATGTCTGGTCGACAGACAGACAGACAGACAGACAGACAGACAGACAGACAGACAGACAGACAGACAGACAGACAGACAGACAGACAGACAGACAGACAGACAGACAGACAGACAGACAGACAGACAGACAGAATGACAATGACAGAATGGCAGACAGGCAGAGAGAATGGCAGACAGACAGAATGACAGACACACAGACAGACAGACAGACAGACAGACATAATGACCGAATGGCAGACAGACAGAATAACAGACACACACACAGAATGGCAGAATGGCAGACAGACAGAATTACATACACAGACAGACAGACAGAATGGCAGAATGGCAGAATGGCAGACAGAATGACAGACGCACACAGACAGAATGGCAGAATGGCAGACAGACAGAATGACAGACACACTCACAGACAGACAGACAATTTGTTTTTTTTATCTGACACATTAACATGTGTTCTGGAATTAATTGATGCATTCCGTGACTCTTTGCAACTCATTTCGACCAGCCTTTCTCTGTGTGCAGTCAAGCATTGGGCGTGACTAACAATTGCTAAGTGACCACCTAAATCGCCCATTATGGAGATTTATATATCGCTAAGCGAGAGCGAGTCTGACGTAACGAGCTCATTCAAAGGCGCTCAGTCAAAAAATTTGGTTTGCATGCGGACAAGGTCATATTCGGTTCCAGGTCGAGATCCAAAGGGTCAGGCAGGCAGACAGTTAGACGGCTACGGTGGAGGGTGATTAGGATTGAGAGGTAAGGGGAAGGAGATAGACCACGGCAGGATTTGTTGAAGAGAATTGTTTCCAATTTGGACTGAAAAATGCGCAGAGACTTAAAGAGGTACGCTGGTTCAAAACCCCACCCACTAAAGATTTTCCTATTATACTCTCGGGATTGTAGAATGGTCATTGAAGATGCAGATTCTAAAGGAGGGAGAAATAAAAGGGTCATATAAATACCGAGAGACTATGAAAGATAATCGAAAGTTTTGTGCTTTATATCTACACAACAAAATCGTAAAATTTACAAAACGCAGGAGAAGAAGAAGAAGAAGAAGAAGAAGAAGAAGAAGAAGAAGAAAAGAAGAAGAAGAAGAAGAAGAAGAAGAAGAAGAAGAAGAAGAAGAAGAACAGCAGCAGCAGCAGCAGCAGCAGCAGCAGCAGCAACAACAACAACAACAACAACAACAACAACAACAACAACATGCACAAGAAGAACAAGAACAAGAACAAGAACAAGAAGAACAAGAAGAACAAGAACAAGAAATAATAATAATAATAATAATAATAATAATAATAATAATAATAATAATTATGATGATGATGATGATGATGATGATGATGATAATAATGATAATAATAATAATAATAATAATAATAATAATAATAATATTACTGGTATTACTCAATGTGCTTCGTCTTTCTCTGCTTCTGCTGTTGACATGAAAAAGAAGCACAATTTGCCCTTAATTTCCCAGGATATGCCGCAACCTAATTATACAGACACGCGTTTCGCAAACAACTAGGTCGCTACACGGAATCTCCTCAGCAGACCTGAACCGCAATCGTCGAATTACAGACCCAGCGCTTTAACCGGGTAGAGCAAAGTATCCGATTGGTTAGAGCGCTCACCTTGTAACGCGGAGAGTACGGGTTCGATCCTCGTCTGAGACGGTTATGGCATAGTGACCTTGAGCAAGTCCTTCACTCACAATTACTCAGCGCCATCGATTGATGCTTGGTCATAAAATAAATAAATGAATAGGTCTTGAATAAATTCGTGATAATTAAAAAAAAATAAAATAATAGACCACCGTGTACCACTTATACTCTTTTTGGACCTCTAATTGATATCTTCATTCATTAATTCATACCAAAAATTTATGTAGCTCCCCTTCAAGGTTATCTACTCAGAAGCACTCCCGACCCAACTCTCGCTATCTCTGGACAACCTCTCTGACACGACGCAGCGCTAGTGAATAAGCTGGTGCCCCTGCCCCTGGCTTCAAAGTAGCGCTGTATAAATTTCGAGTTTACTATTACGATTACAAGGGTGAACATAGGCCCTAATATCTGTCAGGTTTAAAAGAAGCACCCGGTGCAGAACCCCTGCCGCTGAGCTAAACGTCTTGTGTGCTCCATTCTGGTAATGCACTCTGCGTAGCAAGACTAAATCACCGCAAAGACACGATTTGCTTGCTGTCCACACAACTGGTATCGATCCCTCGGCGCTGAGGCAGCGTTCTTTCGATCGAACCATGTGACGTTGTCTCTGTCTTACTAGGTCTTTTGTTCTCATCTGCGCCCTGTTTTCAGGGCCGTGGAGCAGAGCAAGAGCCTGACTCTTAATGGGACATGGAGGGACACGTAAAGGGACAGAGGGAAACCGTCTAAACGCTGCGGCAAGATTAATGACTATGACGTTGATGATGACGTCGATTGATGACGACGACGACGATAATGATGATGATATTCGTGACGTTGATGTGAATTTGAAGAAGAAAGAGAGGGGGATTGAGGAGAGGAGGAGGAGAAAAAGTAGAAGCAGATCATAGATATGATGATAATGACGATAACGAGACAAGGTAATGAAAAATGACGATAAGATGATGAAGATGACTACTACGATGACGTTGCTGACGATATTTTAAAAACGTGTACGATGATACTGTTAATAATAATGTGGTACTATAATAGTGTGATGGCGATGATTGTGGTAAAGATGACTTTCAGAATGACGAAGAAAAAGAACAAGTAGTGGTAGTAGTATCATTAGAAAAAGACGAAGACGAAGACGAAGACGAAGAAGAAGAAGAAGGAGGAGGAGGAGAGGAGGAGGAGGAGGAGGAGGAGGAGGAGGAGGAGGAGGAGGAGGAGAAGAAGAAGAAGAAGAGGAGAAGGAGAAGAAGAAGAAGAAGAAGAAGAAGAAGAAGAAGAAGAAGAAGAAGAAGAAGAAGAAGAAGAAGAAGAAGAAGAAGAAGAAGAAGAAGAAGAAGAAGAAGAAGAAGAAGAAGAAGAAGAAGAAGAAGAAGACGGGGATGATAAGGATTGTTATGATAAAGTACAATGATTAGGCTGCCTTGGAATTCTTGTCTGGAACCGCGTGCCAGTCTTTGTCGATTGAAAATATCGACAATTGTTCAATGTTGAAAGAGATTTCCGACACAACTCGCTTCGTTCGATACTATCGATTGTTTGTCGTCCTTTGATCGATGCATTCACTTTTAGTTCAATCGAACAGATCATCGATCTATGAAGATCAACTGATGCTTGATTCGATTAACGGTCTGAGGGTCGTTGCTCCTTTCTTTTGCCTCTTCGTTGGGAGTTCGAATCCAGGTATGACGTCTGTAGATGACCTTTTTTTTATAGTTTTCTATAGCACGTGGACCTACGGATAAAGGTTGTATTGTTGTCGAATTTGCTGTGAAGAAGTGAGCCAGTGATTGAGTCAAATGACCGAGTGATTCGTCAGTCAGTCGGTCGGTCGATCAGTCAGTCAGTCAGCCAGCCAGCCAGCCAGCCAGTTAGTCCGATAAATCTATCCCGTAAGTCAGCTAGTTAGTCAGTCAGTCAGTCAGTCAGTTAATCAGTCACTCAGTCACTCAGTCAGCCAGTCAGTCAGTCAGCCAGTTAGTTCGATTCATCTGTCCCGTCAGTCAGTCAGTCAGTCAGTCAGTCAGTCAGTCAGTCAGTCAGTCAGTCAGTCAGTCAGTCAGTCAGTCAGTCAGTCAGTCAGTCAGTCAGTCAGTCAGTCAGTCAGTCAGCCAGTTAGCCAGTTAGCCAGTTAGCCAGTTTGTCCTATTCATCTATCCCGTCAGTCAGCCAGTTAATCAGTCAGTCAGTCAGTCAGTCAGCCAGTCAGTCAGTCAGTCAGTCAGTCAGTCAGTCAGTCAGTCAGTCAGTCAGTCAGTCAGTCAGTCAGTCAGTCAGTCAGTCAGTCAGTCAGTCAGTCAGTCAGTCAGTAGCAAGTCAGTCAATCAGTCAACCAACCAGCCGGGGAAACTAGTCAGTCACTCAGTCGATCAGTCATGGATAATTATCTCTAAAAAAACTGCAGAATTGAGCTCGCGACATATATCACAACCTTCCGCCTGCCTTGCCAAACGGCGTCTCAGTCAGCATTGTTTGAAGTTGCATCCGCTGTAGGGAGAATAGACGAAAAAAGGAAATCTTCCCCTGTGAAAAGCATAGACTTTGAATGCAGTCAGGCGATATCACAGCGCTTCCCGTTCCTATTTCTTACTGAACAATTTCATCCGTGTAGGACAGGAAGACTGCAGCCCCTCAAGAGTCTTATTAGCTGTGACAATTGTGCTTGGCTTTGGGTCATCAGTATAATCAACAGAGTACAACAGCGCGGAGTCTGTGTTCTGACAGACGTCAAAGATAGGCCCTAATTATACCTATAAGTACTTAGTCTCTGTGGCAATAATTTGTGCATGTAGTTAAATTATTTAAAAGCTATAACTTGCTTAAACTAACTCACGGTGGCCTGTGGTATCTTTAACTTTTGCATATAATACGGGTGGTGTGGATTTTTGAGAGATTAGCTCAAGTGAACCGCGCTCAAATTCATCCTAACACCCGAAATTCTTACTTACCAGTTCGACAGTTTCAAGAAGAGTGTGCAGTTGACATAGGCGTAGACATAGGCGTAGACTCTGGGGGGGGCAACAGGGGCACGTGCCCCCACCCCCAATAATTGAGGAGCCGGGGCACTGCTCCCAAAAATCGAGAGGAGAATTTCTTCAAAAATTAAAATATTAGGTTTCAATATAGACAAATTTCTTCAGAAACAGAAAAACAGACACACAATCAATTGTTTTCTTATCGATCGAACTAATCTAATCTAATCTAATCTAATCTAATCTAATCTAATCTAATCCAATCCAATCCAATCCAATCCAATCCAATCCAATCCAATCCAATCCAATCCAATCCAATCCAATCCAATCCAATCCAATCCAATCCAATCCAATCCAATCCAATCCAATCCAATCCAATCCAATCCAATCCAATCCAATCTAATCTAATCTAATCTTATGACTTCTATGGCGTCGTTATCAAAATGCCAAAGATATCAAACAATGGTCGCTTCAAGTGAAATTTCAATCAAAAATCAAAATCTGTTTAAAAATTCAGATGGAATATCCTATAGATTAGAGATATATCAGAAGCCACGGTATTCCCTCTATGTCCTTGCATGTAGTGGCTAAGATGACAACCATTGCACAACTAAATTATGCATGCCTCGCCGGCATGGTGGGACTACTGTACACCAGTGCTGTCCAACCTTTTCGAAACTATGGACCACCGAAAAATAATTTTTGAAGCGGAGGTCACCACCAGTAAACTTAAAAGCAACGACAAAAATTTATCGGAAATTATTTACTGTGGAGAACTGTACGTTTTAAAACTTTAAACAAGCTTAATGCGTCGTGGGAACTGGATTTTGTGCTCGCATTATCAAATGAGAAGTTATTTTACGGGCCGCATGTTGGACAGCATGAGGCTATTCACGAATGTTGAAGACAGGGTTAGAATAGAACAACTAATGGCTATATATATGATGAAGCGTAGGGGTTTTATTAGCCTATAGGCTTGTAGCGATTATATTATATATAGGCCCTAATTGTACTTTAGCGTTCGTGCCAGGAATTGAAGATAAACATTCACATCACATCTAATGTACAATTCCATTCAATGAACAACAATCATTTCCTTAGATTTGATGCAATATATGTATATTAAAATAAGACAATTATTTCCATTTTACAAGTAAATAAACCTTATCTACTTAAAAAGCGGCGTATTTAACTTAAGGATTAGTTTTATTATATTCCTTATCTGAGCCGTCGTAGAGTAAATTGTCAGACCATCTCCATAGATCGCTGTGAGATCGTATCTTGCATTGTCCCAACCATGTCCATTTCTAGGATGTAGATAGGTAGATTTTCTTTGTAGTATCGAATTGTTTGAATCGCATAAATCCCTTCAACTATCGTAGGCGATGACGATTCAGAAATACTGTACGAAAGTCAGTTTATTCTACTTGACCTTTGGCAGTCAAACAGTAATCGTAACAGTTCGATCGTTTCTTAGAACTCAACTTCAATCGAAGAACTTACAGCAAAACGAGCGCTGTAAGTGTTACTTCTGTGGCTTACTGGTGAGCACACAGATTCGATGAATTATTCGTTATTTGGCTAACGAATTTACGTTCAATTCAAAACATCTATCGTGAACGAATCACGACAGTCGCCATAACTGTTTCATGTCCATTCGAACACTACCCCACGACATTTCATTGGTTGGCTTCTCCGGTCGCTATGGTAACGCATACGTAGTATCTCCTTCCACGTCATCATATCAACATCGGCTCAACGGCTGTTTACTTAAACTAAGTTTTATTTATATAGCACCGCTTTTCTTTAGATAAACGCCGCTTACATAAGCTATCTTATACTAAACCTTAATTTAATTATTGAATTAAATAACAAGTTATTTGATAAGAAATAGTATTCGCTACAAGGCTGCTGCAGAGCCTTCTTACGGGGCGGACGACCGACTATTTGCAACATAAGAACAAGTGAAATGCATGTCCATCATAAACTGTTCCCCCACGCCGCCCCCATTCCCGGTATGAGCTAAGACCAAGACCGAATCTTTTCCTCCTCCCAGTTAAAGATGATGGTAATTTCATATCTCGAGTATTATTTAAAAATATATAGTACTCTACCTATAATTCCTATTCTAGCCTTACCTCAAATTAGATTATATTCCCTATAGTCATAATTTCCTAACTACTTATGTACTATTACTGATGTTATAATTAGTTGTACTCTGTTACAAAGTTGCGATTTTGTCAACTTGCTTTTGAGAATAAACTAAAATTGATTGATTGCAATGCACGAGTCTTAAGTTAAGACCCGAATAAGATCAGAGACTGTTCTTCGCAGTCCTCTACGATAAGATCTGCAGCTATTACGAGCTGACGTTTCGTGAGGTTCAATTTCCCTTCGCAAAATACCAATCAACCGAGGAGATATCATCAGAGCGTTGCGTTCAAGTCGTCTCCCTCGCCCCCAAACGACCATTGGCCAACCAACCGTTACTTCAAATTTGCTTTATCTGGTTCCCTGGTTTTGCATGCTGTTTCCGAAGCACGATAGGCAGTTCCCCAAAGCCTAATCTTAATATTTTATACTCTGTTATGCTGGTATATAGGCCTACATCGATGCTCATATTATATTATATGACCCTCGTTAGCATAAATATATAGACAACCATAGGTATGCAAACATCTAACTCTAACCTAGCATAAGAGAACCTACACCATCAAGCTGTCACATCTAATATAGATGAATGCAGATGCGAGGAGATGCGAGGAGAATCGCTGCAGTCCTTCTGTATATATAAGGTCTTGACCATTCGAGTCAAGCTGTAACGTCTATGAACGTTTGCAAATTCCTTTGTGACAGCTCAATCACAGGAAAGCACTCATGCCTCATATTGAAAGTTCGAAGCTTGAGATTGCATGCATGTTGATGCCCCTCGAACTTTACATTCGTTCATTCATTCATTCAGTCATTCATTCAGAAT
This sequence comes from Allolobophora icterica, assembly GCA_963556255.1. Taxonomy (NCBI): domain Eukaryota; kingdom Metazoa; phylum Annelida; class Clitellata; order Crassiclitellata; family Lumbricidae; genus Allolobophora; species Allolobophora icterica. The sequence goes on from OY744602.1 coordinate 12,445,151, forward strand.
ATTTATGTAGTGCTTCTCCAAGATAACTACCCCAGTGCCATCTAAACAGCATTGTAGGCCCAGGGCAAAGCAATGCACTGGGGCCTCTGCCCACATACGGGGATAAAAATTTAAGCTGTCAATAAAATTAAACCTATAGATTTACTGGTACTTTCAACAGTCACTTTGTAACAAAATGAATGTTTAAACATAAAGAAACATACTGTAAGGTGAAGATTACTTAACACAAACTTTTGAACAATAAAACATAAGCCTTGAAAAACACAAATATTTCACCATGGACTTTTAATTTGGGGCCCCTAGAATCGTGGGGCCTCTGGCTACTGCCCAGCGTGCCCATGCCTTAAGACGGCACTGATCGTGAATCGCAAAGACGAATTTATGACGTAACACTTTTACATTAGAAACTACTTTGATAGTATCTCTTGTTGTTTGATAGTATCTCTTGTTGTTGATGGCATCTCTTATTGTTTGATAGTATCTCTTATTGTTTGATAGTATCTCTTGTTGTTGATGGCATCTCTTATTGTTTGATAGTATCTTTTATTGTGCGATAGTAGGCTATCTCTTATTGTCTGATAGTAAGTCGATCTTATTGTTTCTGCTTACTTTTATTAAAACTGCACTCTTACGGATGGGGCAGATCCGCGGGGTCATTGTAGTCGTGCCCCTTTTGAGTTTATGGGGTTACGACATGTTCCAAATTGATGGATTTCATTTGAACTGAAATTAGCCTGCAACAGTAATTATAAGTACACAAGTGACTCGTTATAAAACACGTCATAAGACTCACAATAATACGAATTCTGTTATTTTACGTCCAGGGACGTATACAATGTATACATCTCAAATTTAGTTGACTTAGACTAGTAAAAAATAAACTTGTTTTTACACGATTGAATTGTGCTATGTGCACGAGGAGCAAAATGCCCATTGACAGCTTTATACGGGTTTTTGGCGTAAGAGAATTAGATATCACAACGCTGACGTTTGAGCTTGAAGCATTTATATGCAGCCTATACACGTGCGAGTAAGAACTTATGGCCTTACTATGGAATTTGTTAATTGCTTCTGTCCGCTCTGCAGCTACTCTGGTGTTGTTTGGTACGGAGCTGAAGTCTCATTCGTTTGGAATTGCATTATCGTCGGCAGATTGTCTCCTGGTCTCTGGGGTCTTAATGAACCTAGAATGGTTCCGTCCATCGACTTAGCTTTTGTGTCTTGTGGTCATGCAGAGAAGGGAACATCAACTGGTCGCTACGATAGAGGGTGCAATGACAGCGAATTATCTCCTCCATTTAGTCTCTCTCTGTGTCTTCTCCTTCATTCATTCATTCATTCATTCATTCATTCACTCATTCATTGATTAAATCAATCATCCATCCATCCATCCATCCATCCATCCATCCATCCATCCATCCATCCATCCATCCATCCGTCCGTCCATCTATCCATCTATCAGTCCGTCCATTCATCCATCCATCCATCCGTCCGTCCGTCCGTCCGTCCGTCCGTCCGTCCGTCCGTCCGTCCGTCCGTCCATCCATCCATCCATCCATCCATCCATCTATCCACATCCATCCATCCATCCATCCATCCATCCGTCCGTCCATCTATCCACATCCATCCATCCATCCATCCATCCATCCATCCGTCCGTCCGTCCGTCCGTCCGTCCGTCCGTCCGTCCGTCCGTCCGTCCGTCCGTCCGTCCATCCATCCATCCATCCATCCATCCGTCCGTCCATCTATCCACATCCATCCATCCATCCATCCATCCATCCATCCATCCGTCCGTCCGTCCATCCATCCATCCATCCATCTGTCCATCCATCCGTCCGTCCATCCATCCATTCGTTGGAGTGACCTCACCGTATTCCTCATTTTGCGATTATACACTTTGTGCTTCAACCCATTTTGGGGGAGGACAATGCCCCCTCCTCAATTATGGAGGCGCGTTCCCCGGCTGCCCCAAGAGTCTACGCCTATGATTGTAAGCTACATTGCAGACTTGCAGTGTCATTCTTTATTATGATCCGGGAAGTATTAAAAAGTCGTGAGAGCCAACCTCAGCCAAGTACATACCAATAACGAGGATAAAATTATCCATTATATCCGATATAATCTATAACAATATTTTTTTTTGATTTTTACAACCACTGGAAAAGTTTAATATATTAGATATTGATTAAATAAAAAGCGTTAATAGCACACAAAAATCAATAACTACTTTAGCAAGCATCAAATACAAAGCGCCAGCCAACTCTTTTAGGGAGTCTGCAGTTAAAAAACACCATCCCTTTGCATCTTCCTCTCACTTCCACTTCCTTCGGCGTCATCGGCAAGTGCATCTGCATTAATAAAAGCACAGCCCTCCTATCTTCGTCAACCACGCCGCTCAACCCGCTCCTCTTTCGCCCTAACACTTCTCCGCACTTCCGTCACCTCATCACTAAAATTTGCAAATCGCGCCATGGAATAAAATCCCGTCTGAACTACGACAAATATCAGCAGTCCTTCCTATGAAATCATCCAAACCTCACCTCTTGCCATCTCATCACAGGTCTTTCACTAAAAACTTAGAACTGCTCTTTCACAAATCACATATCCCGATTCCTCATCTTCCCCTTACCTCCCTCACCGTTTTAACTCTAAACACCACCCACCTTAGCCGTCTGACTGTCTGCCTGCCTGGCCATTTGGAACTTGACACCCTGCCTATCGATTTTGTTTTGACAAAATTATTCTGTGAATAATCTGATTCGCGCGACGTGGCTTTCTTGACGCTGTATAAATCTCGAGATTACGATTACGACTGCGGCGACATGTACACACTGTGAGAGTGTGACCAAATAGAATTTTTTGCGTGGATGAAAATAAAATTTACAGGAATTTGGCCATCTATAATGTTGTGTGGTCAAATTTTCTGATGGGCAGATTTAGGCTATGGGGGTGAATTGTTTATAATTGTGAAATTTAGTCTCGACAGTTCAAGCAGTGTGCACTGGCACTTGCATTGATTAGTTGTACATTACCATCAAACCCTCCACCAGGTGACTCGGAAGACGATAATAATGAGTGTTTCAATGATTTCAATGGCGGTCCGCTAGAATTTGCAGCACTTTATTTATTAGTGTTATTTATTTAAAATGTCGATATAAAATCTTCTGTATCAATCGAATTTATTAGTTTTATTTATTTAAAATGTCGGTACAATACTCTGTATACAATCGAATACGGTGATGAGGAGGTTTTGATATGACATGTGACAGATGAACTAATCTACTCTTTCCCCTCACTTTGAAATCCCACACACTGGGGTTATGCATTTAGGTGTGTATGTATGTATGTATGTATGTATGTATGTATGTATGTATGTATGTATGTATGTATGTATGTATGTATGTATGTATGTATGTATGTATGTATGTATGTATGTATGTATGTATGTATGTATGTATGTATGTATGTATGTATGTATGTATGTATGTATGTATGTATGTATGTATGTATGTATGTATGTATGTATGTATGTATGTATGTATGTATGTATGTATGTATTATGTATTATGTATTATGTATTATGTATTATGTCACATTAAAACCTACTTCGGCTTTCATGAACGTCCGCATGAATTTTTGTAGGATGTGCAAAATATTTGTAGGGGCGAATTTTTGTATGGGGCAATTTTTGTAGAGGGGAATTTTTGTAGGGGGAGCTAAGTGACTTTTTTTTACATCGAATGAACACAGAACACATGACAACTTTAAAAATAAATAATGGTCAAGGACTTACTTAAATATTAAGTGTTTTTAAACTTTTTTGCATTGAAACTCGTGTTGGGACTGTTGTAATAATCATAATAATCAAAGATTTTATTTTTGTAAAATATTTGCAAAATTCGGGAAAAATGCCTTCCCCCCGCGGACGCCCATTCCGGCTTTGGATAAACGAAGAAAATCTATCTTTCAACAACGAAAGCTACATCTGTTGTAGCTTTCAGGCCCAGAGAGTAAGGTTTCCAGTATCTATGATTCTCTTGGCAGTCGCCAAGCTTGCTGACCCTTCACCCTTCCCTAATGCCAGGGTCGGCTTAGGGCAGGTTCCACCACTGTGTTATTTCTATAGTATTAATGCTCGGCGTCACAGAAGCAAACCTTGTGTCAGATACAATATAGGCCAATTGAAGGATTTCTTACTTTGCACTTAATTTAGGCTTACGCGGGGTGTGATGTCATTATTGGGATTTTGGAGACCCTTACTTTCGGTGTAATCGCTTCCTTCTTTTATTCCTTCTCTTTTCTTTTCTTTCCTTCACTTGTTTTTCCACCCTCGCTTCCTTCCTTTTTCCACCCTCGCTTCCTACGCCATTGCGTATTTGGCGTATTCCAAGGGACGGGCCTGGTGACAAAAATCTTTTGTTTCATATCCTAGAATAGAAAAACACATTTCCTAATCTTTTCTATTATCTGCTTCATGACTATATCTGCCATTGGGACCGGGACTTTGTTTTCTTGTGTGGGGTTATTTCCAGTACAATAATTGAATGTTGATTGAATGTTTGTGATGTTAGGACGGCTACTACGAGGGTCAGGAGGACGAGGCAGGGGCGAACGATGAGGGTGATGTACTGGACTTCACCATTTTCGTGCCCCAGACGCAGATAAGTCATCCGGGGCGCCTCATCCGATTGGCCGAAATGGAAGTAAGGGGCGTGGTTACCCACCAACTGCTCGTCGATGATTGGTTGATTCCGGAGCACGTCGACGAATCACAACAGGCGTATTATGAAGCCGGATTCCAGAACGAATAAGCCAGACGACGATTACGGATGGATTAACTGCAGAGCGGACATTTCCTTCTCCTCCTCTTTCTCTTGTTCTTTTTCTTTGTCTTCCTCTTCTTCATCAAAATAATCATCGTTATCTTCACTTTGTCCATAGTAAATCATTTCTCTTCGGCCGTCCTTCCTTCTTTCCTGTTCTTGTTTTTCCATCCTCGCTTCCTTCCTTTATTCCTTCTCTTTTCTTTTTCCTTCCTTCCTTCCTTTCTTTCGTTTCCTTCTTTCTATTTTGTTTTTGTCATTCCTTTCTTACAGGGGCTTCTATCCCTATTCAGGGTGGGCGCAAGTTGAGCCCAGCGAAAAACAGGGGGGGAAATATTTCTTTTCAATTTTTATCACACTCCTACAAGTTACAGAGTCTTCGCTCACAGTTCTGTGCAGGGCTTACTATGTAGGGGAAGGAAGCAGACTACTTCCAATTTTTGCCAGGAGGAAACCCCCCCAGTGAAATGGATGTTGCTGTTCAACTGACAGTCAGGCCAGCAAAATGCTTCATCCTGCAACATCCAAGGACTGAACATATTAGATTAAACATTGCCATTGGGCATTATTGACAATATGTTGCAAAGGCCTTTGAACGGCATTTTCAACTTAGTATTGTGATGTATCACTATTATGGGCCATGCAATATTTGCTTAGATTACAGTGTTATAGATTGTCATTACTATTTTTATCAGTATTATGGGCCATGCAATACTTGCTTAGGTTCAGGGGCGTAACTTTTGTTTACAAATTGGGGGGTACCAATTTCTTCTCCACTTTCCCTTTCGCATGGAGAGCATTTCGGACATATTACCCTGCCAGTAGTCCATTCTCATTAATTTTTGTGTCAATGAAAACAAGCCATCTTTTAATTGCTGTAAAAATAAAATACTGATTGGCATTATTGAAATAGCAAAATAATTGTCGGTTTGGTAACACTGCAATAGGAAGGGATGGAGCCTGTTGCCGCAGCATTACACCAGAAATATGCATTCATAATGCAGTCTTTAAAATCCCCATATATTTGCTGAACAATGTCCCATATTGTCAAATATTTTAACATGTGTCCCATAGGCCTATTTTGGAAATTTTGTCCCATATTTATTACAGCCTGTCCCATAAATCTTTTACAGTGCACTGGGAACCCTGCAGAAATTAATTCAGCAGTTCAGTTGAACTAAAATGTTTTCCAAAACCAGTTTTCTTGTTCCAAAAATGCGCTAACACTCACCTACGACAATGTAGAAATCCAAAAAAATTTCGGAGAGTACCCCGGACCCCCTCCACTTCAAGGGGAGGGGAGGGTAAGGGAATGGTACAGAAGTGGTAAAGGGAGAGGGGAGGGGATAAGGGGTAGAGATGGGGTGGGGAGGGTAGGGGAGGAAGGGGAAGGGGAAGGGCTTTACAGTAAGGGGATTGCTTCCGGCTTACAGAGGGGATAATAGGCCCTGGTTCTGTGTAAGAGGGGGGGAGTAGAGGGATTGAGCCCGGTGGATTAGGGGGGATAGAAGCCACTGCTTTCTTATACTCTCCTTCAACCTTTTCTTCCTCCGTTACTTCTTTGTTCTTCTTTAGATCATCTCAGTCTTTCATCATCAATGTCGTCATTACACAGTCGCATCAATGCCATTTTTGTCATAATCATCATCGTCATCGTCATCGTCCTCTTCTTCCTCCTCCTCCTCCTCCTCCTCCTCCTCCTCATCATCGTCATGATCATGATCATCACTAGTCATCACCACTATCATAATCATTATCATCAATCTTCTTCTTCTTCATTGTCGCAGTCTACCATCGTCATTTTTTTCTTTCTTCAGCTCTTCATCTTCTTCAGCTTCATCTCCATCATCATCTTCTTCTTCTCTTTTGTCTTCTTTGTCTTTGTCTTCTTTTTCTTTGTCCTTTTCCCGTCCCTTTGTCTTGTTTTTCTTTGTCTTGTTTTTCTTTGTCTTGTTTTTCTTTGTCCTTTTTCCTCTCCTTATCTTCTTTTTCTTCGTCTTCTTCTCCTGTTTCTTTGTCTTCTTCACTTCTTCTTAATCTTTAAAGACTCTGACTCTTCTCGATCTTCGTAACTTAGCTGCTGCAACGAGGCCTGTTGAACAAGCCTGACGCTGCAGTCACTCGATTAGGAGTGGCAGGGCTTCTAGTCTTGGACTTAATCGGCTGGCAGAGGACTGGCAAGCGACAATCATAGTGCACGACGCCAGTGCAGACTATTCACTAGTAAAGTAGGATAATAGTTGTTTTAATAGCTGCGAAGGAAGAAATTGTACATGATACACAACCTTTGGGTGATGATCTGTTAGTGATATTGCGACACTATATGATACTGTTGTGATACTGTGGGACACGATAACCGATTGCCTAAGCGCTTGCTTTGTAAAGCGGAGAGTACGAATTTGAGTCTCACTTGAGACGGCGTTAGGCTACTATGTCGGGAACTTGAGCAGGTCCTTCACACAGTATTGTCCAGCGTTATGAATCAATGCTTGGTCATTAGAATTTGGCGCTTAATAAATGCGTATTAATAATACTAATAGGGCCTACTAATGCTAATATTAATACTAATGCTAGTACTACTGCTAGTAATAATAATAATACTAATATCTACAGGGTGGGCCATTAAAAAGTAACCCCCTACAGGTTTTTGCTAATATTTCGGCCAAAAGTAAGAATTTTTAAATCAAGTTTTACTGGCTTAAAAGTAATTCATATTTACGTATAACAGCCAAATTTCACAAAAATATTTCAAACAGAAAAAAAGTTATTTCACTTTTACTGAGTCCACCCACTGTTTTTTGATGGTTCAAAAACATGTAACAGGGTGGCATATTAAAAACGACGTTAACTATATATATATATATATATATATATATATATATATATATATATATATATATATATATATATATATATATATATATCTATGTATATATATGTATATATATATATATATATATATAAATCGTAAAATTCAACCATGTGTTATAGACACAGATGATAATCTCGGAGGTATATACAGTTCTTCTAAAAGGAGAACCAAAACGACTTAGTTTCGCTGGGTATTCATGGGGTTTGGCAAGCAGAAAATATTTTCTAGTTTTAGAAGCTTTCTATGATCCCAGGTCTAGGATGACCTATTTCGCCACAGTGCTATCGCCCTTACAGAACTGACTGAAGCTGACGGATTCATAATTCTGGAATGCCTACAAGAGGTTTCGCTTTACTGAGCGAGTTAAACGCAACTGCTATACCAGCTGGGGTTCTCAGGTATAGGCCTACCCCAGTGGCATCTTATCTTCAGTAACTTTGGATTACTGTTAACTAAGAGTTTGCGGTTTTTAAGTTGCTGCTTGGATACCTCTCATTGATTTTATGTAGACAGTTTTTTGTTACTCGTGAAAGATAAGTTTTTAAATACAATTATATACGTTCTGGGCTCCCAAGGACCCCACGTAGATCACAGTGCATAATTGTTGTCAGTGCAAGTTCTACTCCAAACAAACATAGACGAACTACATATCCAAGTGTCGTTTCTGCGAGATAGGAGAATGGCAGGTATAGGCCGCCTACTCGTTTAGTCAGATATACAGCACAGGGACACACTACAAAAATACTTGAAGAGGACGATCGTGCGAGCAGCGTTGATGATTATGGAAGGAACTTTGAAGATCATTTATCCGAATAATTAGAACACAGTGACATTGAAACTGCTGAGACATCTGTTGTCTGTAATTTTGCTGTGTGTCAACTATAGGACGTGAATACTTAACAAAAAAGTAACGTATTTTTGCAGCTTCTGTAGGCTAGTTTACAAAGAAACCATGCAAACCGTGCACCAAAGACATGCACTGATATCAGTTAACTATCAAGCTGTTTGCGTGATATTAAATAGTAATAATAACCAACAATTGCTTTAGCTGTGTTGTGTATACAACATTTCTGTCGTTCATTTTAATCAAGTTTATCGTCATAAATAAGAAACGATGCCGTAAAATGAATCAAGCAAGTATAGAACTGTCGCTATAATAATAATTTACTGGGGTCCCACGGGTTGAGCCTCAGCCGAATACATGACATCCAAGCCTCTATATATGTCATCGTGATCATCGACGTCATGAGCACTGGCTTAAGAACCGGAAGAACGACATCTGGGTGTCGTCAGCGTATTGATCAACACTAAATGCGAGTGATGTGATGGCTCGGATCGGATCTACTGTGCATAGAATTATAGAAATGGTCCAAAGACCGAGTTCTGTTGAAAGGAACTGGCTCCCAGTCTAAGCAATCCGATTCTGTGATTACCATCGTCCCCCGCTCGCTCATCAAGGAACGATCGAAGCCAGGCCAGCAATTGACGAGTAAATCCATACGACGTTTTGAGATGTCATGTCAACAGCAGAAGCTGAGAGAGATGCAGTAGAGGCAATAATATCATTATTATTATATATTTATTAATTATTGCTTTTAATATTATTATTATTACTATCATCATCATCATCATCATCATCATCATCATCATCATCATCATCATCATCATCATCATCATCATCATCATCATCATCATCATCACCATCATCACCATCATCCTCATCATCCTCATCATCATCTTCGTCGTCATTATCATCATTATCGTTATCGTTATCACAATGATGATGATAATAATAATAATAATAATTATTATTATTATTATTAGTAGTAGTAGTAGTAGTAGTAGTAGTAGCAGTAGTAGTAGTAGTAGTAGTAATAATAATAGTACTAGTAGTAGTTGTAATATTATAGCAGTAGTAGTGGTAGTGGTGGTGTAAGCGATATAGCAGTAGTAATGGTAGTGGTAGCAGTGGAGGTGGTTGTTGTTGTGTTGGTGGTGGCAGCAGTACTAATAGTGGAGGTGATAGTAGTAGTGGTAGTGGTGGTGGTCGTAGTAGTGGTAGTATACAAAGTAGTAAAGAAATAAGAAGAAAATTTAAAGCATGAATAAATTAACGATAATGCTTCCAGTTTATTAATAAAATATCGAATATTTATGATAATAATGATGACGTTTGATAACACTCAAAAGAACAACTTTAAACCGATGACGGTTCCAAATATTTATCCTAAACAGTTATTTTACAATAAATTTACTTTTGGGCAAAAATAGTAGATTATTTATAATAAGATAAACAAAATGATCTAACAGTTTACTATTCTTAGATTAAAAGCGAAAGCACAAAATATTAATGCATTCTTAGCATGAACATATTAGTTTAACTAAAAAAAAGAGAAATTACCAATTCTAGTCGGATGAGTTTACCAATGTGCAAAGCAAACAATCAGTCATACACACCAATACAAACAGTTACGTTCACGGCGACAACGGTAGCAACGACGGAAATAATTAAAGAACAATAATAGCATATATGAGTAATAATAGCGACTTCAGTTGGAAGCTTTATATCTTCTCTCATATGGTTCAAAGTCTTTCTGTTTTCGCCGAGATTGCTCGGAAATGGAAAACCGCGCCACCGTCAGCTGCTCCACGACGCGGCGCCGAAAAGACCATCTCTCTTATCAAAGAAACTGTTTTAATTAAGTCCGGTCCAAGATCAGGGCTATCATTGCCGCCATCTCACGAAACAAACCTTTTATTCAACGCTATTGTATCAGGCATTCGTGCTCCCTCCTCCTGTTGTAAACACATTAAATACAATCCTCACCGCCCATAAAAACAGGCACGTGATGTCAACGCTCCCGCTTTCGCGAACCTTTCCGCACCGCACGCATGCGCTAATGTACAGCGACGGGTCACTTCCGGCCTGCTGCTGTGCCGGATGTACATCTGGTTCAGTTTCCGCTTCGGGAGGACGAACGGCGACGCCATAAAACGTCGCGGAGTTGTTCTCGGAACATCCTTCCGCTGACCGTGTATAGGAAGAAATTGACCGCGAAGCCGGCGATATATAGGACGCGAGTGTGGTTCTGGGCTATCTGCATGGCGGCCGGCGATTCGGGAATGACCTTTGACCGCTCCAGCTTCCATACGACGAAGTGAACGAGAACCGGAAGGAAGACGATAACGTGGATCGTCGAGACGAGTATGAGAGTAACGGTCATCTGTAGGCTGCGGTCATCGCGCTGACCATCTCTCTTGCTGTCCTTCCTTCTGTCCTGCTTTCCATCCGTTCTCCCGTTCTTCCTTTCCTCGATAAGTTCGTTCCTTCCGCTGTCCTTTCTTCCGCCCTTCTTTTTCTCCTTTCTTCTGTTTTTCCCTCTGGTTGAACTGGTCACGTGTCGGGTGCATACGTCGCAGCGACCGTTCGTTGAGTTCGCTTTCATATCAACAAGCTCCAACGTTTGCTGCTCGGCGGTGTCCAGTCGTTCTAATTGAACGAATTCAGTGCCTAATCTTGCTGGTTGAACGAATTTAGGTGCTACGCGTTCTGGTTCAGTGAATTCAATGCCTGGTTGGCTGCTTTTAGTACTTTCTGGGCAATGTTGCTGGATTTGGTTTGACTGAGTAAAAGCATGACTTTCTGGAAGGTCCGGTTCAACCCGTTCCTGTTGACTGGACCAACAGTTGCCTGGTCGATCAGAATCTGGTTGGTTGGATTCAAACGCTTTGGCGCATTCTAAATTATTAATATCAAACCGTTCCAGTCCACCGAAGCTAGAGTTTGCTGGATGAGGTGATGGCATTCGTTTTGGCTGAGCGGAATCAATTTGTTTCGGTTCAATGATTTTGGTAAGTGGTAGAATTTGATCTGGTTGAGTAGATTCAATCTGCTTAGGTTGTGACTCAGGAAGATCGATGTTTCGTGTATTGAGACGTTCTGCTTTGTCAGGAATATCTTTTTCTGACTGACGCGATATCATTCGTTTGGGTGATCCTATTTCGAATCGCGTCGGTTGAATTAGTTTTATCCGCTCAAGGGAACGCATTTCAATTTGTGCCGGTTTAGCGGAATCATTCGGACCAACTCCTTTCCGTTCGGCTTCCTTTGATGCGCTTGACTGAATTCCATCTACAACAAGGATCCCATCTTCTCGACTCTCATCTTTGTCATCTGTGTGAGCACGTCTGCGTACACTGGATCGCACCGTGTCCGGTTCGGAGTATTTCGCTGCCCTCCATTTGTGTGAAGCGATGCGTATCCTTTGCTTGGTGATGCGTGACACCTTCGCGATGATAAAGACATTCAAGACAGCAATGGCAAGGACCGGAACGATTCGAAAGAGGACTACTTCGACGATGTACAGCACCGCAAACTCCTCCTCGTGGTTGATGAGTACAATACAGACGTTGTAGTCGATGTGGCGACCCATGAAGAGGGCGTGGTAGGGGGCGATGCAGAGGGAGATGAAGACGAAGGTGGCGGCGCAGACGATCCTTGCTCGGCGGTTGGTGCACGTGCGCTTGAAGGTGATCGGGAGATAGGCGGCTGCGTATCGCTCGACCGTGAAGCCGAGTATGAGACACGTCGAGTAGTCGGAGAAAAGGTCGTTGCTGTATTGGAGGATCTTGCAGATGACGGAGTTCCGGTTGACGACGTCGAAGCTGGAATCGGTGAAGTACAGGCAGCGAAGCGTCGTGAGGACCTTCGACAGGAAAACGCTGACGAGGAAGAAGGAGTCGGAAACGGCGAGAATCAGGAGGTAGACGTTGGAGGAGTAACGCAACATCGCCTTAGAGGAAAAGACGAGGAAGCTTAGCGTGTTGCCGATGAGACCCGTAGCAACGGACAAGATGGTGGCCGCAAGGTAGATCTGGTAGGACAGAGTGACACGAGGATCGTTCGTCATGTAACAGGCCATGTCGTCGGTCATATTGAAGGTTGTATTGGCTTCCACTTCTGGTGTGGCAGTTGCGATGTTGTCGGTGATGTTATTCATGGTGGAAAACCTCAGCACGAAAACTGTCAAGTTTCAAATATACTGATGAGAAGGCTGAGAGAGAAGGGAAGCCAGCTCAGGATTTCTATGGAAAAATGTAGATCTTTCGCAACGCTGGACAGCAATGATAATAATCTGTTGCTGAGAAATCTGTATGGCTTCTCTGAAATCAGAAAAGTTTAGATCTTTGCTTAATTTACATGTAGTAGCGTAAGGTACGTAGATACTTCAAATGCGCTATCATAAGCGTAATCTTGAAATTCTACGGCTTATCCGCAGGCGCTTAGTCAAAACGTAATCGATAGGTATGGGTGGGTGGCTGAGAAGGCTAGAGATTTTTCTCAGAACAACGTTCGAAGAACGACTGAACGGATTGGTAGCCTACTTGCCTACATACAGACAGACATTGATGTAGATTTGGAGAAGTGCTTCAGAAGTAGGATGGATCTGGGTACAGAAGAATTCATTTTGCTTTTTAGTCAACACGGCAGCAGTTGAACGATGCAAATGAGTTAAGCAGATTAAAATTAACATCTTTTTGCAATTTAATAGTCAATAGATATAACCTGTCAAAAATTGGTAAAGGCTGCAATGAAAGACACATTGAACTGGTAATGTATGTAAATTTCTCGAAATTCCCTGATCATAAAACCCTACGTACACATATTGATGATTTAAACCAGAAGCGACATTTACTATGGCTTACAATCGCGCGGATATGACCACGCGCGGTAAATAACTACTCGGTGTTTTTAGTCCCAGCAAAACGGTTTTTAGTCCCAGCCACCAACGATTTTTAAGCGTACAGAGGTAGCCTACGCTTAAAAATCGTTGGTGGCTGGGACTTCGCCATGTTAGCATCAGGCAGGCTGAAAAAGTAAGTGACACAGACGTGAATGATGAAGCACATGGATTTAGACAGCAGTTACAGGGCTTCAAACTACACTAAAATGTACGTATGAATTATTGAGATTTCAAACATTTTCCGTGGTTTATACCCCTGCACCCCAAGTATCCCCCCAAACCCCACTACACCTGGATGTCTCCAGGAGTCGCCTCCTCTTGAATACTAAGTCTGGATACGCCGCTGGTGGTGGGTGGGTAAAATTGGTTCCAGGTCAAGATCCAAAGGCGTCAGGCAGGCAAAAGGTGGATGGTGCTTAGAATTGAAACGTCGAAGGAGGCAACGAAGGAATCAGGATAGGATACAATTATTGTGAACGAGCAATGTTTTCAGTTTTGCGGAGATTTATCAAGAGGCGAGGTTTAGGCGAGTTCGTATACGATGGATAAAATATTTGTCGTAATTTACGCTATATCAAATGTCCTCATACATGCATACATACATACATACATCGTTCATTTATAATAGCTTCTTTAATGTAAACTTCTATGGACATCTAAGTTCGAAATTTGTCAGCAGCTTATCAGCAGTTACGACGTAGTCCGCCCTTCATTCTACACGGTGATTCAATAAAAAGTAAGCCAAACTTTTTTTCATATAAGTACTTCTAACACGAAAACAGTATTTAATATTTTTGTGAAGAAACTCTCAGTTTGATTATTTAATTAAAGAAGATGTTAAACATGTCCTCCTTCTGCTTGCACGCAAGCCTGGAGGCGCTGGCGCCATTGGGCAACAGCATCGTCGATTATCCTCTGATCCAGCCCATCCCACACTTCCATCAACCGTCAGTTCCTGTGCTGGCTTCTTCTTAAGGCACTTGAGTTGAAGGTCTTTTTGGATTATTCGAACAACACTGGACCGATGAATTCCGGTTTCTCTGGATATTTGACGTGTTGTTCTATGAGTATTCGGAGCATCCTCTTGACTCAGAATCAGATCTCCCACAAGGGCAACTTTTCTTCAGTGCGCGATGACCGTCTGCCACTACCATGACGCGGTCGACTGACCCTGTCAAACTAATTTTTCTAAGCAATTTATCAAATCCGCTTCTAGTCCAATGTTTTTCTGGAAACTCTCGTAGAAATTGACGGCTGCTGTAATTCTTGGATTCCCTCAAACCTTTTATCATGTGTAAATCTTCTTTACTAAAAGGCATTTTTTTCGGAAATTGCTAGTTTCTTGTTTATGTTTTCTATCGTATTATCGTCCGCTTTTTTTAGTAGGAAATAAAAACCGGAAGCCATTAAAATAAAAAAGTAAGTATGTGCATATATATATTTGGAAAATATTATTAATAAAATATAGTTCAAGTTTTAATATTTGTTTATAAAGTTTGGCTTACTTTTCATTGAATCACCGTGTAGAATGGCTTCCAGGCTGCTGACTACTACAATTGCGAGAACGAGGATTCCATGCAGTCTCTGGTTGAGAACCATGATCTTGTTTGTAAAGGCGCTATACAAACAAACACTTACGATTGTTTGTAACTAATGCATCTGACATGTTGTGATTTGATCCACGCTATCCCATTATAATCACAAATTATCCCCGTAGACAAAGAGCGTATCTGACTCATTGAGTATACATACAGAATTTGCTTCCATCAAGTGGGATTGGATTAAGTTTGAACTTAGTGACCTACTTGGCACCGTTTATCTTACTGTGGCAAATATTGGTTTCAAGTGCAAACACGTTCCTCTGATAATTCCGATAAGTTAGCCTCCGTTTCAGTAGTGCAGAAATTATGGAGACACGGTAGTCGATTCGTTAGGCGCTTGACCGGTAATACGAAGGATTTAGGTTTGAGTATCTTCTGAGGCGGTTCTGTACATATCCTGAGTAAGTCCTTCTCTCACCACCACCACCACCACCACCACCACCACCACCACCACCACCACCACCACCACCACCACCACCACCACCACCACCACCGCCACCGCCACCGCCACCGCCACCGCCACCGCCACCGCCACCGCCACCGCCACCGCCACCGCCACCGCCACCGCCACCGCCACCACCACTATTACTATTACTACTACTACAGTACTACTACTACTATCAACTACTATCAACTACTACTATTTGTCACAGTATAAGCTCACATTCGCTTTGCCAGAACTGAACGAAGCGTAGTCGCTCCAGATGTCATTAACTCTCCCCGGACAATTTTTTTATCTGCTGATGGATTATACTTGCAGCGGGTAAGAGCCTGGGGGGTCATAACTACTACGGGACAATGATAATAATAATAACAGCAACAAGAACAAGAACAAGAACAATAACAATAACAATAACAATAACAATAATAATAATAATAATAATAATAATAATAATAATAATAATAATAATAATAATAATAATAATAATAATAATAATAATAATAATAATAATAATAATAATAATAATAATAATAATAATAATAATAATAGTAACTGTAGTAATAATTATAATAGTGATATAATAAAAAATAATAATAATGCTGATGATGATGACGACGACGACGACGACGATGATGATGATGATGATGATGATAATAATAATAAAAATATACTCCCAAAGTAATTTGTCTTATCACAACAAGTGTTTAATTGTCGGACCGATAGGCCTATACAAAGCATAGGCCGTATACGCATAGAAAGCAGTCTGCCAAATCTGTTCCACGGGATATATATTCATTCGTTAAGTTGTAATGACCGGTGATGGATGGCTCGTACAATGGTAATCACAAAAACTCCAAATTTCTAAAGCACTACTCTATGGCTAAGCGCAAAGTACCAGATTATTCACGAGGTGTTGTCCAGAGATCGATGTCCATTGGACGTCCGAGTCCCGTTGCCGGAGAGACCAGAGAGAAGAGGCAGAGCTGCTGCTGAGGCGGGTTTATACTTATTTATTCATGCATTCATTCAGTCTTTTGTGATGTATATATGTATGTATGTACGTATGTATCAAGGCACTTAATATAGCGCCTTTTTGCCTAACAAAAGCGCTGATGATCGGTGATGGCTGGCAAGCCGTATGACACACTGTTATTGTTATATTCTAGCTTGTTGTGTTCCTGTCTATTCCGCGTAGACATCAACAAGCAGGCTGGAATACTTATCCCACATCAAATAACCTAAAGTTTATGACGATATAGTTTGTCTTGAATGTATAAGACTCACATGATTCACCCGACTCGTCTGATCCTCCCAGTGTGAGAATTGTCGAGGGGGTTGGGGTTTCAACACCTAGTCTTTCTTAGGACTAAGTCTTCATTGCACCCCCAGGGGGATCGTTTCCAACCCCATCAGTTGTGCTAGTGTGATTTAGTCTTATTTGACCCAGAGTTTCAGACGAAGAGAAGAAATTTCCACAGTGTATCATGAATGCATTTTTGAATTTTCTCAACAAAGCACTTGATTTTGATTCGAGTCAGACTTCCACAACTGCTGCTTTCAAATTTCGTTTAAATCAGTTTGCAAAAACGAATTTAAATATTCAACTCAATTCTAACCCCTCGTCTTTTTTCTACAATTCTCACACTGAATCCTCCGCCTTCCAATCTTTCTCGACCTAAACGAACCCGCCTTAGCAGATCTTCTGCCTCTTTTTATCTGGTCCCTCTTGCAACCAGACTCGGATCCTCCGTTTACATTTCCGAACAACTTATCTGATAAGAAGCAGCGCTCGTGAATAGGGTTGTGCCCTGTGCTTAGCTTTCAAGTGGTGGTTTGGAAATTTGCTCTAGGGTCTCAGGTAATATATCTCAGTTCATATCGACTTTAAAACAGAGCTGAAAGGTGAGGAATTTTCTTTGTCATAATTATACAAGTCTACAGGCAAGAATTTATGACATTTAATGAATTAATGAATTAATTCACCTAAAAAGAGGTAGAAATAAATCAGCACAGACTATCTACTCAACCTATCAACTCGACCTATCAGCCTATCACCTCAGCGAAGTTTATCTGTGCTTGTAAATCTAGCACACTTAAAAAATAAAGCAAGTAAAATATCACCGAAGAGATTGTAATTTTTGTCATTAGCTTTATAATCTACTTATAAATTTGATGGTAACAATATTATGTTGATGTTCCAACGTTAGTTAGACGAAGTAAAACCTCAAATGAATGAAACCTGGGACCCTATTGAAACAGGATTTTTTTGGTAATCGTAAGCCTAATCGTAAACTTAAATTATAAAGTTAAGCGCAGAGCACCAACTTATTCACGAGCGCTGCGTCAAGCCAGAGCGGTTGTCCAGAGATGAAAATGAAGTTCCGGTATACGGACTATCACACATAGGAATACGTTTCTCTGTAGCCTTATTGTACCATATGGGGAAATGCTTTTTCTTTGAAGTACATTGTTGCTAACTTGCTACTGTAGTTACAATATTGGTATTGTATAAGTTACTGAATCTTCATTTGAAGTAACTTGTTTGTTTTCCCTATGACCTGGACAATTTAATAATCAATGTATTTGTCCAAACCGGATGAATGTCCCCACTTCGATGTGCACATTGGCCTATTTCATAAATATTTGCAATGCTAGGGCCTGCATGACGTCTAATGGAGCAGTTGATTAGTTGATAACTGTAATAATTGCCAGCTAATTGGAAGTTAATTGTTCCCGTCCCTACTTTGATGCGCATAATATTTAATAAGATATATCGTATGAGCGATAGTCCTATGAGCGAAAGGCCCTGTGAGCGATGGTCCTATAGGAGCGATAGTCCTAGAACCGAAGTTCCGAATTCGGTTGCCACAGAGGCGAGAGAGAGAGAGAAAGAGAGAGAGAGAGAGAGAGAGAGAGAGAGAGAGAGAGAGAGAGAGAGAGAGAGAGAGAGAGAGAGAGAGAGAGAGAGAGAGAGAGAGAGAGAGAGAGAGAGAGAGAGAGAGAGAGAGAGAGAGAGAGAGAGAGAGAGAGAGAGAGTGACAGAGAGAAAGAGAGAGAGTGACAGAGAGAAAGAGAAAGATAGAGCGCGATAGAGAAAACGAGAGAGAGAAAGAGAAAGTCAGAAAGAGACAGAGAGCAAGAGAAAGGGAGGACGCGACAGAGAGAGAAGAACGACAGAGAACGACAGAGAGAAAGAAAGAGAGGGACAGAGAGAGGGACAGATGTATCTGTGCGTTGAATCCATATCTGCGATGGATGGAGATTAGTATTTGCTTACACTTAACCCTAAGTAAATACACAAAGACCGGAAATGACGCTTTTCGACAGCAGAGAATGGTCGCCACATAGATCGCATCTCTCGCCTCCAATTTACCGGCATCCAACCGCAAGCAAGAGCAATATAAACGAGATAAGATTAATGTCATCCATGAAGTGACCAAGACCTTCGTCGAGGCGGCAGAATCGTCAACGACCACAGAATGAAAGCAATATATACAACAACGCATAGACAACAGCTGTAACAAAAGCAAAAGCTGTTACAGTAAAGAGAGCAACGATTGAGGCAGAAGCAGAAATCCAGTAACAACGGAAGCATAAACTACAAATATTGGAAGCATCGAACGTAGCAACAAGAGCGTAAGTAATGAAAAACAGAAACAACAAGGCAGCATAAGCAGCACAAAGCAGAAGCAACAAAAGTAGAAGCAGGAAAAGCAGAAGCAATTGACGTTAAAGAGAAAGCAATTATTAGGAAGAAAAGCAGAATAAGAAGAAGTAAAAGCAAGAGAAGCATTTGCACCATAAAGTAAATGCAACAAAAGCACAGGCAACAAAAGCATATACAAGAAAGTAGAAGCAACTGTAGCAAAGGAAAAAGATGCAAGAAAAAAGCAGAATCAGCACAAGCAGAAGCAATATAAGCAGAACTAATAAAAACAGAGTAAAACAAAGTTAAAGCCACAAAAGCATATAAACAAGGAAGTAGAAGCAACTGAAGTTAAAGCAATAACAAGAAATACGGAATCAGCAGAAGTAGAGACAATGAGACAACAAAATCAAATGCAACGGAAGCAGAAGCAAAAACAAAGCAGAAGCAACTAAAGCATATGCAACATAAGCAGAAGCAACTGAGCAGAAGCAGTAGCAAAAATAAAATCAAAAATGACTAAAAAGAGAATCATATTATGCGCTACATCAAAGCACTTGATTCATACGTATACCACAATCATTTCTGTTTTGATGCATTTACATGCATGCATACATACATACCTGCATGCATGCATACATATAAACATGGATGCATACATTACATACAAACATATATACATACATGCATAGTTGCATACATACATGCATGCATAGTTGCATACGTACATACATACCTGCATGCATACATACCTGTACATAAACATGTATGCATGGCTGCATGCATATATACATACATGCATACATACATGCATGCATACATAAATACATACATATAAACATGCATGCATACATACATTAGTGTGGTCCAAAAAAATGAAGTGTCTCAGAGTTGGACTCCACAACCCGCTTTTTGTTCTATGGCTGCCCACTATTACTTCTACCAAATTTGAGGGAGATTGGTGAGCATTTAGAGGTGGCTCAAGGTCAGGTGGTTTTCACCATATAAGCATGAAATCGGTAAACTGCACTGAGGAACAGAAAACATAATTTGAGTTGAATTAAAACACATATTTTGGGGGCACGTGCCCCGGCCGCCCTCAGAGCCTACGCCTATGGACATCGTGGAGTACTTTTTTCACATTACTTTTGAATAGGCTTAATAGCATTTCATAAATTTAAAATAGAAATACGAAAAAACGAATGACATTGAACTTTTTCAAGGGGCCTAAATTTAGAAATTCATTTTTGGGGGTGTTCCCGTGGTCCAATTTTGTTGGATTCTGGAAATGTTATTCAGCAATGCTTCATGAGCAGGAAACCGTTTAAAAAGTCTCAGTAGCAATATTGTCCAGGTTTAACTGCAAATTATTGGTGGTGTTACTGGCATTTCTTACGAAACAGACAATCCGCCATTTTGAAATTCATTTTTGGGGGTGTTCCTGTGGTCCGATTTTGTCGGATTCTGGATATGTTATTCAGCAATGCTTCATGAGCAGGAAACCGTTTAGAAATTCTCAGTAGCAATATTGTCCAGATCTAACTGCAAATTATTGGTGGTGTTACTGGCATTTCTTACGAAACAGACAATCCGCCATTTTGAAATTCATTTTTGGGGGTGTTCCTGTGGTCCGATTTTGTCGGATTCTGTATATGTTATTCAGCAATGCTTCATGAGCAGGAAACCGTTTAGAAAGTCTCAGTAGCAATATTGTCCAGATCTAACTGCAAATTATTGGTAGTATTACTGGTATTTCTTAGGAAACAGCCAAACCGCCATTTTGAAATTCATTTTTGGGGTGTTCCTGTGGTCCGATTTTGTCGGATTCTGGATATGTTATTCAGCAATGCTTCCTGAGCAGGAAACCGTTTAGAAAGTCTCAGTAGCAATAATGTCCAGGTCTAACTGCAAATTATTGGTAGTATTACTGGTATTTCTTAGGAAACAGCCAAATCGCCATTTTGAAATTCATTTTTGGGGTGTTCCTGTGGTCCGATTTTGTCGGATTCTGGATATGTTATTCAGCAATGCTTCCTGAGCAGGAAACCGTTTAGAAAGTCTCAATAGCAATATTGTCCAGGTCTAACTGCAAATTATTGGTAGTATTACTGGTATTTCTTAGGAAACAGCCAATCCGCCATTTTGAAATTCATTTTTGGGGGTTTTCCTGTGGTCCGATTTTGTCGGATTCTGGATATGTTATTCAGCAATGGTTTTCTTAGCAGGAAACCGTTTAAAAAGCTTCAGAAGCAATTTGACTGCAAATTGGCCAGACTAGTAAATAACAGTCAATGATTTCCACTAGGCCGTACGTGGTATTAGGAAGAAAATGTTGGGGGCCTTGAGCCACCTCTAAGAGTGCTCCAATCTGCTTCAGATTTGGACCACATCTTACTTAGGTGAGGTAGAACAGATTTAAACTTGTGGAGACTAGTTCTGCTAAAGGTGAATTTTTACCATTGTCATGTGGACCACCCTAACATACATGCATACATACATGCATACATACACGCATGCATGCATATATACATACACACATACGTACATGCATACATACATACACATACATACATATGTAGGGCTAGGCTTATAAGATGCATTCCGATCCCGTCTGGACTGGTCATTATAATCACCTGGCCATCAGTGGGTGTCCAGTCTTCAGAGGAATGTTGACCTACAGTCTGAGCGTGGGAGTTGGCAGATGCACTTGAAGACAGACTGACTGGCACCATGTAAAGGTATGCCGTGCAGAAAGATTTCGATGTGGCTTACTTATAAAATAATGGTAGCCCTTGAGGTAGAGGAAGGAGAGAAAGATCAGGATCCAGCTCGTTGGTCACACGGCTTAGGCCGGAGCTCTGTCCCGTTTGTCAACCGGGACACGGGGGTCCTAGCGTTTATCAGTATCACCTGAAGAAACATCGACAACGACAACGTGTTCTCTCTCTCACTCTCTCGCTGTCGATCAACATCTAGCGGCGACCATTCAACATCCGCTACATCCGTAATCGTAATCGTAATCTCCAAACTTCTAAAGCGCCACTCGAAGGCCAAGCGCAGGGCACCAGCATATATTCACGTAAGCTCAGTAAGTAGGCATTTAATTAAATAAATCTAGTAAGAAGCAAGAGAGTAAGTTCAGTGAGTAGCCTAAGTAATGAAGTAGCGTATAGTCCTGTAAGGTAAGTAACATCATTCATCTGATCAAAAGTTAAGATTTTCAGTCTTGATCGAAAAGTTCTGGCCAAGCTGTTGGTTTTAAACTTTTGACAACTCCAGACCTTCTCCCATGCATCGCCACAGTCAAATCGTCGTTAGAGAATTTCAGAAAATACATTTAGTAATGTTAGCCTCTGGATCGCTAACCACCCGAGACTGAATCACGAAGTTCGTGCAGAGGTTCAGTTGTAATCTCTGGCAGACCATGTGTTTTTGCGAAGAAATCGATAAAACGCAGATGGTAAGATTGAAAAGACATAGGCTACAAAGGAGAGCTGGAAATGAATTGAATATGAAAAACAGAAAAATAACAAAATCAATACAACAAATATGAGACAACACATTTTCCTGTACGAGTTCAGAAGGCTGGTCAATGCGGAAGCAAGATGAAAAAAGAACTAACGAAGCAGAACTCCGTCGACTGAGGAAAATTGCTAGAATTTCATTTATAAGACAACAAATCTGCCAGAAGAAAGCGACCAACGAACAAACCGATGGTTTGGACACGTGGACAGAATGCCAGCAGACAGATTTCCATTTTCCACACAAGACAATGTATGCAAGATTTGCAGAAAAGAGAAACAAAGGCAGACCGAGAATGCGCTGGATATACAATATAAACGAGGACCTAACAAGACTTGGAGTAACATTGAGAGGGGCACCGGACTTGACATAATAATTATGACCGAGGATAATTTATTCGTACCCATAGACGTCATGGGTGGCGTTTAGAAAATGGTGACGATGATGATGATGATGATGATAATGATGATGATGACGACGACGACGACGACGACGATGATGATGAACGCAGTTGTTAAACTCGCCAATCACTTTCGCAGAGCAAAATTTCTATGTAACTTTTCGAAAGATGCGCTCTGAAAACATTGGCGGCTTGTAATGATTTATAACATAGCCTTCTTCACTTAAATGCTTAAAGACGTTTCTTTTTACACGAGCCTATCACGTTGAGAGCGTTTCTGAATAGCTCTGCTACGAGACGCGCTTTAAAAATGCTTATATTACATTACATATTACATTAGCCAATCATTTCAATCTTCCATCAGCCACGGTCTCTTCCTTCCTTCCTTCCTTCCTTCCTTCCTTCCTTCCTTCCTTCCTTCCTTCCTTCCTTCCTTCCTTCCTTCCTTCCTTCCTTCCTTCCTTCCTTCGTTCCTTCCTTCGTTCCTTCCTTCGTTCCTTCCTTCGTTCCTTCCTTCGTTCCTTCCTTCGTTCCTTCCTTCGTTCCTTCCTTCGTTCCTTCCTTCGTTCCTTCCTTCGTTCCTTCCTTCGTTCCTTCCTTCGTTCCTTCCTTCGTTCCTTCCTTCGTTCCTTCCTTCGTTCCTTCGTTCCTTCGTTCCTTCGTTCCTTCGTTCGTTCGTTCGTTCGTTCGTTCGTTCCTTCCTTCCTTCCTTCCTTCCTTCCTTCCTTTCTTCTTTCCTTCTTTCCTTCTTTCTTTCCTTCCTTCCTTCATACATTTCTTCCTTCTTTCTTTCCTACTTTCCTTCCTTCTTACTCTCCTTGTTTGCTTCCTTCCCACCTTCCTTCTTCATTTTTCTAGAATTGAGTGCTTACGTGTACATACTCTTCCATACGTCTAATTATTCTTAACTATGAATATCGAAAGACTAGAAACTAACCCGTATTTCTCTATCGCGACGATTTACTTGGACAAAAGATTCATTTACCAGAAACTAGTATTCGACTCTGAGCAGTCTTGTTGTCAAGACCTTAAACCTCAAGACCAAGACTTTTGATCTCAAGACCAAGACCAAGACTTTTAAAAACGAACTCGGGTGCACTCGAGACCAAGACCTTGGTCTCGAGGACAACAAGTCTGACTCTGAGCATATAATTATTTTGTTGTCAAGCTCTCACCTGGCAATATATACGAAATCAACCCAGACAATGGGAAACGCATGGAAAAAATACACACAAAAGAAATAACTAAGCACACGATGAAACAAATAAGCAATCGAATAAATAAGTAAATATTTCTTGCGGGTGCAGCAAAACTTACGTTCAAGCGAAGACGGAAGTAATTCGGCGGACAATGCGCGTTCTATTGCGCGTTCTATTCCGCGTCGATTCTTTGTTCTGTTGTTCGCGAAAGAACTTGAATGAGACTGTTCTCCGCTGCGAAAGGCTGAGCAAAGAAAGGATGCTCAATCAGCAGTGGCATCACGAGCAGCAGCAGCAGCAGCCAGAGCAGCAGATGCAGCAACAGCAGCTGAACGACGTTTATTCATCAGCACAACCGAATCCTCTGCAAACGACTGTATCAGACTCTGGATGAAAGGCATTCAATCGTCCTGCAAGCGTTGCTTGGTGTGTGCATTTGCACGTCATGCAAAGCATTGTATGTAGGCCCCTGTGTGTATGCATGTATGTATGTATCTATGTATATATGTATGTATATATGTATGTATGTATGTATGTATGTATGTATGTATGTATGTATGTATGTATGTATGTATGTATGTATGTATGTATGTATGTATGTATCTATGTATGTATCTATGTATGTATCTATGTATGTATGTATGTATATATGTATGTGCGTATGTATGTATGCGTGTGTGTATGTATGCATTCATGCATGTCTGCGTGCATGTGCATGCATGTATGTATGTATGCATGCCTTTATGCATAATATGTACGTACTTTCCCAGTGTTTAATCTAGAAAACGTTTGGGGGGAAATTCCCCATCCCCCAGGATACATGCCCAGAGACGAATAACATTAAAAATAAAATAACAGAATAAGAGACATGAGAGATGAATTGCTAAAAAAAGGTCGTCAAAGTTGGAAGTTTCCGAAAACAGTCACGAAAGGGTGATGAATTACTAAAAAAAGGTCATCAACTTTTTTTAAAGATTAAATTAAAAAAATGTTTCGACGTTCGAAAACACAGATGAAATTGACGGATGAAATTTCCCCAAAAAGGTCGCCCTTGTTGGTCTCCCCCCCCCCCCCGACAAACCTTGTTTCCCCCCTCAGAAGAGGGACTAGATTAAACAGTAAACACTGGTACTTACCTATGCATGTATGTATGTTTGCATGCATTTATGTATAGCCATAAATCTAACCATTCGTTTATTGGTCCCAGCCCAAAAAGCAAACGACAATAAATACAAGAGGAAGACCCGGAGGGACCAAGGTCCCACTTATCAAGGTCGCCCATACAATAAATGTAGAATGATAAATGTTTGTCCTATAAATTTGTCCAACTGGATATGAAGCAAAAACAGAACCAGAACTGAACAACAATGAAAAAGAAAGACAATCATTTACACAAAAAATTTCAATGGCGATCAGAATGAAATGAAACGCATTGTCGATTTGGAATCTGAAAATCTAAACTAAAGACAATGTTAGTCCCAGATTCCACAGGCTTCTTGAAAATGAAATAAGAGCCTGCTGGTGAATTCCACGGTCGTTAGTCAAATTCCGATTTTAACAGATCTTGGAACAGAAATTAGCAACACTACTTCAAAGCAGGGACGTCATTTGGGGGAGGAGGCAATTTCCCCCCCCCCCCCCGATTTATGGAAAAAAGAAAAAAGACATAAAAAAGAAAGGAGGAAGAAGAAAGGGGTAACCAAGGAAAAAGACTCATTTACAGCACTGGCTTACAGTTTTCCACTGAGTGCAAACATGGGCAGCGATCCCGAGGGGTCGAGGGGGACAGGAACTCCCCACCTATAACAGTGGGGGACACAGTGTATTGTTGTTCCCCACATGGTGTAAAAAAATTTCACCTTTTTCTT
The DNA here is from genome assembly GCA_963556255.1 of Allolobophora icterica. NCBI lineage: Eukaryota > Metazoa > Annelida > Clitellata > Crassiclitellata > Lumbricidae > Allolobophora > Allolobophora icterica. The sequence goes on from OY744602.1 coordinate 12,471,270, forward strand.
GCTGAACGGAAAGACGGATTTACCTTGAAGACGATTTTCGGTAAAAAAAATTTACCCGCACTTCAAGACGAAGCTACAGTTTAAAACAACTTGGAGAACCGGGGTATCGATCCCGTACCTCTCGCATGCTAAGCGAGCGCTCTACCATGTGAGCTAGTTCCCCGTCCGTAAACATTATCAGGCCTGATCATCGACACTATGGGAATGGCGTTTTAGAAGTCTTACCCTTCTGTGCCTGTTCGACGAAAACAGTACCACTTATTAGCAGTATGTTAGAAATTACATACCTGGTCAGTTCGAATAAGTAACCGTCAAGTCACACAAATGCTCATCAAATGCTCATCAAAATTATCCGGCCACAGTGCAGAGATTGGTGACTGCTGCAAATATGTTGGCCTAATTGCACGATTTAGTTTAAACAGTCGTGTGTGAACGATCCTAAGCTTATGACTTCTAAAACGCCATTCCCATAATGTCGATGGGAATGGCGTTCACGTGAAAAACAAGATCCTTTGGACACGTCCAGTCTAAAGCATGGAATCCAGAAGTCAGGCTACGTCACAGAAATGAAACGCAGTAGTAAGCTGCACTTCTGGGTTCATTCCACAAGTTCTCGAAAGAGCCCAACTAAATTAAATCAGAATCGGGTTCTTCGCTGAATTACACAAGTCTGCTTTCTGAAGACGAAGGAAAGAAAGTCGGACGAAAGGTTTATTTAAAAGCCAACTGATTTGTAGGAATAGTCTTGTTGTAAGTAAGATAACAGCCCGGTTAGCTCAGTCGGTAGAGCATGAAACTCTTAATCTCAGGGTGGTGGGTTCGAGCCCCACATTGGGAGCGACATTTTAGTCGTTTGTGTGGTTAATTATTATAGTGACAGAATTGCCTACGGCCTATAATTGCTAGCAAATACAGCGAGCAAAGCTACGACTGAGCGGCGACCTAAGCAGGCCTATTTAACCTAATTCAGTGGCTTTCAAACTTTGTGGACCAGGGACCCTTATTTTTTTCTAGGCATAGCTCGCGGAACCGAGTATTTAAAAAGTAAAATTTGTCGCTTAAAATTTGATCAAAATAGCAGGCAGACTATTTCCAAAATTATACAAGTAATGTATGAATTTGAAAACACAGGCTGTTAATGCTATGTGGTGTTAATCATCATACATCTTATAATTTTCCAGTTCTGTATGTGATACGGCAAACGGCTCTGGAATGTTCAGAGGAATTTATGAAATGTGACTGTCGATCTGTCCAATTTCCGCCTTAGGGAATGTTACTGGGCCTGGGCCGAAAATTGGACAGGTCCACGGACACTCGTCGGAAGGCCTGCATAATGTATATTGCACGACGTAGTAATAACAGTAACGTAATTGTTTCGATCATCCGTATAATATACGTCGATGGTTTTTGGTATTTGTTTGTTTCTGACGTCATAGGTCAATGACTCTTTACTAGACTGACAAACGTTTTCTTCGTCGCATTCGCAAACTGGACATAATATTGTTTTAACTTGGCGAATGCAATTATATCAATGTTAAAAAAAATAATGAAACTAAAGGGTGCAGTGTGAGAATATACTTCGTTGGCGATTCTGTAGGCCAAACGGCACAGTGTAAATTAAGTAAATCAAAGCTGAAAATTTCCGGCGGTTCGATACGAAGAATGCATATTTATCTCTAGTCCAAACATCAGGTAAACCTGCTGAAACACGAGGACGTTTGATCACCTTCGTCATTCGGGCTAAGCCAAGATCCTAGCACAGGCACTAACAGGCTACGGCAGCTGAGCATCAGCTACTCTGGTAAGCCTGGCTTTGTTCCACTGTGTGACGACGACTAACTATACCTACTAATACCGAAGAATGATAGCCCGCTCGGAGCAACCTCGCTCAGGGAAGCAGCATTGGTCTAAAACGTGGGGGTACCAATTTTTACACTGCGATTAATGATATTTATTATTATTATTATTTTATTTTTTATTTTCTTAAATTGTTATTATTATTATTTTTGACCCCCGAGGCACCTATAATCCTCAGGAAATGGATGAGCTGGAGGAGACATGCCCCACATAATTTTTGAGGGGTCTGTTCGTTCTCTGTCGCAGTGACAATTACTGGGCAGGAATATCTAGTGATCTGTATATTGAGCAAGTTCTGATGGACAGTGTAAAATCAGTTAGTCACATGGGCTGACTAGAGGACGTGGTTTCGTGGAGTCAACCAGTCTCATCTGGCTATACTATCTACGCCTATATGTGGTGAAGTGCACAAGGATATAGGAGGTAACAGGTCTCTCAAGTCATGGGGAGATGCACAAGTATCCATGGGCGTCCGGAGGGGGAACGGGGGGCATTCCCCTGGAATTTGAAAGTTGTGACGTTTTCTGTGTTTATGCAGAAACGTCATTTTGCCCTTCTGGAAAAAAAATTTTCATCTAGAAATATTTTGCCCCCCAGAAAAATTCCTGCAGACGCCCTTCAAGTATCTGACACAGGCGAGAAGGCAAGAAAGTAGGCAAAGAAGAAGTTAAAGAAGAAGGCAAGTAAAAGGCAAAGAAGAAGGCAAAGAGAATGTCAAAGAAGTCAAAGAGAATGGCAGAGAAGGTAAGTAAAGAGGTAAAGAAGAAGGCAAAGAACAAGGAAAAGACGAAGGCAAGTACGAAGGTAAGTAAAAATACGGCAAAGAACGACATCAAGGCAAGAAGAAGGAAAAGAGAAGTCAAAGAAGGAGGCAAGGAAGAGAGCAAAAAAGGTAAGTAAAACGGCAAAGATGAAGGCAGAGAGGAATTCAAAGCAGAAGGCAAAGATAAAGGTAAAACGGTAAGTAAACTGGCAAAGAATAAAGAAAAGAAGAAGGCAAAGAAGAAGGGCAAGAAGAAGTCAAAGAGAAATTTTAAAGAAGAAGGCAAAGAAGAAGGTAAGCATAAAAGGCAATGGAGGAGGCAAAGAAGAATGCAAGAAGGTAAGTAAAGCGGCAAAGAAGAAGGCAAAAAAGAAGGCAAGGAAGAAGTCAAAGAGCAAGTAGAAGACAAGGGTAGAGGCAAAGAAAAAGGCAAAGAAGAAAGGTAAGTAAAAAATTAGAACAGAAGAAGGCAGAGAAGAAGGCCTAGAAGAATCAAAGAGAAGTGCAGAGAAGAAGGTAAAATCCAATGAGGAAGGCAAAGAAGAATAACAAGGAAGAAGACAAAGAAAAAAAGAAGGTAGGCAAAATGGTAAAGAAGAAGGCAAAGAACAAGGAAAGGACGAAGGCAAGTATGAAGGAAAGTAAAAATACGACAAAGAACGACATGAAGGCAAGAAGAAGGCAAAGAGAAGTCAAAGAAGGAGGCAAGGAAGAAAGCAAAAAATGTAAGTAAAACGGCAAAGAAGAAAGCAGAGAAGAAGTCAAAGTAAAAGGCAAAGATAAAGGCAAAAAAATAAGTAAAATGGCAAGGAACAAGGAAAAGAAGAGGGCAAGTATAATGTAAAGAAGAAATCAAAGAAATATTCAAAGAAGAAGGCAAAGAAGAAGGTAAGTGAAAGGCAATGAAGGAGGCAAAGAAGAAGTTAAATAAAACGGCAAACAAGAAGGCAAAGAGGAAAAAGAAGTAGGTAATGAGAAAGGCAAAGAGGAAGGCGAAAAAGGAAAGGAAAGCCTCAATACAAGGCAAAAAAGGTAAGTAAAGAGGCAAAGAAGAGGGAAGGAAGAAGGCAAAGGGGAAGGCAAACAGGAAGGTAAGTAAAAAGGCGGCGAAGAAAACACCGAAGAAGTAAGAAAGAAGGCAAAGAACATGGAAAAGAAAAGGGCAGTGAAGTAGCTGAAGAAGAAGGTAAGTAAAAAAGGCGACTAAGAGTGCAAAAAATGGCAAAGAATAAGTCAAAGAGAGAGGCAAGAAAGAAGGCAAATCGCAAGGCAAAGAAGGCAAAGAAGAAGGTAAAGAAGAAGGTTGGTAAAAAGTCAAACACAATGTCAAAGAAGAAGTCAAAGAGAAAAACAAAGAAGAAAGAAAAGAAAAGGTAAGTAAAAAGGTAAAGAGGAAGGCAAAGATAAGGGAAATGAGGAAGGCAAAGAAGAAATCGAAGAAGGTAAGTAAATCGGGAAAGAAGAAGGCAAAAAAGAAGGCAAGGAAGAAGTCAAAGAGAATATAGAAGGCAGAGGTAGAGGCAAAGAAAAGGGGAAGAAGAAAGGTGAGTAAAAAAGTAGAACAGAAGAAGGCAGAGAAGAAGGAGAAGAATCAAAGAGACATTCGAAGAAGAAGGTAAAATCCAATGAAGAAGGCAAAGAAGAATAGCAAGAAAGAAGACAATGAAGGAAAAAGAAGGTAAGTAAAAAGGTAAAGAATAAGGCAAAGAACAACGAAACGACGAAGGCAAGTACGAAGGTAAGTAAAAAATACGGATAAGAACGACATCAAGGCAAGAAGAAGGCAACGAGAAGTTGAAGATGGAAATAAGGAAGCAAGCAAAAAAGGTAAGTAAAACGGCAAAGAAGAAGGCAGAGGAGAAGTAAAATAAAAGGCAAAGATAAAGGCAAAAAAGGTAAGTAAGATGGCAAAGAACAAGGAAAAGAAGAAGGTTAAGAAGAAGGCCAAGAAGAAGTCAAAGAGAAAATCAAAGAAGATGGCAAAGAAGAAGGTAAGTATAAAAGGCAATGAAGTAGGCAAAGAAGAAAGCAAAGAAGAAGGTAGAGAGAAAGGCAACACGAAGTTGAGTGAAAAGGCAAACAAGAAACCAACGAAGAAGGCAAAGAAGAAGGCAGAGAGAAAGACAAAGAAGAAGGCAAAGAAGAAGTTGAATAAAACGGCAAACAAGAAGGCAAAGAGGAAAAAGAAGTATATATACGTAATGAGAAAGACAAAGAGGACAGCAAAAAAGGGAAAGGAAAGCCTCAATACAAGGCAAAAAACGTCGGCAATCGCGGCTTAGCGCTTGCAATCCCCCCCCCACTCAGACGTTCTAGTAGGTCCCCCAACTTCTAGACCGTGGCTGCGTCTATATGTTAATGCTAAAACCACGCAGTGTTAATGAATATTTTCAGAACGCTCTCGCGGACCTCCGCCATATCCTTCGTGGACCCTTCTTGGTCCGCGGACCAGTTTGAAAAGCTCTGACCTAGACGTTCACAATGAGGACGCATAAAAGTCCACTGTGGCTGAAAACTATTTCTACAGGAGCTGAAGTTGCAGGTTTGCTGAATGTTTTTCAGTAAGAGACAGAACAAGACTTTTGCTTCAAGACAATTTTTAAAAATTCGAGAAATTACCGCGAGACCGAGACGGAGACCAAGACAATAGGTTCCCAAGACCAAGAACGAGACTGAGACATTAAAAACCTATCTCGAGACCTCTCGAGACCAAGACTGGGTCTCGAGACTATGCAACTCTGGCTAGAAGTAGCTGGCTATTGATGATGCTATAGAAATTGTTGTAATTAATTATTACAAGTCACGCGACATTCTCGTTAAATTATCCGTCAAAAATCCAAAGAGATTTGTGATTTGTAAGAATCCTTGTAATACGTTTGACAACAACCCGGTTAGCTCAGTCGATAGAGCATGAGACTCTTAATCTCAGGGTCGTGGTTTCGAGCCCCACATTGTGCACGACATTTAAGTCGTTTGTATGGTTAATTATATAGTAACTGAATTGCCTACGACAAATTGCTCGCCAATACAGCTACCACTTAGCGTCGAGATAAGTATTTTGCCAGAATATAAAAGTAGGCCTACATATTGGTTTTTACAGCTGCTAATATAGTAAAAGTGTGCATGGCGCTAAGTGCAGATCCTCGTTAGTATAGTCGTGAGTATCCCCGCCTGTCACGCGGGATACCGGGGTTCAATTCCCCGACGGGGAGATGATACGTTTTGCAAATTGAGTAACCATCAAATCAGTTGCGCACACGGTCAAATCTTTCACACTTTTCAACCGATCGAACACGAGCTTCTTCCTTTACGTGACAAAAAATTGCTTTGAAATAGAAGTGCATGCCATGAAACATTGGTCGTGAATAATAGTGGGCGAATGAGTTACTGTTGTCAGAATCGCCGGTGCCGAAGAAAGAGACATTAATTTATGATGTAGAAATGTTGCTTGGGGAACTAGCTCACATGGTAGAGCGCTCGCTTTGCATGCGAGAGGTACGGGGATCGATACCCCGGTTCTCCATATTGTTTTCTCGAAGAGAAACAGAAACTTTTTCTTAAATAGAGCGTAATGGGAAGACGGGATTTCCTAGAAGACGATTATCGGTAAAAATTTACCCGAACTTCAAGGCAAAGCTTCAGTTTTTAAGAAACTTGGAGAACCGGGGTATCGATCCCCGTACCTCTCGCATGCTAAGCGAGCGCTCTACCATGTGAGCTAGTTCCCCGTCCTTGAAAGTTACCAGGCATCACGCGTCTTAGGCCTATTCTTCTCGACCTGTTCGACGATGTCAGTATTACTCACAGCAGTATTTGAGAACATAGGCTACTGGTCAATTCGAAGAAGTAACCGTGAAGTCACACAACATGCTCATCAAAATTATCCGCCAAAGCCCAAAGAGACTGATGACTGCTGCAAATATTTTGGCCTAATTGCACGATTTAGTTTCAACTCGTGTGTGAACGATCCTAAGCTTATGACTTCTAAAACGCCATTCCCATAACGTCGATGGGAATGGCGTTTCAAGTGAAAAACATGATCCTTTGGACACGTCCAGTCTAAAGCATGGAATCCAGAAGTCAGGCTACGTCACAGAAATGAAACGCATTGCCATGGAGACGTCGATCTGGATTCCATAAATTTAAAATAAAGACAAGCATACCACCGGTTTCTTGAAAATGAAATAATATCCTGCTGGTGAATTCCACGGTCCTTAGTCAATTTCCGATTTAACAGATCTTCCATCGGAAATTAGCAACACCTATTTCAAAGATAAATTTATGCTAAATTTAGGCCCTCTTTATTCTATAGGGATAGTAAGCTTCACTTCTTAGTTCAGTCCACAAGTTCTCGGAAGAGCCTAAACTAAATGAAATCAGAATCGGGTTCCTTTCTGAACAGAAATTACATAAGTTTGCCTTCTGAAGACGAATGAAAGAAAATCGGACGAAGGGTTTAGACCCTATTTAAAAGACGACTGATTTGTAAGAATACTTCCGATACACGATGTAATAGCCCGGTTAGCTCAGTCGGTAGAGCATGAGACTCTTAATCTCAGGGTCGTGGGTTCGAGCCCCACATTGGGCGGAACATTTTAGTCGTTTGTATGGTTTATTACATGGGCGGCGATCTCGGGGGTCGAGGGAGGCAAGACCCCACCTTTAACAGTGGGGTGACGCCCTCAGGTTATGAAATTTGCGTGACCTCTTTTTTGACCAGATCAATTCAAAAATGTCCTCTCCACCTGTCAAACAAGATCACCGCCACTGGTTAATTATATAGTGACAGAATCGCCTACGACAAATTGTTCGCTAATACAGTATACAGATACGACTTAGCGACGATATAAGTATTTTGCCAGAATATAAAAGCACAAAAGGCCTTTAAACCTGCAACCTATATAGAAAAACATGCAAGCCGTTAACCACGAATCCTCGTTAGTATAGTGGTGAGTATCCCCGCCTGTCACGCGGGAGACCGGGGTTCAATTCCCCGACGGGGAGGAGGAAGTTTTATTTAAAACTCGGTTAAAGGATGATGCATCACTTTCAAAATCGAATGAATAGACAGGGCTATATGCGTTCTCTTGGCGTTCAGCGCCGTGTGTGTTCGTCGTATATATATCTTTGAACGCTGATGAATTTCAGGTGAAATGGGTCAGCGATTGATTCCTTCGAAACGTCATATCTAGAGATATTGTGCGTTTGTTGTATAGGCCTATTTGATCGGAGCTGGAGTTGACAGAAGTCGAAAGCGTTTAATGGAATCTACGAAACGCATATTGATTTGCGTCTTAGACGACAGGACAAGAAACCACGCAGTCGACATTCCGATAATTTGTAAGAATATGCCTACTTGTTTGTCGCATAACAACAGCCAGGTTAGCCCAGTCGGTGGAGCAAGGAACTCTTAATCTCAGGGTCGTGGGTTCGAACCCCACACTGGGCGCAACATTATAGGCCTTTGCGAGGTTGAGAATAGAACTGATTGTCTTGTCTTCAAAAGTCCTCGAATCGAGGAACTTTTAAGACCAAATTTTGTTCCACCCGTTTCTGTCTCGTAATTGTCTCCCTCAATAACCGAGACTTTATGTTATCACTCCATGTCGTTTCTGGTCTTCCTTGGGCTCATGATGCTTGAAACTGTGCCTTAGACAATCTCGTTCTCCAGATAATCTGCCCTTTTCCACATGACATATCCGAAATATAAATGTAGTATAAAAATCACGTAAATTTGTTGTTAAACGCAACAAGGCCTTTGCATCAATTCCGTTCAATTAAAAATTCCTTTTATTGTTTATGGTGCATCGTAGAGCTGAAGATTTCATGTAAAATATAGGAACATTTTATGGTCAATGGGATTTTACAGCGATATAATAATTAGTAAATATATAGTTTCCGGCGTGACTAGCCTACTTCCTGAAATGTAAATTTTAATGTATGCCTACACGTTTGTCTATATAGCGATTGTAGGCCTATAAGGCCTCCACTTAGCTAATTTTTCAATGAATTGATCGGGTGAGATCCTTCACCACCACTGCCCGTTTGAATGGGTACCACGTCATTTAAGGTCCCCGTGTAGGCCTACGGACCGAGCTAGCCCGAGGCTCAAATCTCTTAAATATGCATAGGCCTAATAGTGGTGACGGCAGATCAGGCATTTTCGTAAAAGTCGGTTGTTAATTTTGTTTGTGAATATCTGATTTCCGTTGTAAAATGTTCCGTTGCCAAATTATTAACAATTGCGTCTTCTTAAGTTAAACCAGGGAAAGTTCCCTCGATTTCTCATTATATAATTATACTAGAAAACGGCATGTTGTGACAAAGCGACATGCCTTTTCTTAAAAGGCTACACGTTTTCGCTTTGGCCAACGTCAATCCTCGTTAATAGGCCTATAGTGGTGAGTATCCCCGCCTGTCACGCGGGAGACCGGGGTTCAATTCCCCGACGGAGAGGTGATCTGTTTTGCAAATTGAGTAACCATCAAACAATGCATGCATACAACTATGAAACTAAAATTGCTTGCGATAATTTGTTCGTTAATAGGTTTACGCGGCTCTCCGTCGAGATAATGATTTTGGCTAAAAGCAATAACACAGGCAAGTAAGATTAAACAGCATCAGGTTGCAACATAATATGTAGTAAACACATTGGCGTACGGCGTTAAACACGATTTATCGTTTGTATTCCGGTGAGTATCCCAGCCTATTCCCGCGAGGCAGAGGGATTCAATTACCCGAGGGGGGAAATTAAATGCTTTTCCTAATTAAATAACCATGAAATAATTTATTCATGCGGTCATATCTTTCATATCGTTCCGTTTAACCTAAAAATAATATCATCAGAAATAAAGTGCGAGCTTTCGTTGGGTTACGGTCCGGTTACCCTAAGAAGACAGAGCAGTTAATAATTTAACTAAACAATTTCGCCCTATTGGTCGTAAGGTTCTTCGATATCGCCTAAAACGTTGCGCCCAATGTGGGGCTCGAACCCACGACCCTGAGATTAAGAGTCTCATGCTCTACCGACTGAGCTAACCGGGCTGTTAATACAGAGTAGTAGTTTCCGGTGTTTAACGATATCGTATTGCTGCCAGGGCCGTAACGTTGACGTCGCTGCCTTCTTTTTCCAGGCTTGGACTGGCACCACCAGGTCACGGACAGTGGGGATAGTTTTTGTTGAACGTTGTTATAAGCAATGCCAGTGCTACAAATATCATACCTAACCTCTTTGTAATCGGTAATCGTAATTTAGAGGCCTCGACCTAATTTAGGCCTAATTTACAGATTTCTACAGCGCCCAGACAAGCGACATCCAGGGAACCAGCTTATTAGGCTACAAAGCATATGTAGAGAGACAAAATTCGTGTGTTTTACGGGCTTTATTATTATTATTATTATTATTATTATTATTATTATTATTATTATTATTATTATTATTATTATAATTATTATTATTATTATTATTATTATTATTATTATTATTATTATTATTATTATTATTATTATTATTATTATTATTATTATTATTATTATTATTGTTTTGTTGTTGCTTTTGTTATTAATATTATTATTATTATTATTATTATTATTATTATTAGGCCCTATTATTATTATTATTATTATTATTATTATTATTATTATTATTATTATTGTTATAACTACAAACATTTTTAACGCGTGTAAGGTCACACAGAAATGCGAGTCCAAGGTTAGTCGAAAATGGTAGTCAGTCGTCAGGTGAAGAGCTGTTAGATATCCAAATACTTGAAAGTCAATGAGAAATAATGAGTTTTGCGACATTTCTTAAAGGAAGTGAAACAGGACGAACTTCTGGCAAACATTGGTAGTCGCTTTCATTCCTAGGGGCAGCATGCAAACTGGAATGCAGAGAGCCCATGACAGTGCTACATCGAGGCTCAACCATATCCGAAGATCGCAGACTGCTTGTCATTAGGTCATTTTATGACACACTGACTGATCGAGTGATTAAAATTCTTATTGTGTTCTTAATTGGTCTGGGTATAAAACAGAAGGAATTTAACGAAGTCACACAAACATCCGATTGTCTAATTTATAATCTCTGGTGGTGTCACGATAAGAACAGTCACGTAGGGCCTTCCGGTAATGTAGGGCATATACACTCCGATGATACTTGGTGATATAGAAAAGCTGCGTGAAGGAGCCCAGTTTAAAACCGGCGCAATATAAATCAAGTCCGCATGCCGGGTTGTTGGGTCAGGTTCGGTGCAGGGTCAGCATCCGGGAAGGGTCAGACCGGAACAAGACGGTTTCAGATCAATGGAGTGAGAGGCACAATGGGAAACTTGAAGCTGGTTCATTCAATTACTAAATTTAATTAACTAATTAATTGTATCAGGCTTTGCGCCTGCATTTAAGCTGCACCATTAGGCCTAACTTGAGCGTGCTTAAGCTTTATTGACCACCTAAAAAGTGGGAATATTCTTGCAGAGTCTGCATGCTCTTTGGACTTTGGCTGGACACAATTTTATTGGGAATGGAATGTGACTTGACGGTCACTTCTCCTTTCTTGATCTCCTCCCCTCCCCACCTCCTCGCCCCATAGTAACCGGACTCGGACCTCCTTTGGACTACCCCTTGGAAAAAACCTCTGATTTGACGCAGCACTCGTGAATAGTGGCGCTTTAGAAGTTTGGAGTGGTAAGTTCGGCGCCTTGTGACCGGAGGGTTGCAGGTTCGAATCCCACTCCATTCCGCTGCGTACGGACCTTGGGCAAGTCCTTCACTCGCAATTGCTCGTGGCGCTTCGGCGTGAAAATTCCGGCACAGTATCAAATGCTGTAGTCGGGAGCGCCTCTGACTAGTAGTTGACTTCCAGAGACGATATAGAAATATCCGGAATAAATTATAAATAAATTATAAATTATATAAATAAATTATAAATAATAATTATTGCTGCAAGTGGTACTACTGTCGCTGACCAGATTGAGACAAGTAAAATGTGTGACACATGGCAGATCACACGAGCGGGGAGCTAGCTCACATGGTAGAGCGCTCGCTTAGCATGCGAGAGGTACGGGGATCGATACCCCGGTTCTCCAAGCTTTTTTTGTCTCATGCTGAAGTTGTGATCAGTTATAACCGATAACCATTTTCTCTTAAAATATCGTGTGTGTGTGTGTGTATATATATATATATATATATATATATATATATATATATATATATATATATATATATATATATATATATATGTTATATGACACATGGCAGATCACACGAGCGGGGAACTAGCTCACATGTATATATATATATATATATATATGTTATTTAAGATGACCATTTTGTTTATGTTCCAGCAGCTGAAACATCTGGAGAATCGTAGGCTACATCTCGCATGCAAAGCGTGCGCTCTGCTATAGTTCCTCAAGTGATAACTTCACGCCACAAAGGATGAAGAACAAACTCATAACTGAGTGATTAAAACACGAGTTAAATAAGACTCTTAATCTCAGGGTCGTGTGTTGCAGCCTTATATTGGGTTTTAGGAGTTTGCGAGATTAACTGCGAACACAATGAGTTGTATTATCGTTTCTTCAACCGTCCTCTAGCCAATGAATGGCCGCATTACGGACAATTTTGTTCCATCCGTTTCTTTCCTCCCTCAATAACTGATCAAATGGCGCTGAGCAATTATGAGTTTAAAAGTCCATACACAGTGAGCGTCTCAGATAGATTTGGGAGTAGACCCCAATAAGTCGACTTGGGTCGACTTGATGGGGAGGGGGTCCATAGAGTAGTGGCAACATCACTGTCGTGAAGAGCAGTAGGTAGCGGGATCGCTTCCTGCAACCCTTCCAAAGGTTCACTCAGCCTATCATTCGCGAGATGGCGCGTTGTTAAAATGAGATATAGGACGTGATGGGCGCCTTGCATAGCTGCCGTATACAGTTAAAACCCGACTCCTGTAATAACTTGTGATCATCCGTTCATACTGATTTGTAATCATACTGCGTAATTTTCAGTTTGAAAATATTAAACGAAGATTATTATCCCAAGTCGAGTCGAGTTGTTTCTGTTTAGTGCAACTGATTTTGTACCAGAAAATTGACTCGAAGTTGTTTTTTCCACAAGTCGACTTAAACTGACTTGAGACACAAGCAAATCTAAATTTATCACGTCACACTAATGATCGCCAGGCCAGGGCAGCAATTAAGCAGTTTTGTATTGTTTTGTCAAAAACGAATAAAGCATAGACCTACCATTTCTAACTTCTACCGCGTACTTAGGCTGCGATATTATTATGTACAAGATGATTGCCCGTCATATATGATGGGAGAGGGAGAGGTAAGCGGGAGGGAGGGAGGCTGAGACGAACTCACTTACCGCTGTTTGTCTATGTGTCAATTCGTCTGTCTCTCTGTCCTGGTGTGCACCCAAACGTCCATCTGCCCAACGTCGAGTGTCGGCGGGCAGGGCCAATTTCGCTCGCCCGCGTTATATGCCGGCCTTACGGAGGTCGTCGAACGCAGTGAGAGAGGGAGAGGGATGGAGGGAAGGAGTGAGAGGGAGGGAGAGGGAGGGCGGGAGTGAAGGTGGCACAGACAAACTTAGTAACCGCTGTTTGTCCATGTATCAATTCGTGCGTGCAGGTGTGCGCCTGCACGTCCACCCGCCCAGCGCCAAGTGTCTTGGCTTGATATTTTTGTATTATTAGCTGTATGTAATCGTTATACCATGTCAGAAGTCGACTTTAAGTCGGAAGTTGGTTGTTTTTCTGCAAAGTCGGATCAAGTCGTTTTGGCTCAAAGTCGCCGACTTCAAGTCACTTTAGGGTCAAGTGGGGTCAGATAGGCTGACCAAAGTCACTCCCAGGTCTAGTCTCAGAGGAGACTCAAAACCTGTATGCTCTGTGCGTGTTCGTGTGTGTGTGTGTGTGTGTGTGTGTGTGTGTGTGTGTGTGTGTGTGTGTGTGTGTGTGTGTGTGTGTGTGTGTGTGTGTGTGTGTGTGTGTGTGTGTGTGTGTGTGTGTGTGTCGATGTGTGTGTGTGATCGCGAGTATGTGTGATGTGCGTGAGTGGCGCGCTCGCGTGTATGTGTGTGTCGGTGTGTTTGTGTGTGTGTATGTGCGTGTGTGTACATCATGCATGTACAAAGGCTTCTCTTTCTCGACAAGTGTTCGGGATTTGGGTGTCATTCTTCACAGAACGCCGGACACGACGACGTCTCAGATGATAAAAACTAGACCGAGTTTGGTTAGCAAACGAAAGATGAGATAAAGGCGTTTGCTAACCACATCTCTCGGTCTAGTTTTTATCATCAGAGACGTCTTCGTGCTGTCAGGCGTTCTGTTCCTTCCTCCACTTTCTCCTCCATGGTGCATGCCTCACGTATTGATTACTGTAAGTCATTACATATTGGTCTGCGAAATCTCGTCTGTCTCCACTCCAATCGGTGTTGAACGCCGCTGCTCGCCTGATTGCCCGCCTTCCACGCTACTCTTAGATCTCGACTTCTATGTCTGAGGAGTTGCCCTGGTTTCCTCACACCGCGCGTATCCAGTTTAATATTCTTTTCCTTACCTCTCGAGCGTTCCAAGGTCAAGCTTCTCGTTATCTCTGTGATCTTTTCTGTCAACCTCTTTTGGCTGCCTCTGACCGTTCTCTCCGTTCTTTCGACCGACATGACCTCTTAGTCCATCGGACCCGGACTTTTGTGACTCAACACCATGCCTACGCATCTGTCGGTCCGTCCCTCTGTAATGATCTTCCTTCCATGACTCGCTCTCAGATCCTAACTGGGGGCATTGCTACTTATCGCTGTCTTAAGACTTTTCTCACGGGCTCCTCGCACTAGGCGCGCCTCTCATTAGGTTGTACTGCTAGAGGCGCTTTATAAATTCATAAATACAATACAATAAAAAAAGCCAGTAAGCTTGTTTCAGTATACCCAGAATGAACAAGGATAACAATGTAATTAAATTACTTCTTCTTACAACTAATCAGATATAAGCTAAGCTAATGAAATTTCTATAGCGCCATCATGATGATGCACACGCACATTACTCTATGGCCTCCAGTGAAGATCGTTATCTGTTGGAGAAGCCATTTCTCTATCCAATAATTCGTGGAACTTGGAAATCAGGCCACGCAGCAGAAATAAAACACATTGCCATGGAAACGTCGATATATCTATTCCATAAATCGAAAAGAAGGTCGAGAATGTCATCAGTTCCTTGGATATTAAATATTACGAGTCGCTCGACAAGACTCTATTTCAGTCTTAGTTTAGGCGATCCCTGATCAGACTGTCATTGTATACAGCTTCATAAAGCCCTTGTTCAAGACAGACCAGTCCGCCATCTTCGGAGATGAATCTATATATATGGTAGAATTAAGGAGGTAAATTTATGCAACGCCAGCGTTGAGCATTTTAGTGCAGTCCTTCCGAGGGCGAACGAGAGGACTGGTCACCCGAGGCTGAGAAAATGAAGTTGTTAACTCTTTATGCCTATGGCTTCCACTCGGGCTTAATTTAAGGGACTGCTCCTATTCTTCTGAGCTATGAGTAATGGATATGAAGTGTCTCTAGTTCCGGGTCAATATGCCGTCACTTCGCTGAGCCTTCACTAAGAGTGACCGTGCAGGCCATGGACTCCCTTATATATCAGCCTCTGATCTATAGGAGTTCATGCCTTAGCTGGCCCTTAGGGAAAGGTTAGCGATATATCGCTGTGGCTGCCTTACACTGGAACTTGACGCTCTGGGCCTGAGACAATGGAACGGGCATAAATTTTTGTTGACATAGATTTTCATCTTTCTTAATCCACTGAGGGAGAAAGTGATTGGCTCGCTATATTTCGTCCTGCAAGAAAGACAGGCGGAGGGGTAAGTTTATTACCAGCAGCCCGGTTAGCTCAGTCGGTAGAGCATGAGACTCTTAATCTCAGGGTCGTGGGTTCGAGCCCCACATTGGGCGCAACATTTTTTATGTTTGTGGGGGTAACTATGAATAGGCTACGATTTATATTGATGTTGATCTGATGCGTGTGGTGAAGCTTTGGCGAATTACTTGCTTTCAAAATCGAAGAAATAAAGCTTCGTGAGATAAAAATTGGGGAAGTGGCTCACATGATAGAGCGCTCGCTTAGTCGCTTTGCATGCGAGAGGTAATCGTAATCGTCGTAATCGTAAACCCCAAATTTCCAAAGCGCTACTCTAAAGCTAAACGCAGGGCACCAAATTATTCACGAGCGCTGCGTTTCGTATCAGAGTCCAAAGATGTCCAGTATACGTCCGAGTCCGGTTGCCATAGAGACCAGAAGGGGAGGCACAGCGACTGTAATAAGGCGGGTTTCGTTGAAGAGGAAAAAGGTACGGGGTCACCATTTTACAGAAACATAGAAAGGTTTTCTTTAATTTTACACAGACCCAATATTCTTAGAAAAAAATGTTCATCTCTTAACATTTTACTGAAAGGCTACCCTTAAGGCTACACTTCAAAAACAACTTGGAGAACCGGGGTATCGATCCCCGTACCTCTCGCATGCTAAGCGAGCGCTCTACCATGTGAGCTAGTTCCCCGTATGCGTTACTTCATTTGCATCAATTGTCTTACTCTTCACTTCCTGTTCGGTGACGGCACTTGCGGCAGTATGAAAGAAATCAGCTGAATTGGTCAGTTCGAATTTGTAGATTAACCGTCCAAGTCACACAACATTTTCAGCAAAATTTTCTTCGGCCGAAGTTCATAGAGCATGCATAGGCCCTACTCGTGACTTTAAGTATTCATAGGTGTACCTTGTGGTTAAAGTTGTCTAAGGCTATAAGCGTTCGCTTGCAAATTTACACAAATAAAGGCAAAGCAATAACATGTAAAATATATTAATTAAATAATCGTGCATTCTATAATTGTTCCTAAGAAGCCTTAATTAGTTGGTAATTTAGCCTACATGTTCTATAACAGTAGGCCTAAACTGCATTGAAACATAAATGAGTACACATATGGAATAATTTTAACAAGATTAAGACAGACATAGGTTCCAATTCGGGGCCTGATGAACGTAGTTTAATTCTGATTGATTTTCCCATAACTATACGCTAATTTTGCCCCTAACTTAAAATCTTGGACACGCCGAGCCGTGTTCCTATCGTGGTTTCAGAACTATTAAATTATACGATTCGAAATCTTCTCCACTAACCTAATCAATCATAATCTATGCAAGCAATCACTGGAATCCAATAGGAGATACTACGTTGTGCTAATTTAATAATGATGAATTTAATTTTCGCAAGCTGTCATTTCTTTCAGAACTGAAAGAAATGACCGATTGTAAGTCATCCGGTCATTTTATCGTTCCTGAAGGTATACTGAATCGCAGATGAATGCTGTGAATCTTTGATTGGCAAAAATAGTGAGCGAATGAGTTTCTTTGCAATCGCCGATGACATTTTTCGTTGTGTTTACCTGATTTATGCTGCAAAATGTCAACAATATTTGTCGATGTGTTTTACTGACCGAAAGATAAGAAATATTATCGGCTAATACGACACACTGTATCAGTGCTGCCCGACGTCAATCCTCGTTAGTATAGTGGTGAGTATCCCCGCCTGTCACGCGGGAGACCGGTGTTCAATTCCCCGACGGGGAGGAAACCTTTTAAAGTACCGGTAGGTCGGCGTTTTTTGCTGTGTGGCCTATATCTCATTTCTTACAACAACGGCGATGACAAGTTGCCTGTAACAGGTGTGGATTTGGTTGTTGACCACCGAAAGATGACGCTTTTCAACAGGTTCAGTCATGGGCGGCGATCCCGGGGGGGGAGAGTCGATGGGACAAGACCCCCACCTTTGAGAGTGGGGGGCACCATGCATCGGACCCCCACATTTTGAAGAAACACCAAACAAGTCAAGAGTTGTTTCTGGCGCGTTAGCGCGAGAAACAATGTTGACCTCTTTTTTGACCAGATCAGTTCAAAACTCTTTTTTGACTAGATCAGTTCAGATGTGTCCCCCCACCTGTCAAACAAGATCGCCGCCACTGGGTTCAGTATTCGACAACACGTCATTTATACTCATTATCGGTGACGCCAACTGTCAATCCTCGTTAGTATAGTGGTTCAATTCCCCGACGGGGAGAGTGCTCGTTTTGAAAGCGAACATGAGAGGGTCACGTGAAATAGAATCTGAAGTGGTTTATTCTGTTCTAATCCAATCCAATCTATCTTCTTATGTAGGCTTCAACCGATGATAGCCTTTATGTAAAATCGTTCTTCAAGCGTAATCCATAGTTTAAAACCAATCGTGGTGCGTGGTCCGGAAGATATGTTTCCGAGGATAAGTAGGACCGTAATCGGACAGAGGTTTAAGTTAAGCTCATTGAATATCATCCAAGCTTGTAGCATTCGTAGCCTACTGGAAAAGACGAAAGCAGTTGGAGAGAGGAAGAAGACCTTCGATAATTTCAAGCAATTTTTCTCTAAATGCCACTTGACTGGAATTAGTTAACTGCATATGGTCCCTGCTAAGGGGCCATCCACATATTACGTACGCACTTAGGGAGGGAGGGGGGTCGGATTTGGGCGATTTTGCGTACGGGTGCGAACGGGGGGGAGGAGGGTAACAAAATGTGTACGTACCCAAAAGAAATTTATAATTATGACGTCCACATTAGCCTATTTATAACTCTGTATTATCCTATAGTCGTCCCATGGCATTTTATTACATTATATAAAAGCCATGTGCAGTTATTCTGTGCTGTGAACGACACCTATAATTTGTCTATATTGGCCCTTCAATAATCTGGCCTAAAGTGCAGACAGGCTGCCTGGAGACACTTTCTGCAGCTGGTCATCGGGGGGGGTGCGTCAAACGTACGTACTCATGGGGGGGGGGGGGTGGTGGAAGAAAGTACGCTTGCGAACAGGGGGGGGAGGAGGTCCAATTTTCCCGGATTTTTGTGTACGTAATATATGGATGGCCCCTAACTGCAATTTAGTGCCGGATATATATATCATTTGAAAATAATTTGAATTTTTCACTTGAAATGCTTTGCCATTAAATAATTAAAAGCCACAGGCCTATATGTTTTCAAGTTGTGTGACCCTCTGGTGTAATTTTTGAACAAGGACCTCCAAGCTTTATATAGCTTAGGCCTCGCGAAGTCTAAAAGACTAAATCCGACACTGCTACAATTAACGGCCATTTGTTAGTTAACATAAAAAGCGTATAAAATTTTTCTTAATTAGGGCCTACATTTGACTTCATTTCGTCTAGCGTCGAGAGCGTCTATATGATAGGCCTAATAGTTTATCTCGAAATTTCTCGTTAGGCCTATAAATATCCAGTTACGGTTATAATAATTTTAATGGATGAAGAAGAGATTCAAACAAATTAGTGCAGATATGACGCTGTAAATGATAATGACAAGAATCCATGATACATGTAATGTAATCTAAATATCCAAAAGTCTCAGCGCCACAAAAAACCGACGTCTGTGAAACCAGGTTATTCACCGGCCTCGGGCCATGTAGCGTGAAAGGCGGGCAATCAGGTTAGCAGCTGCGTTTAACGCAGATTTCCCCACTTTTTGAAGAAACCCCCAAAAAAGGTCGTCCAGTTTTTTTCCAAAAAGTGTGAGCGCGAAAAAAAGTTGACCTCTTTTTTGAGCAGATCAGTTCAACACTCTTTTCACCAGATCAGTTCAACTGTGTCCCCCCACCTGTGAAACAAGCTCGCCGCCAGTGCAGGCTACGCATCTGTTGGCCCGTCCCTCTGGAATGACCTTCCTTCCATGACTCGCTCTCAGATCCTAACTGCATGGGGGCATTGCTGGTATACTTTCCGCTGTCTTCTTTTCTCACGGACTCCTTGCACTGGAAGCGCCTCTGATTAGATTGTACTGCGAGAGGCGCTTTATAAATTCATAAATACAACACTGTACAAAAAGGCAGTAGGCTTGTTTCAGTATATGCAGAATTAATAAGGATAAAAGTGTAATTAAATTACTTCTTCTTAAAACTAATCGGATCTAAGCTAAGCTAATGAAACTTCTGTTGCGCCATAATCATGATGCACACGCACATTACTCTATGGCCTCCAGTGAAGATCGTTATCTGTTGGAGAAGCCATTTCTCTATCCAATAATTCGTGGAACTTGGAAATCAGGCCACGCAGCAGAAATAAAACACATTGCCATGGAAACGTCGATATATCTATTCCATAAATCGAAAGCACGTTCAAGAATGTCATCGCTCCCTTGGATATTAAATATTACGAGTCGCTCGACAAGACTCTATTTCAGTCTTAGTTTAGGCGATCTATGATCAGACTGTCATTGTATGCAGCTTCATATAGCGCTCTTCAAGACAGACCCATCCGCCATCTTCGCAGATGAATATATATATATATATATATATATATATATATATATATATATATATATTTATATATATTGCTAGAATTAAGGAGGCCAATTTATGCAACGCTAGGGTTGAGCATTTTAGTGCAGTCCTTCCGAGGGCGAACGAGAGGACTGGTCACCCGAGGCTGAGAAAATGAAGTTGTTAACACTTTATGCCTATGGCCATAGGCGTAATTTGTGGGGGGTACGAGGGGTACCCGTACCCACCACTTTTTGGACAGAGGAGTACCGTACCCCCTCTTTTTAAACACCAATGCCAATCAATATTTTATTATTGAGCCTTCCCAGAGGTCGCAGTTTTCGCCTTGCTTCGTATAGGCAAAATATGCAAGAAATTGGCACCCCCCACTTTTCAGACCAAAGTTACGCCTCTGCCTATGGTTTCCACTCGGGCTTAATTTAAGGGACTGCTCCTATTCTTTTAAGCTATGCATGGGTAATGGTTATGAAGTGTCTCTAGTTCCGGGTCAATATAGGGCCTACCGTCACTTCGCTGAGCCTTCACTAGGGTAACCATGCAGGCCATGGACTCCCTTATATATCAGCCTGTGATCTATAGGAGTTCATGCCCTAGCTGGCCCTTAGGGAAAGGTTAGCGATATATCGCTGTGGCTGCCTTACACTGGAACTTGACGCTCTGGGCCTGAAAAATGGAACGGGCATAATTTGCTGTTGACAGATAGGTTTTCATCTTTTTTAATCCACGAGAGGAGAAAGTGATGGCCTGGCCGCGCCATATTTCGTCATGCGAGGAAGAGAGGCGGAATCCTAAGCTTGTTCGCAGCAGCCCGGTTAGCTCAGTCGGTAGAGCATGAGACTCTTAATCTCAGGGTCGTGGGTTCGAGCCCCACATTGGGCGCAACATTTTTTATTTTTGCGGGGTTAACTATGAATAGGCTAAAAAAATTATAAAACGATGTTGATTCTGATGCGTGTGATGAAGCTTTGATGGTGAAGAATAGTAGGCGAATTACTTACTTTCAAAATCCAAAGAAATAAAGCTTTGTGAGGTAAAAATTGGGGAAGTGACTCACATGATAGAGCGCTTGCTTTGCATGCGAGGGGTAACTGTGGTCGTCGTAATCGTAAACTCCAAATTTCTAAAACGCTACTCTAAAGCTAAATGCAGGACACCAGCTTCTTCACGAGCGCTGCGTCATATCAGAAGGGTTGTCCAAAGATAGATGTCCAGTAAAGGTCCGACTGTTATAAGGCGGGATTCGTTGAAGTCGAGAAAAGTACGGGAGTACGGGGGTCGACATTTTACAGAAATATTTTACAGAAACATAGAAACGCTTTCTTTAGTTTTAGAAAGACCCAATATTCTTAGAAAAAATGGTCATCTGTTTACATATTTTAAGGGCCTACTCAATTTTCTTCGGCCGAAGTTCAAAGAGCATGCATAGGCCCTACTCGTGACTTTAAGTATTCATACATGTATAGGCCTACCTTGTGGTTGAAGATGTCTAAGGCTCTAAGCGTTCGCTTGCAAATTTATACAAATAAAGGCATTGCAATAACATGTAAAATATATTAATTAAATAACTGTGCATTCTACGAAGCCTTAAATAGTTGGTAATTTACATGTTCTACAAAAGTAGGCCTAAACTGCATTGAAACATAAATGAGTAGGCCTATGGAATAATTTCAACAAAATTACATAGGTTCCAATTCGGGGCCTGATGAACGTAAGCTAATTCTGATTGATTTTCCCATAACTATACCCTAATTTTGCCCCTAACATAAAATCTTGGAGACGCCGAGCCGTGTTCCAATCGTGGTTTCAGAACTATTAAATTAGACGATTCGAAATCTTCTCCACTAACCTAATTAAGACGCATAAAATATGGTCCTCGATCACAATCTCCGCAAGCAATCATAGACTGGAATCCAAGAGGAGATACAACGTTTTGCTAATTGAATAATGATGAATTTAATTTACGCAAGCTGTCATTTCTTTCAGAAATGACCGATTGTAAGTCATGCGGTCATTTTATCGTCACTGAAGGCAGGGGCGTCTACACCAAAGAAACCTTGGAGCAAATGCTCCATCCAAGAAATAGGGGGAAGATCTGTCAGCGTGTGTACCACCATATTGGGGGGGGGGGAAGGGAGAAGAAGAGGGGAAAGGGACGTTGCTCCAATGACTTAGGGGGGATAGACGCCCCTGCCTGAAGGTACTGAATCGCAGATGAATGCCGTGAATCATTGACTGGCAAAAATAGTGAGCGAATGAGTTTCTTTGCAATCGCCGGTGACATTTTTCGTTGTGTTTACCTGATTTATGTCGATGTGTTTGCTTCGGTTTTACTGACTGAAAGATAACACGACACGCTGTATCAGTGCTGTCGAACGTCAATCCTCGTTAGTATAGTGGTGAGCATCCCCGCCTGTCACGCGGGAGACCGGGGTTCAATTCCCCGACGGGGATGAAACCTTTTAAAGTACGTCGGCATTTTTTGCTGTGTAGGTCTATATCTGATTTCCGATGTAGTATGTCAACGACAACGGCGATGACAAGTTGCCTATAATATTTCTTGGTGTGGATTTCGATGTTGACCACCGATATATGACGCATTTCAACAGGTTCCGTATTCGACAACACGTCATTTGTACTCATTATCGGAGACGCCAACTGTTAATCCTCGTTAGTATAGTGGTGAGTATCCCCGCCTGTCACGCGGGAGACCGGGGTTCAATTCCCCGACGGGGAGAGTGCTCGTTTTGAAAGCGAACATGAGTGTCCCGGATCACGTGAAATAGAATCTGAAGTGGTTTATTCTGTTCTAATCCAATCTATCTTCTTATGTAGCGCCATTAAAATTCCTTTATGTAAAATCGTTCTTAAAGCGTAATCCATAATTTAAAACCAACCGTGGTGCGTGCTACGGAAGATATGGGCCAACAAAGGCTACTTACTTACTTACTTACTTATATGTTTCCGAGGATAAGTAGGACCGTAATCGGACAGAGGTTTAAATTAAGCTCATTGAAGCATTCGTACTGAAAAACACGAAAGCTGGAGAGTGGAAGAACACCTTCGATATTTCAAGCAATTTTTCTCTAGGGCCTAAATGCAATCTGACTGGAATTAGTTAACTGCATATGGGGCCCTGCTAACTGCAATTTAGTGCTTGCTATATATATAGTGGTACTCGGTTCGTATATATATATATATACATATATATATTTCAATTCAATTCAATTCAATCCAATTCAATCAATCTTTATTGATATTCACGACAATTACAGTATGTTATGAGCATCCGATAGACGTGAAGTGCCTATAGTACAATTACACATTGGTATGAAACAATTTAACAGTGAAAGCACTTAGTAGCCTTTAGTAAAAATAGACAATTTCATATCACGTATTGCCATATAAATTTAACATACAGTATACTTAGCAGGTTATTAGTCGCGAATAGCAAAGGGTAACCCTAAAGGGATGGAAGTCCCGCTATCCAGGGAAGCCCTGCTATTTCTATTGCAAATTAAATGATGGCAGCTGAAAAGATCCAATATCGGATACATGATTTGGTAAACATAAGTTATATGTAAACTGCATGGGTACTTTTTAGGTCTTAACTAAGTCTAACTAATAACGCTTAACTAATAAGGCTTACAGTATATAAAACAAGTATATAACCCAAAAAGAAGCCCAACAAAATTGGCTTCCACGGGTCCAGACTAAGACTATACATACTCATTTGTTGGCAACAGCAGTTAAAGGAACAAAAGAAAATAAGAACACAACTCTTACATTTGACTCCGCCGTTGTCCACAAACAGGATATGTACTAGCACAGGGATGCAGAAGTCTCAGGATAATTATTCATTAATTAAAAACAATCTTAGGTTCTTTTTGAAGGTGAACTTGTTTTTCGCATTTCTGATTTCCAGTGGTATAGAATTCCAAATTCGCGGACCGGCTGACTTGATGCTAAATTTTCTCAGATTAGTTCGAGCTTTGGTTGGTCGATAGAGTGCAGCACCTCTAGTATAGTGATCGTGTATCTCTGAATTTAAGATGAAATACCCATCAAAGGAGGCTGGTAGCAGTTTCTGATTATAGGCATATAGCAGCTGGGCAATTTGTAGTGTCTTAATTTGATTGAGGTTTAGAAGGTTAAAGTCTTTGAATATTGGTTTAGAATGAACTGATCGACCCGCCCCCACTATCATTCGAACTGCTCTTTTCTGCAATATTACCAGTCGTTGTAGAGGAGAATCGTAATTTGAGGCCCATATTAAGTTGGAATATGAGAGATAAGGAAGGATTAGGGAGTTATATAGGCACAATCTGATATTTATAGGAAGCATTTTAGAAACTCTAGAAATTATTCCTATATTTTTGGCGATTTTTAAGGATATATAGTTAATATGATCCTTCCAACTTAGATGATTGTCAATGAAGACACCCAGAAACTTTATAGAGTCCACTTTGGTAATAGGTTCATTATTAATGGATAGTTCACCAATTATGGGCTTAATTTTCCTGTAAGATTTAAAAACTATGTAATTTGTCTTTTTTATGTTGAGTGTTAATTTGTTAGCGACAAACCAATCATTAACTTTGCAAAGCTCCGCATTGACAGAATTAATAAGGGTAGCCCAAGATGTACCAGATTGAAAAATGCTGGTATCATCTGCAAAGAGAACAAAATAGAGAGAAGTGGAAATCTGTGCGAGATCATTTATATATAATAAGAATAAAAGAGGTCCCAGGTTGGATCCCTGGGGCACCCCCGAGGAAATTATTCCCGGTTGTGAGTAAGCTCCATTGCAACTTACTATTTGGGTTCGTGATTCTAAGTAGCTTTTGAACCATTTAATCAAATTCCCCCTAATTCCCAAATTAATCATTTTTTTTATTAGTATGTTATGGTCTACAGAATCGAATGCCTTAGCTACATCGATAAATATCCCTACTGCATATTCGTTATTATCAAGGTCTTTAGAAATTTTATCCTCCATGTCGATCAGCGCCATGAAGGTAGAGTGTCCAGACCGGAACCCATGCTGAGAGGGATGGAGAGTTTTAGTTTTATTAATGAAGGAGCTAAGCCTATCGTGCATTACCTTTTCCAAAAATTTAGCAAAAAAAGGTAATATGGATATTGGTCGGTAGTTCTCACAATTTTGCTTATCACCTTTTTTAAATACTGGTATGACCTTGGCCGCTTTTAACTGATCCGGTACAATTCCATTTAGCAAAGAGGAGTTGATGAAGAGCATTAATGGATATACAATTAAGTGCAGGTTAGGTAATGCTATATATGGGTCAATGTCATCCAATCCTTTTGAGTGGGTTTTTTTCATACCAAGTCCAATATTCAGTATTTCCTCTTGTGAGGTAGGGAGAAGTCCCATAGATGATTGGGTGGAAGCAGGCAAGTAATCCTCAAACGTGGTCAATGCAGGAGGTAATTTGCTAGCCAGATCTCTCGGTATATTAATAAAGTATTCATTAAATGAATTTGCTATTATCTCAGAGTTATCGACAGTAACGTTGTGAATTACCAAAGAGTCAATTCTCATGCGCTTATTATCCAGCTGAAGGGCAGAGCGAATTAATTTCCAAGTAGATTTAAGATCATTATGGTGTTTTAAAAATTCTTCTGCATAATAATTTCGCTCAGCGGCTATTCTTAAAGCTTTGAATTTATTTCGATAGATAGTGAACTTGCTTTTATTGTCTATAGTGGGGTTTTTAAGGTATTTTATATATAGTCGGTTTTTTTTCCTGGTAGATTTTAGTAGACCCACAGTCATCCAGGGATTCCTTAACTTATTATTTTTGCTTGTGCGATTTTCCTGAAGTGGAAAAGCATTATCATAAAGCCGTTTATATTTTTGGAAGAAGCAGTCATAAGCTTCATTAGTCCTATCTTGTAGGGAGTGTTCTGCTACTAGATCCCAGCTTTCCTCTTTCAGTGCCTCTGAAAATTTATTTAGCCCATTAGATGTAATAGATCTACGGTCATTGCATGTAGTTTTAATAGTAGGGTTGGACTCAAAGGAAAATTCGGCAATGATGGGCAAGTGATCTGAGATATCAGAAATAATAATAGAGGCCATAGTACGCTTAGACCAGGCAGTAGTCAGTATATTATCAATCAGTGTTTTAGTAGTGGGAGTAATTCTTGTAGGCTTGGTGATGACTGGGAGGTAATGGTGAGCAATTAAAATATTATAATAAAGACTAGTTTCTTTATGATCATTTACTTTTAGCAGATCAATGTTATAGTCGCCAAGAAGTATTATATCTTTAGATTTTGATTTCAGGGTAGATAATAATTGGTCAAATTCAGCAATGAATACATCAAGGCCAAGTCCAGGTGGACGGTAAATGACACCTATTACGGGAGTCGTATTCTTAAGGTTAAGTCTGATGAACAGACTTTCGAAGTTCTCTTCCTGACCTCTGTTATCCCTCAGCTCCAGTATATGATAATTCAGGGAATCTTTAACAAAAAATCCAACTCCCCCACCCCTGCCTCTATTCCTAGCCCTACCTATAAAGTTAAATTCAGGTATATGAACAGTGTCTAATAGATTTTGGTCTAACCAGGTTTCCGTTACTGCGACTAAATCAGCCTTCGTTTTAGTCACTAATTCACAAATCTGATTGAGTTTGTGTGCAGCACTCCTGCAGTTTATGTGCAGCGTCGTTAATGGGGCATTTTTCTTTTCAGTAGTCAATCCTTTATTTTCTAATACCTCAAGAGCAACGTAGTCACTAGTCCATGGTATGTTTCTATAAAAATTTTGGTCCGGGTCTAAATAATCATATATATACATACATATATATATACATATATATATTATATATATTGCAGAATCATTTTAAACGGCTTGTGTAGCAAATTCCATCTCACCTGAGTAAATGCATTCATTTTAAAATAATTTGAATTTTTCACTCGAAATGCTTTGCTATTAAATAATTAAAAGCCATATAATTTTTATGTTTTGAAGTTGTGTGACCCTCTGGTGTAATTTTTAAACAAGGGCCTCCAATCTTTAGGCCTATATAGCTTAGGCCTCGCTAAGTCTAAATCCGACACTGCTACAATTAACGGCCCTTTGTTAGTTAACACATGTAAAAAACGAGTAGGCCTATAAATTTTCTTAATTACATTTGACTTCATTTCGTTTAGCGTCGAGAGCGTCTATATGATTATAGTTTATCTGGAAATTTCTCGATATAAATATCCTGTTACGGTTATAATAATTTTAATGGACGAAGAAGAGATTCAAACATATTAGTGCAGATATGACGCTGTAAATGATAATGACAAGAATCCATGATACATGTAATGTAATCTAAATATCCAAAAGTCTCAGCGCCACACAAAACCCACGTCTGTGAAACCAGGTTATTCACCGGCATCGGGACATGTAGCGTGAAAGGCGGGCAATCAGGTTAGCAGCTGCGTTTAACGCAGATTGACAGACGAGATTTCCCCACTTTTTGAAGAAACCCCCCAAAAAGGTCGTCCAGTTTTTCCCAAAAATGGTTTTAAAAAATGTGAGCGCGAACAAAATTTTTGACCTCTTTTTTTGAGCAGATCAGTTCAACACTCTTTTCACCAGATCAGTTCAACAGTGCCCCCCCCCACCTGTGAAACAAGATCGCAACCAGTGCAGGCAACGCATCTGTTGGTCCGTCCCTCTGGAATGACCTTCCTTCCATGACTCGCTCTCAGATCCTAACTGGGGGCATTGCTGGTATACTTTCCGCAGTCTTCTTTTCTCACGGACTCCTTGCACTGAAAGCGCCTCTGATTAGATTGTACTGCGAGAGGCGCTTCAGAACTTCATAAATACAATACAATACAAAAAGGCGGCAGGCTTATATCAGTATAAGCAGAATTAATAAGGATAACAGTGTAATTAAATTACTCCTTACAACTAATCAGATATAAGCTAAGCTAATGAAACTTCTGTTGCGCCATAATCATGATGCACACGCACATTACTCGATGGCCTCCAGTGAAGATCGTTATCTGTTGGAGAAGCCATTTCTCTATCCAATAATTCGTGGAACTTGGAAATCAGGCCACGCAGCAGAAATAAAACGCATTGCCATGGAAACGTCGATATATCTATTCCATAAATCGAAAGCACGTTCAAGAATGTCATCGCTTCCTTGGATATTAAATATTACGAGTCGCTCGACAAGACTCTATTTCAGTCTTAGTTTAGGCGATCTCTTATCAGACTGTCATTGTATACAGCTTCATAAAGCGCTTCCTCAAGACAGACCCATCCGCCATCTTCGCAGATCAATCTATGCTAGAATAAAGGAGGCCAATTTATGCAACGCCAGCGTTGAGCATTTTAGTGCAGTCCTTCCGAGGGCGAACGAGAGGACTGGTCACCCGAGGCTGAGAAAATGAAGTTGTTAACTCTTTATACCCATGGCTTCCACTCGGGCTTAATTTAAGGGACTGCTCCTATTCTTCTAAGCTATGGGTAATGGATATGAAATGTCTCTACTTTCGGGTCAATATACCGTCACTTCGCTGAGCCTTCACTAAGGGTGACCGTGCAGGCCATATACACTCCTATATATCACATAATATCAGCCTGTGATCTATACAGCCTTGTTGTCCTCGAGACCAAGGTCTTGGTCTCGAGTGCACTCGAGTTCGTTTTTAAAAGTCTTGGTCTTTGTCTTGGTCTTGAGACCAAAAGTCTTGGTCTTGGTCTTGGTCTTGGTCTTGAGGTTCAAGGTCTTGGTCTTGGTCTTGGTCTTGAGGCTCAAGGTCTTGGTCTTGGTTTTGCAAGACCAAGACCAAGACTTTTGAACATATGAACAGTCATTTAACAAAAATGCAAGGATTTAAAAAATTTATCCAATAATTACTAATACAATTGCTTTAGTATTTACACGGTGTGAGTGAGACTTTACTGTTGTTTTGGACATTTATTTTGACTTCCGGTTATTTACCATGGAATGATTTCAAAACAGACTCACAATTTGTACATTTACATCCGGTACTTGAGAAGCTGCTCTGTGTGCCAGTGAATTCACACTGCAGAACGTATTTTTCACATGGCAGAATTTCTTATGAGGCCCCACAGGTCACGTCTTGGTCAGAAAATTCTGAGCGAATTGGTTTTTATAAAATGCAACAGGCATTTGGAATAACATTTCGCATGAAGGACTTTTGTAAATACGAATTCGGAATTCTCTGCAGTTTGCATTTGAAGTTGTTTTGTTTGAATAAAATAAAAGATTCATTTTTAATTAAAATAGCCAGTAGTCCGACTTTACATTTGTTTAGTAAGGAATAGTATAATTTTGTGATTTTTGGGTATTTTTTCTCGGTTTTGGTCTTGAGTTTCAAAGTCTTGGTCTTGGTCTTGGTCTTGAGGTTCAAGGTCTTGGTCTTGAGGTTCAAGGTCTTGGTCTTGGTCTTGGTCTTGAGGTTCAAAGTTTTGGTCTTGGTCTTGGTCTTGAGGTTCAAGGTCTTGGTCTTGGTCTTGGTCTTGAGGTTTAAGGTCTTGACAACAAGACTGGATCTATAGGAGTTCATGCCTTAGCTGGCCCTTAGGGAAAGGTTAGTGATATATCGCTGTGGCTGCCTTACACTGGAACTTGACGCTCTGGGCCTGAAGAATGGAACGGGCATAATTTGCTGTTGACAGATAGATTTTCATCTTTCTTAATCCACGAGAAGAGAAAGTGCTGGCCTGGCCGCGCGATATTTCGTCATGCGAGAAAGAGAGGCGGAAGGCTAAGCTCGTTAGCAGCAGCCCGGTTAGCTCAGTCGGTAGAGCATGAGACTCTTAATCTCAGGGTCGTGGGTTCGAGCCCCACATTGGGCGCAACATTTTAATTTTTGCGGGGTTAACTATGAATAGGCTACAAAATTATAAAATGATGTTGATTTTGATGCGTGTGATGAAGCTTTGATCGTGAAGAATAGTAGGCGAATTACTTACTTTCAAAATGTAAATAAATAAAGCTTTGTGAGGTAATATTTGGGGAAGTGACTCACATGATAGAGCGCTTGCTTTGCATGTGAGAAGTAATCGTGGTCGTCGTAATCGTAAACCCGAAATTTCTAAAACACTACTCTAAAGCTAAATGCAGGGCACCAGCTTATTCACGAGCGCTGCGTCGTATCAGAAGAGTTGTCCAAAGATATATGTCCAGTATAGGTCCGAGTCCGGTTGCCACAGAGACCAGAAGGGGAGGCACAGCCACTGTTAGGCCTATAAGGCGGGATTCGTTGAAGTCGAGAAAAGTACGGGGGTCGACATTTTACAGAAACATTTTACAGAAACATAGAAAGGCTCTCTTTAGTTTTATAAAGACCCAATATTCTTAGAAAAAAATGGTCATCTGTTAACATTGAGGCTACTGAAAGGCTAACGTTAAGGCTACAATTCAAAAACAACTTGGAGAACCGGGGTATCGATCCCCGTACCTCTCGCATGCTAAGCGAGCGCTCTACCATGTGAGCTAGTTCCCCGTATGCGATACTTCATATGCAGCAATCGTCTTACTCTCCTATTCGGTGACGGCGGTATCACTTGCGGCAGTATGAAAGAAATTAGCCGAACTGGTCAGTTCGAACTGGTCAGTAGATTAACCGTCAAGTCACACAACATTTTCAGCCAAATTTTCTTCGGCCGAAGTTCAAAGAGCATGCATAGGCCCTACTCGTGACTTTAAGTATTCATACATGTATAGGCCTACCTTGTGGTTGAAGATGTCTAAGGCTCTAAGCGTTCGCTTGCAAATTTACACAAATAAAGGCATTGCAATAACATGTAAAATATATTAATTAAATAACCGTGCATTCTATAATTGTTCCTAAGAAGCCTTAATTAGTTGGTAATTTAGCCTACATTTTCTATAACAGTAGGCCTATCAATGCATTGAAACATAAATGAGTACTCGTATGGAATAATTTTAACAAGATTAAGACAGACATAGGTTCCAATTCGGGGCCTGATGAACGTAGGTTAATTCTGATTGATTTTCCCATAACTATACGCTAATTTTGCCCCTAACTTTAAATCTTGGAGACGCCGAGCCGTGTTCCTATCGTGGTTTCAGGCGAACTGTTAAATTAGACGATTCGAAATCTTCTCCACTAACCTAATTAAGAGGCATAAAATATGGTCCTCGATCATAATCTACGCAAGCAATCATAGACTGGAATCCAAGAGGAGATACGTTTTGCTAATTAAATAATGATGAATTTAATTTACGCAAGCTGTCATTTCTTTCAGAAATGAAAGAAATTACCGATTGTAGGCCTAAGTCATCCGGTCATTTTATCGTCCCTGAAGGGCCTACTGATTCGCAGATGCATGCCGTGAATCTTTCATTGGCAAAAATAGCGAGCGAATGAGTTTCTTAGCAATCGCCGGTGACATTTTTCATTGTGTTTACCTGATTTATGCTGCAAAATGTCAACAATATTTGTCGATGTGTTTGCTTTGGTTTTACTGACCGAAAGATAAGAAATGTTATCGGCTAATACGACACACTGTATCAGTGTTGCTAAACGTCAATCCTCGTTAGTATAGTGGTGAGTATCCCCGCCTGTCACGCGGGAGACCGGGGTTCAATTCCCCGACGGGGAGGAAACCTTTTAAAGTAGGTCGGCGTTTTTTGCTGTGTGGCCTATATCTCATTTCTTATGTAGTAAGTCAACAACAACGGCGATCACAAGTTGCCTGTAACAGGTGTGGATTTCGATGCTGACCACCGAAAGATGACGCTTTTCAACAGGTTCGGTCATGGGCGGCACACCGGGGGAGGGTCGCTGGGACTGGACCCCCACCTTTGGGAGTGGGCGGCACCATGCATCGGACCCCCACATTTTGAAAACACCAAAAAAGTCAATAGTTGTTCCTGGCGCGTTAGCGCGAGAAACAATGTTGACCTCTTTTTTGACAAGATCAGTTCAAAATTTTTCTTTGACTAGATCAATGACGTGTTGTCGAATACTGAACCCAGTGGCGGCGATCTTGTTTGACAGGTGGGGGACCTGTCAAACAAGATCGCCGCCACTGGGTTCAGTATTCGACAACACGTCATTTACACTCATTATCGGTAACACCAACTGTCAATCCTCGTTAGTATAGTGGTGAGTATCCCCGCCTGTCACGCGGGAGACCGGGGTTCAATTCCCCGACGGGGAGAGTGCTCGTTTTGAAAGCGAGCATGAGAGTCCCGGGTCACGTGATATAGAATCTGAAGTGGTTTATTCTGTTCTAATCCAATCCAATCTATCTTCTTATGTACCGCCATAAAAATTACGCACAAGGCTTCAACCGATGATAGCCTCTATGCAAAATCGTTCTTCAAGCGTAATCCATAATTTAAAACCAATCGTGGTGCTTGCTCCGGAAGATATATTTCCAAGGATAAGTAGGACCGTAATCGGACAGAGGTTTCAGTTAAGCTCATTGAATACCATCCAAGCTTGTAGCATTCGTACTGGAAAAGACGAAAGCAGTTGGAGAGGAAGAAGACCTTCGATAATTTCAAGCAATTTTTCTCTAAATGCAATTTGACTGGAATTAGTTAACTGCATATGGGGCCCTGCTAACTGAAATTTAGTGCCGGATATATATACATACATATATATATATATATATATATATATATATATATATATATTATGTAGATTGTAGAATATTTTTAAACGGCTTGTATAGCAAATTCTATCTCACCTGAGTAAATGCATTCATTTGAAAATAACTGAATTTTTCACTTGAATTGCTTTGCTATTAAATAATTAAAAGCCATATATGTTTCCAAGTTGTGTGACCCTCCGGTGTAATTTTTTTAACAAGGGCCTGCAAGCTTTATATAGGCCTAGCTTAGCTGCTTAGGCCCCGCGAAGTCTAAATCCGGCACTGCTGCAATTAACGGCTGCAGTTAACACAAAATGAGTATAAATTTTCTTAATTACATTTGACATCATTTCGTCTAGCGTCGAGAGCGTCTATGATTATAGTTTATCTCGAAATTTCTCGTTATAAATATCCAGTTACGGTTATAATAATTTTAATGGATGAAGAAGAGATTCAAACAAATTAGTGCAGATATGACGCTATAAAAAGTAATGACAAGAATCCATGATACATGTAATGTAATCTAAGTCTCCAAAAAAGTCTCAGCGCCACACAAAAGCCACGTCTGTGAAACCAGGTTATTCACCGGCCTCGGGCCATCTACGCCAAATCAAGCACACAAAATCCCACAACGTAATCTGGTTCGGAGATCGCCCGATCGAGACATAAGCATCTTCTAAACTATTTTATGTTTGATGGATATGGATATCTACGGGCTACAGAGACAATGATGATTTATGGTAAGTATGGTAACAGCAGCACTAATACGTCAACAACACTTACCCGGACGTTGCCTGGTCAACAAAGTTTGCGAAACGATTAAATGTGTTATGGACTACTGTGGGACAACATTCCAGGAACAAAGATTATAATAATGGGAAGGTAAGTGTATGGTCGCAGCAATCCTAGTGTGGCCATGAAGCCAATGAGGACACTGCAGGGCTACAGTCTTAAAATAAATACATGTATAGACACACTGAAATGTGTGCCGTGCCTACATGCAGAGGAATAAATCAGTATGGCTTCTCAGGTTCTTATGGTTAGCGAGAGAAAATTTTAGGACGCGTGCATTGCTGTGCTTTGTGCATGCAGTGCAGTTTGCTGTTACACGAGCGCATTAACGTTGTCTGTTGCTAGATGAGCATATTGTTGTTGCCTTTGTTGTCTATTGCTACATGAGCATATTGTTGTTGCCTGTTGCTACATGAGCATATTGTTGTTGCCTTTGTTCTCTATTGCTACGGAGCATAGTGTTGTGTGTTGTTATATGACCATATTATTGTTGTCTGTTGTTACACTATTATTATTATTATTATTATTATTATTATTATTATTATTTTTTTTTTTTATTATTATTATTATTATTATTATTATTATTATTATTATAATTATTATTACTATTATTATTATTATCATCATCATCATCATCATCATCATCATCATCATCATCATCATCATCATCATCATCATCATCATCATCATCATCATCACCATCATCATCATCGTCATATGAAAATTTATAAATGGCAAGTTAATTTAAATACACCGCATTTGAATGCCATTAGCATTCTAGTATACTCTCTTCCTGTTTGCTGTTATGAGGATGCTATTATTAGCATGCTTGAGTCCTGCTGTTACTTTCTGCTGCTATGACCACGTTACTGAATTTTTTCCTATCCCCGATTGCCCTACAGTTCACTCTGAAAAATTCTAATATCTCATCATGCATCCAATCCAAAACCATCCTGCCACCACAGTCCGTTACCATCGTAAATTCATAAACCCTTTCACACCTAGTCTCATGCTGTCTTGTCCATTCTCGCCTCGAATTCTGACCTGGTACAGAAACTGACCCAGAAACCAGTTCTTGTTCACCTAATTGATACCGGTGACCAGTGACGTATACTATATAGCCAGACTTAAATTCAAGAGGAGACAAGTCCGGGAGACATCCAGGTGTAGTAGCGGTCGGGAGGTATAATCCACGGAAAAGTTGTGAAATCTAAAAAGGCTAGAGCCTCCTCTTGCCTCAATGTGGTTACGCCTATCCCGGTGATAAAGCCAGCCTTTATCCCTGATGCAGCTTTTTGTGGAGCTCTGAGATATTTACACTCAGCTATTATAGTCACGCTGTGAGCATTCTATAGCATGCTTCTAAGTTCTTAGTTTCTACCGGTTATGCATGGCAGCATTTTGTTTGTGTGCATGTAAATGTACGTTTTCTATAGCGACCATATGGCCTCCACTCTGCTCATTTTTCAATGAATTGATCGGGTGAGATCCTTCATCAGAGCTGGCCGTTTGAATGGGTGCCACACAATCTATGGTCCCAGTGCCCGGGCGGTGCTAGCCCGAGATTTATGTCTCTGATAAAAAAAAAGATACAATCGGAAGGCGAACCGCGATCCGTACGCACTCTAACACAGCGGCAGGGGCATCTACAACATAGAAATCTGGGAGCTAATGCTCCATCCAAAAATAGGGGGATCTGTCAGTGTATATGCCACGATTATTGGGGAGGGGGAGAAGGGAGAGGAGGAGGGAGGGGAGGGGAAGTTGCTCCAATGACTTTGGGGGATAGACGCCCCTGCACAGTGGTGCATGGTACGTACACTCTACCGATGCTGAGTGTGGCGTGTCGTTCTATAACTGATTTGCAGTAGAACCTCTAACAACCAGACATTATTTCGAGCGGTTCCGTGCCGTCAGAAGCGAAAATTGATTTAGTGGCATTGGGGTTGCGGGGACAGAGACGTCGACGACTTCTTCCCAAGAGAAATTATTCGGTCGGTCCTCGCTCCATGTCACGCGTTCTGTTGAGGGTTGAATGAAGCAAACGTTTGCGCATGACCGATATTTAACCCTTTACATGATTTACACGTATAGCAGAGACTGTCGATTGCAGCGATCTACCATGCCCATATATCGTCGGCGAGTGACCCAGAATTTCCCCTCAGCCAGCACACCGACGTCGAGCCACTGTTGGTCGAACATTAACCAACAATAGCCCAACGCGTTTTTCATGTCTGGAAGACAGGGGCGTCTACATCATATAAACCTTGGAGCAAATGCTCCATCCAAGAAATAGGGGGATCTGTCAGTGTGTGCCACCATTTTAGGGGGAGGAACGGAGAGGGGAAGAAGAGGGGGAAAAGGGACATTGCTCCAATGACTTAGG
Organism: Allolobophora icterica; assembly: GCA_963556255.1. Classification (NCBI taxonomy): domain Eukaryota; kingdom Metazoa; phylum Annelida; class Clitellata; order Crassiclitellata; family Lumbricidae; genus Allolobophora; species Allolobophora icterica. The sequence continues at coordinate 12,507,079 of OY744602.1, forward strand.
GGCGATAGACGCCCCTCCTGGAAGACACTGAGCAGAGGCGGATCTACCATGAAAATAATGAAGCTGAAGTTTCAGGGCCCCAGCCCCCAAAGTGACTCAGACTAAAATGTCTTCCGTGTCTCGTTGCGAAGGGACCCCATAACAGTCTAAGCTTCAGGGCCCAAACAATGTAGGTCCGCCTCTGGGTAACCTAAAGACTGTCTTTTACGAGTCTTGTTTTGTTGGTGCAAGATGGCCTAGTGGTTAGCGTGCTGGACTGTTAACCCAGAGGTCGGGTTTCAAATCCCCATCAGTACAGAACTTTGTTTCGAGATCTCTGCTCCACCAGCGCCACAAAGCCAACTCAGCTATAATGAGTACATTGACCGTACACTGTCGGTGGAAGGATAAAACGACGAGGCTTAGCAAAAGAAGTCGTAATTTCATCAAACTAATGGCTGCTTCCCAGGAGTCAGGATGGCTAAAGGAACTGCCCTTCTTCTTCGTTATTTCGTAGGAAAGGCCAAAGTGAAAACCTCGGGGGACGTGTCAAGTTCAATCACCTGCTTTTATAGCGCAATTCTTGACAGAGAAGACGCCATCTACCGGTCGAAATAGAAACATTAAGTACCCTGTCAGGATACACATAAACATTTCATGCGATTCATATGGACGTTATCGTGGTCCTATAGGGACCTCGATGGGATGCTGCCAGAATGAGAAAGTCAGGGTCCACTATAAATGTCAGCTCTTCATTTCGAGCTGTTATAGGCCTATATTATAATGCATCGCTGTTTCTTTTAAATCGCTGGATGTCTCGTCGTTGATTATTTCTTAACTGTTTTAAGCATGTTTGTTTGTTTGTTTGTGTGTGTGTGTGTGTGTGTGTGTGTGTGTGTGTGTGTATGTATGTATGTATGTATGTATGTATGTATGTATAATGTATATATGTATGCACGTATGAATATACATATACGAATGAATTTATGTATGTACCAGGGTCCAGGGGGTATGTGTGTATATATATATATATATATATATGTATATATATATATATATATATATATATGCATGTATGCAAATATGACTATGTACATGTATGAATGAATGTATGTATTATGTGTCAATCAATCAATCAATCAATTAGACATTTATATAGCGCGCTCTTCAAGGCAACTATTCAGAGGCGCTCCCAGCGCCTCTGAATAGTGTGTGTAATGTATGTATGTATGTAAGCACGAATGAATATACAAGTATCAATGAATGAATGTATGTATGCATGTATGTGTGTATATGTATGTATGTATGTATGTATGAAAACACGTGATACAGCGCATTTCAAGTATCTCACAAAAGCGCTGATGTGACTGTCAGTCTTTTGGAATTCCTTAGCATGCCTTGCTGCTTTGGAGTGAAAACTTTTATATCGATAGCTGCCTTGGATGTTTACTTGCTTAACTAGTTCTTCCTTACTTAAAAAAATAGTTAAAAACGAACGCAGCAAAGTTTGCCAAAGCATAGTCTTCATCAGTTGCAAAATGGATTCAAAACCCCATCACTTTTCTGTTTCTCCAAACTGTCCCTAACATCTCTACAACTGGTTTATAACTCCACAACTGTTTGTTGGTTCCAACTAGCAATGCGTACTTGGAGTTTGCACAGTATATTAAATGTGCTACTATCTAGTGAAGACCTGAATAATTATCTATGTGCAAACGCATGTTGGTTACAAAGTTATTCGCTAGGTGGTAGCATATTATTTTAGCGAATCACGAGGCTGAGATTTAGATTAATATATTAATCTAAACCGGAACCATTATTGGTATTCGCATGAACGAGTTCTAGACCGGAAATGGAGTTCAACTTTGTCGGAGTGGGGGACAGTAATGTCGAAGCAGCCAATTTTGTCCGCATAACTTCATTAAAGTGGCCAAATGCCTAGGCTATAATAGCATGGCGTTAAAAATGTTTTGGACAGATGTTATAGTAACACGTAGTTCATTATGGATGCATTCCATAGGGCGGTAGCACAGTCCTGAAATTCTCATTTGAACCTTTTTGGCTCACAGTAGGCCTATGCGTTATGGTGTCCGATTTCCATATTTTGACCCTGCTGCATAAATCTTCGCGGGCACCCACGTCCCGGAGTACTAAGTGGATCATGCTTCGACAAACGAACAGAGGTCGAGACTAGTGTATTTAAGTCCCTACTATAATGCTTTAAACTCCCAACATAGGGCGAATCAATAATGGGAGACCTTACAAGAGTTTCGCACGATATGCTGGTATTCCCATTATTCACTGTATACTCCATTAATTACTTAACTACATTATTAGGATAGAAAGTCTATGCTTCGATACTTTCTTGTTTACTTGTACATGTATTCAGGTAGAAGGCCATTACGATTTCACTTTCCTCCCATGCCAGCTCCATTCTGCCTCTGCTTGTGAGCTCACCCTCCCTTGTACTTATGTTCCAGACTTTGTTGTCAGTTGATGAAAAGTAAATATTGGACGTCCAGTGCCAAAATCATTAGGGTCCAAGCCTCGTCCATTAATGTAATATTTGGATATATTACCCGCTAATGTCGCCACACCACTTACTAGACAACGAAGGTTTTGGGCAATACTGCAGTCATCTGTGGTATTCTTCCAGATCGATAGCATGATCTTTTGTAAGGCCTCTGAATATGGATTCTGTTCTTTCCCCAACGCGTTTTGACCGAGTCAGTAGCTCAGAGTGGCTTGGAGATATGCATTTTACTGGAGTCTAAGTTTGGCCTATTGTAAGACTTATTTGCACTGTCGAGTAAACCATTTTGTACTAAACATCCAAATATGTAAGGCATTAAAAGTACTGAAAAATAGGTAAAAATAGTAAAAGTATTTCCACTTCTTTACAGGTAAAAGTACTTAAACTTTTACTTAAATACAGTATTGCTATACTAGTGTTTTGTTACTATGCAAAACTGGCAGCAAAAATATTCACTTCTCTTTTTATCCAGTAACAGAAGAGAGTACTTGTAAATAGATAAAACAAATTTGCAGAAATTCCATAAAGTGATAGCTGAAACGGTGAAATAAACTACTTCAATGCTAAACTGAAAACTACAGCAATACACTTGAATATAGCAAACAATGCAAAACTGAAAACTACAGCAATACACTTGAATATAGCGAACCAGTGAATTTACCTTTCAGCCATTTCTCATCGTCAGCTACTGGTCTGTTGCAAATTCTAAGATTGCCTAGAAATGCCATTTCCTAGAAATGCAAATTCTTACATTGCCTAATGCACTCCATGCAACATACATTATCAGTTCTACATGCCAACTCTCTCAAAAGTCCATTACCGTCAGAAGAGGCTCCACTCGTGACCATACAACTCCAAAATTCTACCATTCTACTTTCCGCTTTCGAAACATTCTGACTAAACCGTTCGCGCAGTTGCATCTACTTTTCATTATATTTAAATAAATCAACAGTATAACAACAGCTTTGGATAAGTTAAGTAACAATCGCCAGATTACGGTAAACTACTAACGAAACAGGTTTCAAGAACAGGGATACAAGAAAAAAAGCATTGCCATGAACTGCTAGGATTTTCGAGGTGCCAAGCGCTTCACCCTTGGCCCGGTGTCGTGCAGTGGCGTGAAGCAGCTAACACATGGTGTTGTTAGCACTTGCGCTCATTCTTGCTGCTGTAGCACAGCTTGTAGTTGTAGCGTCGTTGTCTTTTGCACTTGGACTGATGCTGATACACCTTGTTCGAGTGTTCCAGTGCCTTGTGGTTCAGCTTCCGGCCGCGTAGCCATCGGTCCTTGGGCGGCTGGGCCAGCGGAAAGCGGTTTGCGGCCTGGATTGGTATTGGACCATGGTGAGCAGTTGACGGATCACCAATCAAGCGAGATCCTCGACGAATGATGGATGCTCTTTCGAAGACGGGATGTACCTCTACTTCGTTCTCAGCCACAGGGCTGGTCAACGTTTCTACAGGCACTAGAGTGGACTCTGAAATTTTAAACGCAGCATGACATTGTTTTGCAGACATGCACAGAAACTGCTATGATAACAAGACAGAAACATGTTGAGAGTGTTTGCAGAGTGGTGCACAACATTTTTCGGCCAAGGGCAACTAAACGATTTCTTAAACCCTTCGGGGGCCAAACATGTGTGGCAACTCAGCTTAGTTCAGATGAATGCATGCCAAAATTTATGATGATATGTGCACATAAACATGAGGAGTTACAGAAAAAGGGGACTCATAGTACTTCTATATTACTAAGATACTGATAATTTTTTCTAATGACCACAGTGAGCAAGTCACTGTAGAGTTATTGTCAGTTTCAGCTCTTAAATAGTCGCTTTTCCTATTGGCCATTGCGGGCCACATGACGGCTCGTGGCGGTCGGATGTGGCCTGCGGACCGGACGTTGTGCACCACTCCTGCAGCAACACAGCTCAAGTTTCATGCAATATTAAAACATCACAGTATTAAAAATACTAATCTACTGACTACACTTTTGGACGCTGCAGTTCTTTTGTCCCACTCCAATACCTCGAACCAGTCCAAACTAAGATGAGAAAAGCTGAAATATACAAACTACCCAAAAGAGATACCTTTTGACATTTAAAATTTTTTTAAACAAACGTCTCATGGTCCATCCAAACCACAGGTGACTCTTTGGGAGCCTTGGGTGTGAATGCACCCAAAGAGAAAATGGTGCAGTCACAGCCCATACATAAATAAATTATTTATTTATTATTTAAAATAATAAATAACACTGGAACATCTGAATGTCACCGATTTCCAATACTTTTTCTAACCTTGTAACTCCTGACCAGAAAACAATTTTCAAAGGGGAGGTGGAAGTGGGAATAGAGGGGAAGGGGTAGAGGGAAGGGCCTATGATCAAAACACAGCTTAGCCTGACTTCTTACAATAAACTTGTCAGAACTTGTTACCTGATCGCTCTACGAGAAACCACTCGTCTTCCTCGGCTGGCCGAAGAGTGAATTCCACATCTTCAAAGTTTTCTACTTCATCAAAGTTTTCAAGGATATCCAGCAAATTATCTTCTTCAACTGATGCAGATCCAAAGAAATAGTTTGCAATTCCATTCCACATTCTAAGAAACAAACAAGTGCAGGGAATGATCATTGCCATAGTGTCAGTAATGTCACTTGACTGACGATGCCAAAGATGATGATAACAATGCAGGTTATGGAATGGTGACATTTATGATGATAACAAGTGTGAACTGTGTGATGACACTGTTGATTGAGATAAAAAAAATTATATGTGAATGTAGACGTTTTTCTATGCGACCGTATGGCCTCGACTTTGTTCAGTTTTCAATGAATACTACAGACAACACTGGTTAGCAAAAATGGCAACATGGCATAAATTAATAATTGCAATTCTTGTCTAGCAACATTTTAAATCATTCTGTTTCGTTATTACCTATGATGTTAATGCCTTTCAGTCACTTAAAAATCACTTCGTATGGAAGATTACAGAAAACGAGTTTTTAGCCGCGTACCAACGTCATCGCATCCATAGGAGGCACCCACGCAGATATCACATACCAATCACGACTGCATTGCGTGATTTTTTGCTCGTCCTCGCCCGATTTATGACTGACGTATCAGCTGTATGCTCGAGAGAAAAAACGGGTGGCATCGGGCGTTTGCCTAGGCCTGTACAGATGCTTGACCCCACCGAAAGCTGCAAGACGGCCTGATACGCAGATCTGATCAAAATTTACCATAGTGCTTTGGAATATAAGTTCTGCAGCATCAAACAACTGGTCTTAAAATCTATAAAGTTCCATCGAATCCCAAGGCTAACTCCAGTCGAGGCTGCACGCTTAAGGCCAGCGCCGAAAATAAATAAACAATCCTCGGGGCTGTTGGGGCCTCTCAAGGCCGTACGCAGAGAGGTCTCCCGTCAAATTAAAACTAGAATTTCCGCAGATCTAGAGCACTGAGCGTTGTAAAATGTTCACTCTAGAGTCTATTTTCTTACGGCAAACGTGTCATTTCTTACCTTAGTTTCACTTGAAATGTTGCTCTTGCAAAAATTTAGTCAGATTGTTTCGAAAAGAAATCCCTTCACTGCTGATCCGTTGACCTCTGCTGGCCACGCCTCCGTTGAGATGCTAATAGTTGGCGTCAGCAGCCAACCTCCTGATTGGTCTAAGCCACTACACGTGACCTGCTTGTTGCTATTTGCATTACTATTTGTGGCAACAATTACGTCAGGATCAGCTGGGCTGTATGCCGCTGATTGGTTAATATCTTTGGCGTGAAAGACTAGGCTGTAATATGATTGGTTAGCATAGTAATACGGTTCAGCCGTCGAACTTTTATTAGGCGCTATTGTATCGAGATATCCAAAATACAGTTACTGTTAATGTTGGATAAGAAGTAAAGTTAATGTAATAAAATTGGCGTAATAAATCTCTTATTTTATTAACAGTCACTTATTCACATTGCACTATGACTAGGAATGCAGCGCAACGCGCTCTCGTGCAAGACTTGTTGAAGAGCGCTATAAATCTTTTGTTGTAATGTAGGCCTATTGCATTGTATAAAATCGTAGTCTTTAAACCAGCTTATTTACAAGTGCAAAGCAGTTGTCAAATAAACATGCATAATCATGTGTGCATAAGCACGAAGCGGGAATAAGCATGTGCATCATGTGCGCATAAGCATGTGCACATAATAATTATATGCGCACATGCTTATGCTTATGCTTATGCTCATATTTATCAGCTGTGGATATGTCAGATGCAAATAAATACTACTTACTTACTTATTTACTTATTATTTTGGCTTTAGAGTAAAGTAAGTATAATTTATCCTACAATGTAGGCCTACGCGCTGTGATTCATACATGTAGGCCCTATAGCTGAAATTGCTTCTTTCGCATTTCCAGGTAGGTTTCAATAATTATGAATCATTTTTACATCATGATATGAATGCACGTGATGAACCACATGCGTTGCATAATTCGTCTAATTGAGTTTCACAAATTCAACATTTACCAATGATGTAACTTGATGGCATGTAAGCACATTATTTTTCAGCACCCGTATAGCTGGTGAGAGATTGAAAAGTAACGCGCGTTAAAACTTACGAAATAGAGTGCCAATTATGATTATTTGGCAATTGTTTAACGAAACATATGATAGGGTGAGATTAAGTGAAATGCTGGGTGTATTAAATTTACATATTTCTGTTACCATGCAAATCAAATTAAGGTCACAGTGGTAAATATTTTGGAGAACATTTAAATAATTAGTACACCATAAATTTGTGTGAAATTTAATACAGTTACGATTTTAATATTTATATGATACTGTACTAGAATTAGACTATTGCGCTCAATATCTTATGAATTTAGAATCTTTTGTGGTCACCTGTGATTGGCTGGTGTATCAGAATAAGTTTTTCTGCGAAAAAGTTTCCTGTATCAGATGTCGGTGTGGCACAAAATCTTGACTTTTGATTGTGTGTGGAAATTTGACGCGATCGACAAGTTCTCGCTAGAATTTGAGAACATTTTTAACAGTAAGTTATTATTATTGGTTTATTAGCTAAAGATATTTAATACAGATTCAAGCAAAAATTCCTTATGCTTTTTGGTTTCCTTATGCTACAGATCTCAGCTGACTGTAATTACGAACTTCAAAGCTCTGCGCGGTGATATTCAAATGTGGAAGTCAAGCCAAGCGGATTTGAAAAACTTATATGCTTTGTAAATTAATAAATAAAAAATTTCTGTTGGTTTTAATTATTTAGAAAAGTGGTATGATTTATATTTGTCCTGTCTTTGTGAAAATCATAAACAGAATTAATTTTAACCGATGTCATGATGCATAATCGATTTAATGAATTTCTTGTTTATTTTTCCAGTTTCCACTAGATTGCTTTTGTTGACGTTTGTGTTTAAGTGTGATTCAAGGGCTGAAGTATCTTCTGCCTAAAGTAGTGGCTCTGATATTAATCATTTCGCTGGCGTTATAGTCGAAAAGTATGGATGGCCATGGGGCGTGGAACAGGCTGCCTTGGGAGGTGCACTGCCTCCCTCGGGTTCTTCCGTCGTCATTCTACAGGCTACTCAAGACTTTTCCCGCTTAGCCTGGGTAGGGAGCGCCTCTGAGTAGAGATCTTGAAGGGGCGCTAAGCAAATTCTTTTTGCTCTAAATGATCTTCCCTGTTTATTTTTTTGTCATGACATTTTAACTTTCCCTTTAACCCGTTAACGACAAGGTGGATTAGTTTTCCATAAATTTTAGTGCACTTTCATTTCATTCATTTAATTTAATTTAAGGAACATTTATATAGTGCCCCTTCAAGGCTGTCTACTCAGGAGCGCTCCCAGTTCAGCCACGGCTAAAGAGAGCAGTCATTATTGTGTAAAACTGTTGCTTTCTGCAGTTTTTGCTTTTGACGAGTTGTCACTGCTTCAGATGCATTATATTCTCTGGATTTATTTATGTAGTCCAGTCTATGGGTGCATGAAGAAGTTTGTTTTGTAGATGTCGCTGTGTCGTGCTGGTTGTGGCTTTTATGGCAATGCCGAAAAGGACGGTTTTTGTTCCTACTGCTACAGAGTGTTAAGTGAATCACCTTCAAGAAACGTTCCACAGTATCATGAACCCAGTGAGTTTGATTTAGGGGCTGTTCATAAATGATGTCACATCCTGATGGGGTAGGGGGTTAGACTTGTATCACGCTTTTTGACCTCCATCATTGTTATAAGCTTTTATGCGCGATATTTTTTGTTGCTTCTGTGACGAGAGGGGGTTAGGGGGTCAATTAGTGTGACGTCATTTATGGACAAGCTCTTACTTTTAATTTAATACATATTTGTTTGTATTCAAATCTGTGTTTCTAAGTTAGGACTAAATCATTCTAGATGGGTTATTAGTTAACATCAATTAGTGTATTTGTTCTAATTTGTATTTGTTGTATTGGCTTCCTGGAGTTTTGATGTGATTTTTCAGTCAAATCGATTATTATACTGCACAAGATTTTATATTTGTTGTGTTGAAAAAATTGTTCGCACTAAGAAAACATTCTATTTCAACTGGCTGGTTCAAATGTCCGCATTCTAAACTGTTCTGCTCTGTCGATACTTTTCTAAACAGTAACAGTCTTGGGAGGCTCGAACCAGAACACTCTGTGTTGAAAGGAAAGCTGTCTGTTTTATGCCAGATTGGAGCCTTGTTGTTATGTTGTTTTGCTGCCAGTTAGGAATGGAACCAACTACCAATGTTTGTCCGAAGTTCAGACTCTTTCTTTTCCTTTCAGAAAGACTTCAAAACTCACTATTTCTCATTGACTTTCAAGAATTTGGATGTCTAACAGCTCTTTACCTGGTGAATGACTAACTGCGCTTCCGATTCACATTTCTGTGCGACATTGCAAGCATAAAATGTTTATAATTATAATATTGATTACAATGCTTCAGAAGCTGCAAAATTGAAATGCTTCAAAGTTAACTAAAAATTCAACTAGCAAACTTATCTTAGTATCTGGTGGTTTAGTTTTGTCCATAACCGATCATTTCCTTTGCAGTGGAAGCTTTGTATGCCGCTGAGCAAGAATTGAATGATATTGACCAACAGTACGAAAATACTGAAGATGACATTGACAGTTTGCAAGCTACATCAGTAACCGACACTTGCGGTTCAGATGACGGCTACATGATGCCTGATGATATCACATCATTAGTTCGACAACTGTCTTTCTCACTTTCCCCAGCTCCAAGCAAAAGCTTATCTGAAGAAGGTGAAATGGTAAGTCCGAAGAGTCTTAGTCATTGTTTCTCGCAACTTATTATGTCTTAAACAATGTGTCTTGAAACTTATGATAGTGCTTTTTCAAATATGCATTAACAGTAGGCCTTGTTACAACTGATGTAAATCTTTGTACTTAAGTTTTACTTAATTTCACTGCTTAAAAAGATAACTTGTTCACAAACTCCTTGGTGAGAATTTGTGTAAAAAGTAATGCAACTAACTGGAGTTTTGACTGTTTTTCAGTGCCTTTTTCTCTTCTCTGTGTGAAGTATATATGACATATATAGTCAACTTTTGATAAGGCATACCAGTTCTGTGAGTTGATATTCAATTGAGAATGAGATGGCCATGCACACCAGAAAATTAAATTGTGTGGTGCGCTTTGTAGAGAGTCTGTTAAATCCTGCGGTTGAAATTTTGATGTCTTACCATTACAGAGTTTCTTTTTTGTTGCAGAGGCTTAGGTGTCAAAGTGGTTGTGGATTTTTTGGCTCAGAGGAATTAAACGGAGTGTGTTCCAAATGCTTGCAAAGCCAGCAGCAAGGTGCTGCAGAAACTGAAGAAAATAGTAAGTTTGTTAACATTAGCATATTCATCCAGCCTAGCATACAGTAGATTTTGCAAAAGGATTTTCGTGCTTCAAGTTTTACTTTCTGTGCTTCTTTTGTGGAATTTTATATTATCAACTCTTACAATGTTAAGAAACGGCTGGGTTTGTATGCATGGGTTGCAATTTAAATTAAAGTTGATTCTTCCAGCAACTGAGGTTAGAATTAATTTCTTGTTCCTACCGATGCTGTCATTATCCGTGCTGAAATTTCAATTATTATTCTTCAAAGTACAATGAGCCACAGTTGGAAATGAAACTTCAGTTTGCCTGCCTTCAAAATGTCATGCCAGAATCATGTTACCTCTTCTTTTGTAAACTTTCACCATTTTTAGAATTGCCAAGTAGTGAACAAAGGCCATCGAGAGGGGTTGCTAAACCTTTCCTACCACAGCCAGGAACATCCGCTGCTGCCTCAACCACCACTGAAGGAGGGGCAGCTGAAGAAAGCACTGCAAACGGCAAGCGAAAAAAGAACAGATGCACCTCGTGCAGAAAGAACGTCGGCCTTCTGGGTAATTATTATGCACTTCATATCTGTATGCGCTCTTTCGAAAGCGTGGATGTTTTTCACCATTAATTCTAAAATGTTAATTAACATGATATCAGAGAAAACTCCTAAGCAGCCACAACATTAACATTTGTTCAGTAGGCATTTTGTGTTCACACCAAAAGGAACTCAAAATATTCTTGTTCCATAAGGTTACGTACAAGCTACGATCACTAAGACGAGTTACAACAGTGATCTGTTGAACACTACTGCTAGCTTTTCGACTAGTTTTCTTTAAATTAATTGATTTGATGTTTCTGTTGATGGCTTAGATGGCTAAACTCTTGGTTAGGATATGACCTAAACCAAGCGTGGTGAGCCCATGGCATAAGTGCCCAAAGCGGCACGCCTATAAATTATTTGGGCAACGAGTTCCATATCAAAATGGTATTGAAATTTTAAACTTCAAAATACACCATTAATAATAATATGCATATGATAATAATAATAATACAGATAATATTATCCATTGATGCCAGGCAGTGTGAGCCAGCACTTTTATGCTGTCACTTTCTGCAGTACCTTTTCACTACTGGTTATTGATTACTCATGGTCATTCCAACAACATTTTCTTCTTTGTGGATTGATTTTGCCTTGCTGGTAGGTGTATTACAACTTAGCAAGCATAATAATAATCTCGTCATTTTAAATGTAAGCATACGAAGCCTGATCGATGATCATGTGAAAGTAGAATGTTTTAAAAGTTCTTGTCTTAATTAAGTAAAAATTATGTATAGTAATATTAAATAACACCTTTGAAATATCTCTGAAGGACAACACTGTGCACTTGGCATTAGGTTGGAAAGTGGAGGAATTCTGATAATAAATTGTACATGGGCTAGGATTAAATTACTCTATCTAGATAGATATTCAGTGTAAAGGCTTGAAAATTACTCTGTAATGTGAATCTCTTCAGATGAAATATTCTGTTTCAGGTTTTGCTTGTCGCTGTGGGGGAAATTTCTGCAGCGAGCACCGATATTCTGACAAGCACAACTGTCAGTTTGACTACAAAGAACATGGCAGAGACCAGTTGCAGAAAGACTTGACGGCCGGCCTACCTAGGAAAAAGTTCAAGTTGTAGCTGTCTGAGAAAATGATATTTCAGGATTTTTCAAATTGTGATTGACTTAAATAAATTCTAGTCCAAAAATTGGTCTGTTGTAAATACTGTACTGCTCACTTTTAGACTAGTTTTGTTTAAATTCGATGATTCGATGTTTTTGTTAATGCCTTAGGCCTTAACTGTTGGGTAGGATAAGGCCAAAATCAGGGGTGGTGAACCCATGGCATGCATGCCCAAAGTGGCTCGCCTACAAATTTTTTGGCATGCGAAATTCAAAATTTGAAACTTCAAAATACACAAGCGCTCTGGGAATCTACATTTTCTTTTATGAAGGCTTTTATTTTAACACCTTTCTATAAGCATCTTTGAAATAATGTCTTTTATTTAACTTTTGTTATGCTTTGTCGATGAAAACCTGTGAAAAAAAATAAAGGTAATCATATACTGTGCTAAATTCAGACGGACCTGCAAGGGTATCTTTTGGCATTCACCATTAAAAAGGTCTGCCACCCATGGCCTAAATAATCCTTGTTTAGTTACTCAGTCAGTGCATCAGTTAAAGATTTGGCTAGTTGCACCCATTGACTTCAGCTAGCCTCTGACAGGTTTGTGAGAGACAATATATATTGGTAATTCTGTTATACTTACATACAACTGAGTGGAGCAATGTTCTATAGGAGCTACAAGGTTGTTTATTGAAATGTTGGATAATGCTGGATGAGAAAATCCGGCCCTATATTGTCTTTAAATTGCATTAATTCTGCATATGTTGAAATACTGACTTTGCAAACATGTATGTATAGGTGCAAACGATGTAATTGCAGTTATTAGTTTCGATTAGCCCACATTTGTAACTGGAGTTTCAGCCTGTCTTGCTAATGGAGTTGTTCAGTGGTTCTGTTCAAAGATGCAAGTCATTAGAGTATACTTGCACTATCATTAACTGTTTAGTTAAATGTAAACTAATATGATTTTCTTCATCCTTGTAAATGTTTTTCTATATAGCAACCATTTTGCCTTGACACTGCTAATTTTCAATGAACTGATTGTGTGATATCCGTCACCACTGCTGCCCATTGGAAATGACTACCATCGATGTGTGAACCAACTTCCTTGCACCCAAAGGTGCCTTGACGTACATCTAACCAGTGTAGCTAACCGGGCTCGTTAGTTGTATTGTTTCCTGTAACGTTGTGCTTCCATTGTTTCAGCCATCATAGTAATTGTAATGAGGTATATTCCGTCCCAAGACTTGTTTTTACTCTTATGGTTCGTGTGTGTATGACATGTACATGTATGTGGTGCATTGACTACTGTACTACAGTTCTGCTAGCTTGGCAAAGGTGCCACTGTATGATCTGATCTCTAGTTGGTCTGCTAATGGCTCATTTTCTAGGCTACTGCCACATCTTTTTGCACATGCATTACCAATTTTATTGGCTGCCGAATTGATTTTCTATTTAACGTTGCTTCTCTGGTGTGTGTTCGAGCTCATTGTTGCAACTGTTGCTGTAAAACTTGCCTACTTCAAATAGTTCATTCTTTATGTGATGTGCAATTTGAAAAAGAATGATGGTAGTTAGGGCAATTTTTATGGAACGATATGCAAGCACAGGCAGAGAAAAGGAGCTGTATATATCTTGAGATTTTTAACGGTGAAGTGAAGATCAATGACTTAAGCCTTGAACTTGTTAGGACATTTTCTTATAAGTACTCGTGTAAGGTCCAGCAGCTGTAAAGTGGTGTTCTCTGAATTTTGTGGCATTTTCGCTATTATGCTGTTGATGATAAAACTGATATATCTTTCACTTAAATTGTGCCTAAGATGTAACTTTGCTCTTGTGGGCAAACATTTGTTTAGGGTGATAAGTCGTGTTGTAAATATAGTGTGATCATCTGCTTAGACTGCAAAAATTGATTTGGACAACACTATATTTTTGGGGTAAATTTTTTATTTATTTGTTTATGATGACAAAGTGATGTTGTAAATGTAAGTTGATTGCTTAATTGAGACTAACCTTAGTTTTCCTCATTGTCATCTCTTATGTTAATATTGTATTCTGAAAAAATTGTGTAGACGAAAGGTGTGAGGTTTTACAGCGCAAAGAAAAATACTGTGATACTAATTAAAGCTTTGAAAGATGATTATGTTACGAATGAATTTTCCAGTTGATATTTTGGATTTTTCTGTTTTACTTGGATATTGATTGGTGTGAACTGTGGCTAGGATTGAGCTCTAGTTTACAATGCTACCAATTAAAATGCTGTATAGATTGCCTGAAGCAATATTTTCATTTGGTGACTTATATAGTTTCAGCCATAACTGAAATTAACCTTTTAAGATAATAAGGTAGAATTAAACATTTGTTTCTACTGAACTGTATGTAGTTGGGTTACAGCCATCAGTCAAAGTTGTGGGGTCGAGTAGCTGATTGTTTGAGTGCTTGGCTTATGACAGAGAGCATGGGTTCATCCTCAGAGATGATCAATGTATACGAACCTTGAGCAAGTCCTTTACTCACAACTGTTTGATTGTGTTGAGAGAGCCTATGCTGAAAGGGCAGTGATGATATAAATATCCATATATTTGTAATAAGGCCATTCATCCTGGACCTTCGTTAGACCCAGGCTTGGTGCTGTGGACTCTACACTGGCCAGCACAGTGAAGTTGACCGGTGTCCAACCGATTGAGTTCTTTAGACGGTGATCATACGTGGAATATTGGGCCAAAAGATGTTGCACTGCTGTGGTTATGTTGTGTGCAATTCAGCTAGAAGATCCTTTAAACCTAAGAAGATGGACTTCAGCAGTTTCTGTTGACATGTAAATGTGTGTGTGTTATCTTTTCAACATTTTTTACCAGATCATTGGGTTTTTACTTTAAATTTGATTAAAACTGGCAATTTCTTATAGGCACATAGAATTCATTGCAAAGGTTAGGATGTGAAATTATGCAAGGTGTCACCTGTACTGTTTTACTGTTGGTGTATTAATTTTTTAAACAATTCCATAGGTAAGGATTAAGGTACAAGAGGCTTTCTGACATTTTTAGGAAATCTGCTTGATTGTGAGGAATAAGTTTTGTTTTAGAATTTCAATATGAGGTGTACTCGTTCAGCCTGATGTTTTATTTCTAACCTCGGCTGGTTGTAGAATAAATAAAAACTTCAAGTTGTGAAATGAATACATTTTATTCTTGTTTTATGTACACGCTTCAACGTTACAGCAATTCGGGATTTTAAACAATTACATTCACTTGTTTTGCTAACAGATAAAACTCCAGTTCTTTAATGACATTTAGGCTAGCACAGAGAGCATCCCCTAATTAGATTACTCGTTAGTGGTGATATACAAATGTTTAATTACAATTCAACATAGCTACAGCCATTATGATGTTATAGCAAAAAATGTACATGAAAACCACAAGGTCGTACCTCATGCAATAAATAAATAACTATCTTACATGAAACTGAAAATTTAAATCCAATCATAGTCCTATTTACAGATAATCAACAAAAATCACAGACAGGAAAAGCAAATTTAACAAAAAAACTCTGAAGAAACACATCAGTGTGAGGTTGTTTCAACCACCGAAATGCAAACCTAATATCACAGGACATTTCTTCTACAGTGAAAGTGGATCGACAGGATGCAGGAGTCAGAAAACAATTCTAACTAGATTTAATCTTATCTGCAAACTTCTATCACAGGAAATTAATATTTAACATTTATTCTAGAACGGTGCAAGTGTTCAGAAATATTCTAATTAGATCTAATTTTATCTGCAAATTTCTATCACAGGAAATTAATAACCAGCATTTATTCCAGATTACAGGGATGAAGTGTTCAGAAAAAAAATTGTAACTAGATCTAATGTCATCTGCAAAATTCTGTAGTGTTTCTAACTTAATGCACGTCAACCAATGGTCACTTGTAAGGAAAACAATGTTCTGAAATTGCAATCTTTCAAACCAAACCGTATGAGAATCCCAAGGCCACGGAAACGAGTTTGAAGAAATGCTTAAAAGATAAGGTTTCAGCTCACACAGTTCCCAGTGGCTGGTCCAAAGCTTTGGAGTTCAACTCCAGTTTAGCACCATCTGCCAGTTCTCTAGTATCATTCATACCAAACTTAAAGCTCATCTGTTCCAACTTGCTGACTACCCTCCATATCTTCGCATCTGATTTCTGATCGGATTTTGACTCTCAAGGACTATGATTTTGCTATGGTTTTGAACTGTTGAGGCCTTTGGCGTTATAATAGCAGCACTATTGAAGTCACTAGACCATGTGGAGATGCCAGGTTATCCTCGACACCCAGATGTAGGATAATCAACAAGTCCAGGACGCAAACCCTGGTAAATCACATTCGAAAGACAGTAACGATTACATGTATGTTGTTGAGTCATTCTAGCTATATGCAAAGATCAACATTAGATCGCCCAGCATCATGTGGCTAAAAGATCCTGCACCGAAGGCCCACTTCCCTGATGATGCTGGAAAATAAAGGATTATTATTGGACAGCACTTGTCTTACATAAAATTTACAGTCTCATGATGAAACTGCAAGTCAACAACGAAAGATGCAACACAGCAGAGATATGTATATACATATACACAAGAGAGAGAGATATATAAGTATGTCTATGTATATATATATACCTATATGTATATGTGAAGCACTGGAAGACGTGAAAGAAGAATAAAGGCTGGAGGCAGACTGGTTAGATATCTCTGATATACAATGATGACTAGGCAATGCTGTCAGGTTGTCAGAAGGGTTTGCACACCATATCAACCAAATATGGTATGAAAATAAACACCAAAAAGACAAAGATCACGAAGATAAGCCAAGAAGAAGAAACAGTAGTAAGAAAAAACATCAAAGGCAAGGAAATAGAACAAGAGAAATTATATCTGTGGAGAGTGTTCATGCAAGATGTAAAATGCCACAAAGAAATCAAAACAACAGTAGCTTTGGCAAAACACATTCTCAAATGAATAGATTCATTAAGAGGATAAATGAAAAAACAATGAAGACCTTAAAGAAATGAATCATTAAAACTCTGAAATGGAGTGTGTTGTTATATCGACCATGAGAAAGGAGGACATCGAGGGATTAGAGGCCATCGAAATGTTGATTTGGCATATGATGGAAAAAATTAGCTCGATGGAACTCATAACAATGAGAAGGAGCTGAAAGGGGCTGGGGAAGAATGATCTGTGGTAGCTACAAATAAGGAAGCAGACAAAAATAGACTGGTCATTTCCTGAAAGAAGACATTCTTGAGAACCGTCAATGAGGGCACAGTGGAGAGAAAAACTGCTGGATTGGATGATTCCGGGTACACAAGATACTCAGCATCGGACGTTTGACCCTGCTTCAGGGCAGAGAACCTAAAGAAGATGTAAATATACAACAAATATGCATGTATGTACAAATACAGTAAATGCCTAATAAGCAATGAACTCGAGATCAGAGGTTTCCAAGGTGACAACTGTTGCACGCACATATTAAATTCAGAGTGCATCTCATTAGGTTCTCTTGATGCAGTGCTAAACAAACTTACAACTGGACATTTATAGTGTCTTTTATGAACCTCTTTCAAAATACAACCGTTGTTGTATAGTAATTAAGTGCATGTAATGCATTTGTTAAAACTCCTCGCGTCCATCGCCTGAACAAGGAATTGTACCCAACAACACAATTCACAACATATATCCAGGTTTTACTAAAGATACCTGAACACTTCAATGACGAGAGTGTATTAAATGTGACTGGGAAACCAATTCAGTCCATCATTGAAGTGTTAAACAATAAATTTTATAGCTAGTGGTGGCTTATTTACACTGTGAGCGGAAAAAGCATCTCCACACAAAACTTCATAACTTGCATTAAAAAATAAATAAAAATTAATTTTCCAATTAAATTTAAAAGACAATCAATATAACCATCATGTCTGATGTGGTAAGCTATAAATTTGTGCTAAAAATGTCCTTCTTCGGCTTCAACATAGGACCACCATTTACTTATTGATCCATCCCACACTCTCTGATAGGTGACTTAGACAATCCAAATTTGTAAAGTGTTAAACTCCCAGAGTTTATAGTCCACAAGATCTAGGTCTGGACTGTTTGGAAGCCAAAGTGCAGGAGGTATAGATTCAGAAGTTTTGTTCATCAGCAGATTTAACGAATTTGTTTTAAAATAATGACATCACCATGACGTTATATTTAACAGGCCATCCCAGATTAAATTTTTTAACCATTTCAGTCAAAATAAAAACCATCTGAATTCCTTACAGAACTAATTATTTCATAGCTATATGAACACCAGTTACGGGGCCACTTTTTCCACTCACAATGTAGATTTTGAAAAGCGTATCTGAAAAGCAATAATGTTCAATCTCTTAGAGAGTTTGCTTCATATGCTTTGCTTTGAACACCTGCATTCAACTCTTTCTGCAGGTCAACTAAAAACACATCTACAAAATTCAGCATCAAGGTTAAGTGTCAACTACTTTGCTCAATCATAGTTTTGTACTATGGATTTATAAAACTAATATATACAATCTAATGACTTTAATGGTGCTCATAGTTTTAGCACTATATAAAATAATTCAGTGCTGCACTTTTTTCTGACACCAAACTTCCCACAGCCTCTCTGTTTAAATGACTACAGAAAAATAGCACAGCCGTGAAAAATAGTCAGAGGCAGCTCTGAAAAAATCAAATGTTTACTGCTTAACTAATTTTATAATGACTGTTTCAGTCACAGGAAGCTCTGAAAAAAAAATAGAATAAAATCTAATTAATTAATCTAGAATAACTATCAATACATCCTGTGGTCATGTTCAGTATCATGTCACCAACCAAAAACTCGTAGCACATAACAATTTAATAAATTATTACCATACTGCGATAAACAATATCACGTTAGAAACCATTAAAACCAAGGATAAAATATTTAATAACTTAATGTATTGCTATCAACAACTTTATATCACATGAAAACCTACAAGGCAAAAACTCCAAAATATTTCGTAAATTCAGTAATCAATCTACAGGCTCCTCCTACGAAAAGCCTGATTAGCTTAAGACACCTTAATTTAATGTACACATAAATGTATATACATATACACACATGACAGGGGACTCCCTACTAAGAACTTTCAGTGGGAAGAATGGAGGAGAAAGAGAACAAGAGGAAGACCACGACAGATGTTGGACCGGATGATTTTGATGGACACAGCAGACTCAAGGAAGAGGCACAGCATCAGGAGGAGTGGCGAAAAACTTGGACGTTTGAACCTGCCTGAGGCAGAAAACCAGAAGAAAATACACATATATATACACATTCAAGGGCCATCCAAAGGGATATTTACAAAATACTTATAACATGACAACCTACAAACTGGATATGGCTATCAAAAATATATATATATGATATATATATATATATATATATATATATATATATATATATATATATATATATATATATAACTTTTTGGTCTGGCCTATGACTTAAAATCTGATCAATTTTGTACCTCTGACAATTTTTTGATCAGCTGAGGACTGTGGTGTGCTTTAACTTATGTCCTGTCCGTAATCTGTCTGCTGACGAGGAGCACGTTCATCTAAAGTTTGCCTTGTTAAGGTTCAGAGATCGCTATCACAGATAATAACCTATGACCTGAATTTGCAAAGTTAACTTGAGAAGAGCTCACGTTTGCTTCGAATACCGAATACAGCTTTGGATGGGATTTTAAAAGGTTCTTCCAAAGGCACTTCTTTCAAAGCACTCATACTGGGCAGATGATGAGACTGACTCTTAACATGAGAAGCCGCTGCTGAGAAGACATCTCGGACTGAGTGAGGTGATGAACCGCTTCCTGATGCTGCGGTTTGCCTCTCTTGAAACGCACCGTTCCTCTGCACAACTTCGGTTTTTCGTTTGCTGGTTTGCTTACGAATTTTCCTTAACTTCTCAAGCGTGGTTGAACTCTTGGCTTTCTTCAAGGCTTTGTTGCCTGTAGATGAGCTGCCTGGGGCGTGAGAGCGCCTTGTCTCGTAACTGTGATCGAGCCTAATAACCGACAAAAGATCAGGAGTCGAAGTTCTAGCAGAACACCTTGGTGTAGTCCTGAAATCAGACTCACCGCTGGGCTGCTCCTTGTCGAAAACAGTCAAGTGCTGATGAGCAATGGCAGTAGTTGCAAGATATTCGACTGAATTATTAAGATGCAAATTAGATGGTTTGGTAGTTGTGTCTCTGGGATCTGGATCGGCATTTACGTGGCCAAAAGGATCAAGGGAGGACACAAGGCCAAAAGATTGAGCCAGTTCTAGCAGAGCCATGGCACATTCAGCCTCTGGGAAGTCAGACTTCGAGTCATCTGTTCCATCCGATTCCACCTCGTCTGCATAATTCGGAGCAGGGTCAGAGTCGTCGAAGATGACGAGTTCACCATTTTCGAAATATTCGGCTACTTCACACATCTTGATTTCGCCTGAATAAACAAAGATATTACACAATTAAAAATCTCTCCTACGGATCTTTATCTGAGAAATTATCCAGTTGTGAAGTAATTCTGTTTCAGAAAGTAATAAACTTAAAGATGGGTATCTCAATTCTGGAACTGAGATTGGTAGAAAGAGTGCCCTTCACCCCCATGGAAGAGGGCAATTATACAGAATGGTCAACAGCAGAATCTTGCTTCTCTTTCATACCTGAATATAATTCTGCAGAACCAAAACAGACACAACCTGAGGGAACAAAGTATGTTTTATATATTGTCCCACATCTTTCACGTGTACTTAAAGATCTAATATGACAAATGTGCTTAACTGAACTACATGTGCGTGTAGTTTGGATGGTATCTACAGGCATGTGGCAAATCCCGAAACCCCACTCCAGAAATTGAATTTACAACGAATGCCCGAAATACATTTTTTAAGTGAAAACAAAATTATTTGTGCAAATTTAACTTTTCTAGATATTTTTGAATAGTATATAACGGTAGGTAGCAAAAGATTATTATTCTTCTTCTTTCCCTTCAGGCTGTGATTAATCCTTTGCTGGGGAGAGGTCAGCCACTCAGATCTTCTGTCTCCATCCTGCTAGATCTCCGGTATTTTCTTTCTGAGGTCCTGCTGAACCATGTCCATCCATCTCTTCTTCTGGCTGCGATGTCCATGCACCTCCGAGTTTATGATTCTCTTGATGTTACTATCCTCCTCTGCCCACTCCACATGTCCATACCACCTCAGTCTGGTCTCACGCACCTTGTTGGATATACAGGTCACTTCGAGTGTTTTCCGGATATTCTCATTTTTCTACCTGTCTTTCAATGACACCCGAAGTATTCATCATAGCATTCTCATCTCAGTTCTCTCCAGAAGGTCCTCCTTGGTAGAAAAAGATTGTTTTCTGGAATTTGATCAGGATATTAGCCGATTAGTCCATACTTTTGAATTAAGACGGGTAATCCTGGGTTTTAGCGTCCGAAATTATTTTCATTGAAACGTTCTAATACAATATACAATAAAAAATCATCGTTCATCCAACTTCTAGTTGCAGTTATATTTTAATCGATTATCCAGCTTCTAATTTTGTGAATATTTTCATAAATCTTCCAACTTCTAGTTCGAGTTTTACTATAAAATGTTTTCATCGGGCATACACGGGAATAATATCGGCACTAAAACGATATATTTTCATCGCAATTCCAACTTCTAGTTTGACTTTAACTGTGTAATATTTTAATCGATCATCCGGCTTCTAGTTTCATTGATATTTTCATCAATCTTCCAACTTCTTGTTTGAGTTTAACTGTGAAACGTTTTCATCGCTCATGCAATGTAAATAATTTCGGACGCTAAAACCCAGGATTACCTTAAGACGGTTGGTAGAAAAAGATTGCTTTCCCTAATTCGGTCAATTTTCAATAACTTCCGGGGAATCCATTTCGGGGATTCGGGTAGAACTCGTATCTACATAGCACAGTTTGATTAATATTCTGCAGTTTTGTGTTCAGACTTTTGTGGTAAAACATACGAAATTATACGCGAAAGACCAGCCTCACGATTTCAAATTCATTTACTTTTGAAAATAAAATTAACTTCCATTATTTAAAACCGCGGAGATTCCCAAGCGCATCCATGGTGGATCCCAGCCGCGGTCCTTTTCCTTTACAAATACATATCCAACAACGCCGAAACAAAATTCTGAAGTTACGATACATATTGTCCCACGTCTTCCAAATGTGTAAAAATGTGTCTCGGCAACTAAATACTATAATATAACTATATAATTTGTATCGTCATACAGGACGCCATTTTTCTTCGATGCCACGCACCCGCTATATCAATCTCCAAAAAGGTCAACTCAGTTTTAAAATTTAGGCGATCATCACTCAGTCTTTAAACACTCACACTCCCCATAAACAAAATACATGGTCTATCTTTGTAGCCTCGAAAAATGTGATGTCTTACTTATAAGTTTAACCTTCTGTCATCAAAACATCTTCACGCACGGTAAATAAAAACGGAATCAGATGTTTACACAACACCGGAACCTGTGTAGCTTCGCAGGAAATGACAATCTTTACTACATATTACATAGATTCTTCACTGGAGTAAGTTACGTATTTTGAGGCGTAGCGCTTGGAATAACAATTTAGTTTATTATATATTTAATATATAATTCAATATATAATTTAATATATAATTTAATATATAATTTAATATATATGAGGTCGTTGGTCCTACACGCGACCATGATAGAGCATCGAAGGCGCTCAGGAGTTGTGCATGGACTTACTCAAGGTCACTATAAACTAATTTACCGCCTGGGCGAGATTCGGTCAGGTACTCCCATCGGAACAAGGCGAGCGCTCTAACCTCACAATAATAATTGGCTAACGTACCTATTTAATTTTTTATATATTTATGAGGATCTTAACGTATGGTACAAACTTGTATGCCCATTATTTCTAATTCGCACTGTTGAAAAAATTCACCTGCGGGATGCCTGAAAGATGACTCACACATCATCCAACTTTTTGGACTGGGGATAACGAACCCCACTTTTGAACAATGCCAATCAATATTTTATGTTTGGGCCTTCCCAGAGATCGCAGTTTCCACCTTACTTTGTGTATGTAAGAAATTGGTACCTCCACTTTTTAGACCAAAGTTACGCCTCTGCGCAAAGCCAGCCCTTTTGATGACGTTTTATTGAGACGAGTTCAGAATTCTTCTGGGCGTGCTCATTCTGCTTTTACTGACCATATTGGTTCATTGGTTTTATTTTTTTACAAATTTAATTCAATCCGAGAAAGACAGCAACGTACTTTCATCAGCAATTTGAAGAGGCCGATGTAAGGGTTATAAAAAAATCTAGGGGACAGAGAAGTCCATAACACCGGACCATGACACTTAAAACGGGTCACTGTTAGTACAAGCTTTATTATGACACCGCCGGGAATATCTTTCTCGTATATTGGTCTCATGGTCTGCCATTAAACATACAAACTACAGTACATGTATTTCGTCACATGGACAGCTCAAGACACGATGGACCTCTGTTCATGGATTATATTTTAACTGTATAATTAGTGGGACAAATGTCCCAGTAGTGTTAGGATTTGTCCCAGTAGTTAGGCTGATTTGTCCCAGGCAATGTATGGTTAAAGTATAAGTAGTGGGACAAAATGTTGGAAGAGTTTTAAGATTTGCCCCAGTAGTAAATTCCCAAAAAGGTCATGAACTTTTTCGGGAGATGAATTCCTAAGAAAAGTCATGAACTGTTTTCGGGAGGCGACTTTTTCAGGAGATGACTTCCTAAAAAAGGTCATCAACTTTTTCTGGAGGTGAATTCCTAAAGTCATCAAGTGTTTTCGGGAGATGACTTTTTTAAGCAGATGACTCCCTAAAAAAGGTCATAAACTTTTTTTGGGAGAAGAATTCCGAAGTAAAGGTCATGAACGGTTTTCGGGAGGTGACTTTTTTGGAGATGACTTCCTAAAAAAAGGTCATCAACTTTTTCGGGAAGATGAATTCCCAGAAAAAGGTCATAAAAGTTAATTTTGTCCCAGTAGTCTAAATTCCTTAGAATATGCACTGCCTCTGTTAGATTGCCATTTGAAACACCTTTGTGAGATTCATATAAAAGGTGAGCAGTCACTGAGCACTTTGAAAATACATAGACAAAAATATACACACAGTACATATAAAAGTCAGTGGCAACAGTCTACATGTATTAATTTAGTGATACATGAAAGAAGCAATTTGTATAATAGTAATATATTCTAGCTGCATATGTTGTGTACCCTGAGGAAAGGTTTAGTAGGCTGGAACATCCATGCATGCTAGCATGCGAACAATGCAAAGGGGATATTTCCTAAGAATTTGCAGCGGCTTTAGAAAGGAAACAAAACCGACACTACCACAAAATGTTCACGAAGGAAAAACACAGATTAGTGTACATTAAAGTAGTATAAATAAAGGTCAGTGGTTAGCATGGGGGTTCATTGTAGAAATCTGAGA
Organism: Allolobophora icterica; assembly: GCA_963556255.1. Classification (NCBI taxonomy): domain Eukaryota; kingdom Metazoa; phylum Annelida; class Clitellata; order Crassiclitellata; family Lumbricidae; genus Allolobophora; species Allolobophora icterica. The sequence goes on from OY744602.1 coordinate 12,531,645, forward strand.
TTTCTTCTCCATCCTAGTCTACTTGGCTATAATGAGTACATTGGCCCTACACTGTTGACAGCCTTTATGTACTGATTGAGGCTTCTTAGGCTACCTTAAAGACTTCTTCTTCATACATGCATGCATGTAAACATAACTCTGTGTGTGTGTGTGTGTGTGTGTGTGTGCGTGCGTGCGTGCGTGCGTGCGTGTGTGTGTTGAATGAGCAAGATGAACAAATATACCTACGTTAACAACTCTGATTTCAAAATGACCTAAAAAACCTTTATGTTCTCCAAAATGGCATACATCTACACGGACAGTTAGCAACACATTTTGTCAATCTAAACATCCTCCCCATTGTCACTCATATCTTCAAATTCCATTTCTTCTTCATCAAACGAACATTCATCATCATCGTCATCATCGCTGGTATCTTCATCCTCATCATCTTTGTTGTCAGAAACTTCATCTTCATTTTTGTCTCCTTCCACTTCAAGTTCGGAATCATCTTCATCGTCATCTGTGGCTGCCTTCGATCGCTTCTCTTTGTGCTTAGGAGTTCTGACTTCTGCTTCAACCTGCAGTTAGAACAATCTAATTAGTTTTCTAATTTAAACTTTATGGGAACTGGTGGTTCAGAAATACTGAGTAAAATTAGAAATGTTCGGTTGAACAAATGTAAGTTTCCTTCAAAACGTCTCACATGAAGTTACACAGCTTTGAATATCATCTTGTAAGAAACTGTCACAGGTTCTGGAACATATCCATCTAGGATATCTAAACTATCTTAGATCTAACCACAGGTGACCTGGTTGTCCCGCTAACCCAAATTCTAATTCTAGACATTTATACAGCGCCACTCAAAGATCAAACCAAATCAGATCCAACTAATGGGTTCCCATCGACTGTTGACACACTTCAACTGTCCACCACAGAAATTTTGCTCTTGTTGGACCATTTTCTTGGAATCAACTACACTGCCTTGCAACCTGTGACTTGAGCTGGTTTGTCTTTAGTTGCCTTATAAGCACTCGTAAAAACTTGAAAACCATTTTATTTGATCATGGTGTTGTTTTCTCAGGTACCTCTTATTTGTTCCCCTTGAAGTGGTGCGATATAAATATACAGCTGCTTCAAGATACATGTATAACACAAATCTGGCCACTGTTGTCAATTTCCAGTAAAAAGAAGCCATAAAGTAAAACAAAACTGCTTACCATATCTTCATCTGAAGCAACCAATTCTTTCTTTTCTAGACGTTTCCTTTTCGAAGCCTCGAAGAAAACAGCTAGTGAATTCTTCTCCTCTTTAAAGTTTTGCTCCCACGATTGCTAAAACAAGATAACAGTAACACAAACGTTTTTAAAAAAGCCTAACTAGGATGCTCAATAGTGTAGTCGTGAGCATGCTGGACTGTCAATCAAGAGGTCGGGGTTCAAATCCCCGCCAGGGCAGAAATTTTGTTTCGAGATTCTGCTCCACCTACACCCCTAGCCAAATCAGCTATAATGAGCGCATTGAACATATACTTTCGGTGAGATGGAGACGACTGGCCACTCACCCTCATATGCCGAGGCTAAGAAAATGAAGTTGATAACACTTCATACCCATGGCTGCCCCAGGGCTAGCTTAAGGGACTGCTATTCTCCTAACTTGTAACTGCAATCACGGATTTATATAGCGCCTCTTCAAGAGAACTTATCAGAGGTGCTCTCGTCCTAATGACGGAAAACCAAGATCGAACGAAATGGGTTTCAAGTGCTTATGGAATAGAGGTAAAAAGGACCAGTGCTTTTTTCAGCCAGAACGGCGTTCCGGCACCTTTTTTCAGGTACTAAAAAATAATTTATTTATTTTAATAATAAAAACAATAATTTAGTTATTTTAATTTAATTTTGGTGTTTTGAACTGTTTTCAGTGTTTATTGAGACCCCTCCCAACCCCCAATCCCGTTTTTCTCGGGATTTTAGCACGCCCATAATTATTGCGTTCCGGAACCTATTGATCCGTTCCGGAACCTTTTCTTCCAGAAAAAAAGCACTGAAAGGACCAAGAAGTTCATGTGATAATAATTATGGTTGGTAACCTATTCCAGAAAGTTGGACCAACGACCGCAAAGCTTCTGTGCTGCGCCGTGGTTGTTCTGGTACTCTAAAAGGTCAATCCCTGGTCTAAAGTCAGACCTAAATCACTCACAGCAGTAGAAAATGAAATCCTAGGGGGAAAATGCTCCAAACTAGGCATATTGATTTTACAGATCTGACCACGGCTACAAAGCCAGACGAACTTGTTACAAAGAATATTGGTTGCGACTGGTATAGGTATACATGTACATATGTGAAAACGAGCTTGTAAGCACGCACATCAGTATTATTATTATTATTGGGCTTTTATATAGTGCCCCTTCAAGATGATCTACTCAGGAGCGCTCCTAGTCCAAACACGGCTAAAGAGAGTAGTTCTCAAGTTTGTAAGAAACAAGGTAGAGTGAGTCATAGGACCAAGCGGAGTGCAACCATTCCAGGTTGCGGGGCCAGCGACCGAAAAAGAACGGAGCTGCATAATGGCTGTCCGCGTGCGGGGGACCAAGAGTATGTATGGCAGGTATGGATACATGCAAGCATGAAAGTAGGTGTGTAGTGTGCATGTATGCATAAAGTGTGCACAGGGTCAGTGCTTGCTTTCATCTACGAATTACAGGTCTTTTCAACAAATTTCCTGAAAAGAATTGTACCAAACACAGAGAAAGAGGACTTCTTACCAAAGCAGATGCATCATGTATATCAAGGTTGGCAGCAGCCCTCTTTTTCTTCACAAGGCTGGAATGTTCTTCCAATTTCTGAACTAACGTCTTCATTTTACTTGTGTACGCCGGGACAGGACAATTTTTAACGAACTTCTTCATCTGCAAACGAAGATCAGTTCAAACTGCAACTGAATTAAACTAATAACATCTGTTATGCAAACAATCTTATGATATATATATCATAATTGTCACATAAATAGACAGGGTTTACTTTCTGCAAAACAAATCAGTAAAAGCTGTTCAGACATACATATTTTCCACTCATATTTGTCAAATCTCTTTCATGCACAAACAAATCTAATACGAAAATATTTACATTTTGGATTATTGTTCGCAAAACTTCAGATAGAAGGTAGTCAAGACAATACAAGGGTGCTTGAGTCTCAATTTCTGCTCTCCAAGGAGCTGGAAGATGCCCTTCACTCGACCAAGACCTGGACAGCGATCTTCAGATTAAACACTGAAGACAACCCCAAGACAGCTGGCAAAAAGTCGTGGAAGCGGCAATGTTACACAAAGTGGCTGGCTGCTGATCGTAATTGTAATCATAACTGCAAATTTATATAGCACCACTTCACAAGACACTCATCAGAGGCGATCCAGACCTAACAAAGTGAAACCACTATCGAACAGAATGGTCTCCACACACAAGTGGATAAAAGAGGCTGAGGAATTCATGTCACAGATTCTTAGGCAACTGATTTCAAGAGGATGGGCAAAATATTTTATGCTGTACTATGAAAAGATGATGATGACTGCCATGTGCTGGATTGTTTACGAGGAATGCAAACCCAGACTGTCAGTGAGAAGAGCCTGTAAGAAATAATTAGAAGGCGCTTTATATAGTCCAGAATGTTCTGCAGTGCTCTGGATGGAGCTGATATGACTTCATTACCTCCCGAGGACTGCCCAATGTTGAACAACTCTGCAATAATGCCCAGTGCTCGAAATGGAAAATTTTACGAAACGGAACGCTAGTCAAAGATATGGGAGCATTCACGTTAATTTCATAGTATTTTCCATAATAATTCATTTGACGAACCGGAACGGAAACGCTAATTCATTTGACGAACCAGAACGGCGTTCCGGTGCGTTCCGGTCCATTTCGAGCACTGATAATGCCAACAATCGCCTTTTTGGGGCTGTCGTGATGGACCTAAGCCATGTCCTGCACCAACTACTACCTCCAACCAAACCCACCAACTACTCCCTCCGTCCACGTGCCCATGACTGCATAATCCTGCAGCTGATGCATAAATAATTATTATTAGGATATTATATTCTCTTTAACTGCATTTATTAGATGTCTCTACACCAAAGTGCGACTAGCAGTTGGTTAATAAAGAATATACTAACTTACTTTAAAAATGTTTGGTTGTAAACATTAATTACAACCTGTTTAATCCAACATGAATACTTACAATTTGGACCGTTGTCTGGACCAACTCAGGGAATGCGACTGAATGGCTAAAGCAAACGCAATATTGAAGCGTCAGATCAAAACAATTGTCCACTACTTCGTCCTACAGTGAAATCAACACACAATCAAATTTAAAGACGGTGGAAGTCATTAAAAGCAGTTCTCACCAATAGTCACAAATGTCTGACAAGTCCGAGGATCATACGCCTGAGATGCAAACATAACCACATCAAGTTGTCTTATCATACCACGTTTACAAACTAAATCGTAAGATTTATCATTTTGAATCTTTGCACCAAACCCTGGAAATATTTGCCAAGCAACACTGAAGACAAATGAATCGAGTGCTTGGGCTTGCTGCCATCTCACACGTCCACTTGTTTCATTACCTGGGCGTCATCCATCCTATACACGTCAACCTCGTCACCACAGTTCATCCACTGCACACTTCATTTCCATCCACACCCCACACTCCTTCCTGTCATGCACCACCAAAGCCACATCAAGAAAAAAAGAAACAATCCACCCAGTAGAAGACAGATGTTTTGCGTCATTTCTTCCGTAGGCTGTTTCCACATCTTCTCGGACTCTCTTATTGGCTATCAACTGGACTCACCGTTGAAATTTGGTCTACACAATGATTTTGATTAATAGCGACAATCGACCGATGCCTCAAGCATTAAAACAGTGGTGCTATAGAAGTTATTAGATTAAGGTGCTAAGAAATTAAGGTTGGACTACGTTAACATAATGCTTACCAAGAAGGCCTTATTGTGCACTTCAGTCTTTAACACCTTCAGCGTAGTGTCAAAGTTGTACCGCGTCTTTGAATTCTGAGATGCTTTTGTTTGCAATGCAGAACAGTCAATTACCTAACAACAAAACCAGTCAATCAAACAAAAACTAATTTCACAGCACCCACCAAGCAATAAAAAAAACACAAGTTTATAAATAAACAACAAATACTAACAATTAAATAAGTTTAAAAATAAACAATGAATAACATTATTAACATTATTTTTTTTTAATTACGCGCACAAAGTCATATATGCTTTTTTGCTTGTGTTTCTATGCGGTTTCAGTTCACATACTTCAATGAGAAATGGAAGAACAGGAACAAACAATTCAGTTGCCTCGCACAACTCGATCAACATTCGAAGGCAGTTGAACCTCAGAGGATAATAATGGACGGATGAATTCGCCCTAAACAGAACAATACATGTCAAGTTATGCTGAATTATCATAAAGCAAAGGAAAAACTTAGACCAGAAAGCAGCCTGGGCATAACTTTAGTCTAGAAAATGGGTGTACCAAATTTTGCATTGTTTCAGCTTTGAGGCTGTTAAATAAATGTAATAATAATTATAGGCTTAATGATGGTGATAATACCACTACTACTACCAATAATAATACAGTAATAATAATAATAATAATAATAATAATAATAATAATAATAATAATAATAATAATAATAATAATAATAACAATAGTGCTCAACAATAATTAATTCACCATTAATTCAGCAACTGCCCAACCTATGATCATTTTAGCAAAAGCTTCCATGAACTACAATGAGCGCACACAGTAAGCCTATAGCCTCAAGATGTGCTATAGAATCTTTAGTTAAGTATACTGTTACCACTACACATCTAATGATGTTAGATTGTCTACTTTTCATCAAATTGTAGGCCCTATTGCTACCCAGGTGGCCCTGGTAGCAGGGTCTACAACCTCTTTTGTGTCTCCTGTGTAGCCAGTCAGTGCAGTTGATTTCATGTCAGAGGTTGTTAATAGATTATAAGCATTATATGTTTTGTTTATCCTTGTAATATTTGGTTACCAAAACTAAAAATACAATACAATACAATTCACAATTGCTACCAGTAGGTATTATAAGTAACTGCATTGTGATTTCACAGAGGATGTGCATAATACTGCTAGGAATAATATTGCATTGTGAATTCATAGACAATATATTGCCTTAGCAACCTCTTCTAACCTCTCAGAATAATTGCATTGTGATTTCATAAAGGACGTGTTGCTTTGTGATTTCACACAGTATTACGTTTCTGTAGCAACATTTTGTAACAATTGCATTGTGATTTCATAGATTTCATACAGAACACATTGCCATGGCAACGATTGTCTAACCTCTGGGAATAATTGCATTGTGATTTCATAGATGATTATGTTGTCTTAGCAACCTCTTATAATAATTGAATTGTGATTTCATACAAGCTATATTTCCATAGCAACGTCTCGTAATAATTATAATAATAATCTTTTCTTTACTTAAGCGCCTGCTGACCGCACTGCGCTGTACAGTGAACATACATATTGTAGAAACGGCAGCCACGCAATTGCATTGTGATTTCAGAGATTTCATACAGAACATGTTGCCACGGCAACGATTGTCTAGCCTCTGGGAATAATTGCATTGTGATTTCATAAAGATATATTGTCTTAGCAACCTCTTGTAATAATTGCATTGTGATTTCATACAAGCTATATTTCCATAGCAACGTCTGGGAATATTTACATTGTGATTTCATAGAAAACATATTGTCTTAGCAACGTCTTGTAATAATTGCATTATGATTTCATACAAGCTATATTTCCATAGCAACGCCCTGCAATAATTGCATTGTGATTTCATACAGGGTATAACTATTTCCGTAGCAACGTCTTGTAACATCTAGTACTAGATTCCATGCATTGTGATTTCACAGGTAATATATTGCCACCTCTTTTAGTGAAAACATAATAATAACAAAGAGACTGATCATGATGATGATCACTGATGATAATGCTTGGTAGTTGTTTTGAATCTTGAGGCTTCCTCATATAAAATAATAATGGGCAAAACCAATGGGTATGAAAAGTGAGGGTATGGTACTCTCCAGTCCAAAAAGTGGAGGGTTCTGGTCCCCTCGTACCTCCCGTAAATTACGCCTATGCTAGAAAGTCCTATTTAGACCACAATATGTCTAGTTGTACAGTAAGATTATCACAGCATATGCAGTTGCAAGTGCAAATTATATATATCACCTCTTGAAGGAAACTGCTCAGAGGTGGTTCCTCCATAAAACTCCTTAGAGGTGCTTCCTCTAGGAAGCTCCTCAGAGGTGATTCTACCAAGAAAATCCTCAGATGTGCCTCTTCAAGGAAACTCCTCAGAGGTGCTTCTTCCATAAAACTCCTTACAGACGCTTCCTCTAGGAAACTCCTCAGAGATGCTTCTTCAAAAAAGGATCTAAAGTTCATGTCACACGTTGCATAGCAGCTTGTGACATAATGATATGAGACAACTGTGCATGCACAACTTGTCCACAGTCATTACATGGAGTCCTCTTGGCAGGCCTGAACTCATAATCCTTGGTTTACTGATCCAGTGTGCTACCGAGTAGGCCATTGTGTACTGCACATCACCTTTGAAGTAAATCTCAAAGTTCAAGATACTTCCTCATCAAGCATGAATGTACGCTCGAAAAGCCTTGTGTGAAATGTCCACCAAATTCTATGCTAGGGTGGTCCAAAAATAGAAAGTATTATAAAAAAATTTTTAACATGTAATCTTGGACCACCCTAATCTACACCCCTATCGTTTTAACATAAAATCTAAGTTAGACGCTGCAGTTGATACCTGAGTGTATCGTTTACAATTTCAACGACGTGATGAACAAGTGTTTGCATCTTAGCGTCCGACTTCAGTCGGCAGATAAGTGCGATCCAGAATGACGTCAAGTGCAGATGCTGCCAGTTGCTGATAGGTGCAACATTGCCCTGACAGAAACATAATCATTCTACCAAAGTAAAATAGTAGCCAACTCAGCAGTGTTGAGTACACTGACCAAACACTGTCGGTGGGAAGATGAGACGGCAAAAGATAGAACTGGGCCACTCATCCTCATATGCAGAGGCTAAGAAAATTAGGTTGCTAACACCATGGCTGCCTCTCGGGCTAGTTTAAGGACTGATGTTCTTCTTCATATTATTAATATTATAAGTCAATTTGTAAAGTGCAAGATAATGTAGGTAAATGCACCGCAAATGAGATTAAACAGCTGCTAATCGGGTGACACAGACAAATAAGTCTTCAATTCACAGTATTAAATATAACAGTTTGGCAAACAAATAACTGCTAAATACGTAGTACAATGCCCAGGAAATAATTAGATGGAAGCTTAAAATTTATTTTGGACAAACAGTTTAATCAAGCAATAATGTTGTCACAAATCATATTATTATTATTATTATTAGTTTTATTACTGTTATTGAAAAGATTTATCCGCCTAAACTCTGACTAACATTTTTTTCTCCTTTCTCTGCTGCAGCCTTTTGCTTTTTAGTTCCTCCTTTCTTTTCTTGCTGATGGCCGTCGGACACATTTCTTAGTTTCTTTGCCATTCCTTTTACTGAAACAAATGCACATTTGTATGCAAGGTCTGGCCTGATGGACATTATCTCCACCAGAGAATGCTTCATGTAGTTGATGAGCGGCAACGATTTCGTCGTTGTAACTTTGCAGCTTTTGCAAAACTCTGCGTACATTCGCTAAAAAATTTAAAACATAGTAGTCATTAATTTGCATAATAATAGGAATTCGTTAACACAGTCAGAGTTTACATGAAGTGGCATTACTCCCAAAATTATCAACTTATTGGTTAATGTGCTGTACATTGTACAACTATTGCAGTGTAGCGATAAGTATCGACTTTTTCAGTAGTATCGCTTATTACACACTGCCTGGTTTACACTCTTTATTATAAGTCATGTCCACTATCGACTTTGAGTTAATAGTTCCACACTGTACTTGCAATATACAGAGTATGTGATACAGGAGATGTTGAAGATTCACGAGGGAATGAAGGCAGTTTTGCGACCTGCTGAATCTTTACAACTGGACAGTTTGCAGTTCTTATAAAAAATGCAAAAAACACTGGCTGGAATAGTAATTGTAAATTTATATAGCACGACTTCAAGAGAGACACTCATCAGAGGCGCTCCCAACCTAACATAATGAAACCACGATTGAGCCGAATGGTCTTCAAGCATTTGCAGAAAAGGGGCAAAGGGAGGCTGAGAAGTTCATGAACCTGGTTCTTACGCAACTTATTCCAAGAGAATCAGCCAATCACAGCAAAACTACAGAAATGTATACAAATCATAGGGCTAGAACAATTTCAACCTGGAAAGCAACCAGAACATTCCAAATGATGCTAGAACTCATTCTATCAAAGACCATATAGCACTATAATAATTTCGGCCTAGAAATTTTAATTTATGTTCTAAGATGTCCATTTGAATCTTGACTCCAAGATTTAAATCCCCACACACCATGAAAAACTTCTTTAAATTAGTCGAAATACAGCAAATCAGTTCACTCTTGAACATTTAACTCACCGTTAGCGATTCCTCGAACTGCTTGGGTGGAATGTGACGTATGAGTCGGTTAATACAGCTTGCGGCAATTACTTGATCCGCTTTCAAGCTCCAAAGACCAATCAGTTTCTGCAGAATATTTATGAAAATTTATGCTCATTTTATCAATTCAAAATTTATTTTGTTGAAGCACTTATTATATGTGTAACATCACAAACTATAATCATGGTTTACAATACCTGTGAAGGAAAAATAGTATGTCATACAATAAGCACAATATGTTATGTTGTACAATAAATACTATGCATGGTAAATTTGACTATCTCATGCTTCTGTAAAACTAAATTCTGAAAAGCAAGATCTGATCACCCATCCTATATTGCACTATTTCTAGAAAATAACCACAATGTATAATATGACACAATCTTGTTGTTGCATGGTACTTCCTACGGTCAAAAGGATAGAAATATACAAAGCTTCCAGTTTACTTAATCTAGCCTATAATTTACTCTTGACACTAATTTCTACAAGGCAAAATTTTTTTTAAGAGAACAGCAAATCTAAATATAATAAAAGGCACATTCTTTGGATATATTTTCCCATTTCTTTCACAAATTGCCAAAAAACAGGTCTATGATAACATCTCACTCGCAATGGATGTTAATGTACTTAGTCCCTGTAACTGGTACTTTGAACCCAAATAACAATTTCTTACAAATTTTCCACATTCAAAAACTGACTGTTAAGCCCCACACTCCCTAGCAAGAGAGGATATTCTTTTATGTTACCTATTGTCAAATCTAAACTGTTTACCAATAATTTTGGCAATCGATGTGTGTTTAGTTATATTTAGCTGCATAAATTACCTGCTCCTGTTAGTCTAAGTTTCAAGTATATAAATCGTTCTATACAACGTAATGCATGTGTGTTTGTCAGATGCAAATAAAGACAACTTACTTACTTACACTCGATGTAATAATGTGTGTAATGTAGTTTAACAACAGCTACACAGCACAGAACAAGTAAGTAGCAAATTCAGCTTGTGCTGCACTCTGTGAGTTACAGTAAGAACTATAAGAGTAGCTACTTCTAGTAAGATTAATAAAGGTGCTCTTGAGAGAAGACTTGCTGACAGAGACAGCAAAGGACATAGACAGACCATGAGAGTGACATGTAGACAGGCGGAGAGAGGAAAGAGAGGAGGCAGAGAGACAGACAGTGATACAAACAGAGATATAGGAGAGAGAGAGAGACAAACAGACAGACAGACATAGACAGACAATTAGAGCAATTCACTTACTTCCATTGCAACTTTGGACAACTTTGGAAAACACGAATAGTAGGCAATTATCTGAGGCATATGCTCCCTAATCAACTCCTTCAGATCCTCATTAGAAAGGGCCTGAAAAATGCAAACCCACAAACAAAATGACATTATGTCCAGTTCCTTAAGTGCTCAAACTATCACACTGCAATTGAACTGTTAAGTAAAATTTCACGCATTGTAATGAAATTGCTTGTAAATATAGTGCATAGTTGACTTGATCTATTCTCTCAGAACTTCACACTCCAGATAAGTCAACTGCACACTCGACAATGTCAAATGCACACCTTTTAGGTTATGTAACTTGTAACAAATCCAAATTTACACCAAAGTTGAAAGTAACAGTCACTTACAGATGAAAGTCAACCGGACTTGGCCACAGAAAAAAATAATCCACCTCATTTCCACATCATTTGTACATGTTTCAAATTTTCATTAAACCCATACTGATAATAGCAATAAATCTTCAGATAACCTTCTCTACAGACGACACAGAAGCTCAAAATAAAGTTACTACAGTGTGAAGTTGTCCAAGGACAAGCTTTATGATGCAGCATGTAAATTATTGATTATTTTACCAGCTGGTACAATAAAAATAAATTTTGAAACCGCTGCTGTACCCCAAAGTGCGATAGCAATTGGTTAATAAAGAATATACTTACTTACTTAATAGTACAAGTGGTCATTGACTGAAGTTGCAATTGCTCAATAATACAGCAAGAATATTTCAATCAGTATTTCATAGCTGTACCTCATACATGTAGGTTTCATAACGTACCTGGATTACAGCAATCAGATATGTCTTGATGGTACCCTGAATGGCTTTCCACTTTTTATTCTTGGATGATGGAAGAACGACTTTCGTTGGATCCTTGGGTTCTGGCAACTGAAGAATGCTTCGTAGCTTAGGCAAAAACTGCTCCGTGCACATGCTGATAACGTCACACAATTCTGTAACAGAAATACAACACTGCAAGTAAGTAACAATTTTTTATTATTGCATTGTATTTGATAATTTCTACAGCACTTCTCACAGCATAGACCACTCAGAAGCGTTCCCAGTGCAAGGAACCCTGACAGAAGAGGGTTTTGAGGTGGGAGAAGGAGGAAGAAGCATTATCCAAGAGAATGGGGGAACGAACCCTGGGGAAAGAAAACCGTTCCAAAGGGAGGGACCTATGGAGGCAAAGGATCTAGACTGAACCATTGACGTCTTGACACGGGTAACTAGAAGGTTAAATCGGTCAGAAGAATGGAGATAATGAAGCGAGGGGCTGACGCATTTATTAAGCGCCACTATCTAATAACCAAGAATCAACTGATGGCACTGGGCAACTGTGAGTGAAGGACTTGCTCAAGGACCACGCACGGTAACCTTCTGAGGGGATGCTCAAACCACAGTATCCCTATTACAAGATGAATGTTCTAACTAAATGGCTCCCGTGCCCCAGTTTCTCTAAAGTCCAGTTAGAAGAGGGGTTCAAAACTACAGAGGGAGAACAACTTCTAAGTCAGTATATACTGACTGCAAACATAATATGGACTTCTTGTCCTGCATCAGCCATTATTTTGCCAGCAGTTGAACACAGTTCATTCTTATTCAAGGGCAAAAGGTGCTATATACATGTGCACATACAACTATGACAACCAGTGTTTTTTTCTGCTGGAATGCCATTCTGATACCTTTTTTCAGCTCTATTAAAAAGTGATTTAGTTATTTTAATAAAGAATAATTTAGTTATTTTAATTTAATACGAGTTCAAACAAAAATTTTGGGAGGGTCTCACCAAGACCCCTCCCCAAACCCCCGTCTTTTATCGGGCTTTGCCCTCAATTTAGCCCTTCCACAATTGTTCAGTTCCGGAACCATTTTTTCTATAAAAAGCCCTGATGACAACTAAAACTAGATCACTACAATGGACAATTGTGGGTATACAAAAATGCTTCCTCAAAACACAACTATGAAAATCAAAAATAAATATGAGACTGTACTATAATTTAGAATGTAAGTCCATTTAAACTCAAATAAAAGTGAAAAATATTCCTCTAAAAAGCATAAACATTATTTTTGCTGTATCGACAATGATTCGTATGAATAAATAATCTCCATCATCTTTGGTCATCTCCATCATCTTTGGTCATCTCCATCATCTTTAGTCATCTCCATCATCTTTGGTCATTTGTCAAGTCCAGTGCTTCTTCCAGTGCTAGTCCAAATCTTGTAATGCCTATTTATATTGCCAAACCAGCACACTCTTGGTCTGCCTTTGTATCTCTCCTTCACACTTTGCATGTAGTGCATTATGTTGGAATCAGCCAACTGGTACTCACCCGAAGCATTTTGATTTGACTTCACATTTTCTATGCTGCTCATCTGCGAGATTGAAGCCTTAAATTTCTCAACCAGTTCCTGCAGTTCACCTCCCGAATCAACCTGAATAATTGCAAACATAATATTTACGCACACATCCAACATTTAAACCAAATTGGTCTCAAGTATTGTCACATGAACACAACAACTTGGTTCTTCTGAGTACAGCATTCAAGCAGTTTGCAGGACACCTGAAGTGATGCTAGACAAAAATTCTCTACCAATGAACATCACATCAAAGACACTCTGAGACAGTGCATATTTTAAGGAATTTAGACTACTGGGACAAAATTTTGGAACTCGTCTCTCAAAAACTTTGATGGCCTTTTTTCTCAGAATTCATCTCCCGAAAAAGTTGATGACCTTTTTTTAGGAATTCATCTCCTGAAAAAGTCATCTCCCAAAAAAAGTTGATGACCTTTTTCGGAATTTCATGATTTTACTACTGGGGCAAATCTTAAAACTCTTCCAACATTTTGTCCCACTACTTATACTTTAACCATACATTGCCTGGGACAAATCAGCCTAACTACTGGGACAAATCCTAACACTACTGGGACATTTGTCCCACTAGTTATACAGTTAAAATATGCCCTGCTCTGAGAGCCACATTAGCCACCGGTATGAAGGTATGGGTACGAGTGTTAGCGACTTCTTAGCCTCATTACGAGGGCATATAGCCTCTCCTTTGCCGGTCTCATCTTCCCACCGACACTGTACGGTCAGTTTACTCATTATAGCTGAGTTGGATAGGGGGCACAGGTGGAGCAGAACTCTTAAACCAAATTTCTGCCCTGGGAATTTGAACTCCTAACCTCTCGACTGACAGTCCAGCACTCTAACCGCTACACTATCAACCTAATCTGGCTCCACAAAGCTAACCATCTGGAACAATGTATAATGCCACTCTTTAATGGAACTTGAATATGCATTTGCCATTTTCTTGAAGAATTATTGTTGACACCAGCACAAGAGAATTCATTCTGGTTAAGTAAAAATATATCTCCAAATGAATCATTCATAAGTAAGTCTACATACTGTGGCTGCAGAAGATTCCGCTTCCATTTCCATATCAGGCATTCTGAAACCAAACAACATTAAAATGTTACATACAAGAAGCACTTCTTAAACTCAACTCATAAACTGAAGACTCCGCTTAACTTGCTTGATTATAACATGAGTTTTGATTAATGCATGCCATAGACTATAATAATAATCTGACATTTAATACAAAATAAATGAAATGAAATCTTACATGAAAGCGCATAGGACATATTTTCGTATTTATGTTAGCGCCCCCTGGAGAACACAGCCAGTACATCAAACTTATTCTGTCGTTAAGGAGATCAGATGGCCAGAGAAAGGATTTAACTAAAGGGACTGTGCAATTTTTCGTCTTTTGGCACTTAGTCGCACGTGTAGGTTTATTGTGCTACGGTTACAATGTCCAATTTATATTTATAAAAGTAACTTGATTTCATTTCAATAAGCTCGAAATACACTACACGTTACCTATTTTTATTTTAACATAAAAAACAGTACACCACGTTGCATGAGCGATAATAACAAAAGTCGTGGACCAAAGAACTGCGCTATATGTAAATAAACCAAAGACCATAAGCATAATAACACGTTAATGCTTTTATTTCTGAAAATAAAATCAGCGCATCCATTTCACCCATAAGAGGTTTCAAACTGCGTTTAAGTTAGATGCCGCTCTATTTGGATGCTAAATTTGACTCAGTCTGAAGAATACGCATTCAGTCTGAAATAAAGCACTTAAATTATGAGGTGTTGATTATTAAAATGCTACGATTATGATAACAATTCTACGACATTCCTAGGCTATATCCTACTCGATCGCCACTGGTATAAACTTGTCCAGAATATTGGGGGAGGGGGAGAGGGACATTTGGTCATATATTCTACACTTGTTGCATTAAGTGTACAGTCCATTTTGATGACTTTTTGGTGTTTCTTCAAAATGTGGGGGGTCCGATGCGTGGCGTGTCCCCCCACTGTCAAAGGTGGGGGTCTTGTCCCCCTCGAACCCCCATGATCGCCGCCCATGACAATTATCATAGGCTTAATAATCATGATATGGAGAGGGGGTAGAGTATGTGGTAACACTCAGGGGCGCCCGTAGGCGGACGCACGTGCGTCCACCCACCAGATCAAATCCACACAAGTATAAGGCAGAGCATAGATATTTTTTATGAACGACAATACGGCATATGTTAAAGATTTCGATGCTATCTAAATTGAATTGTGTCTAATGAGTCACTTTGAGTTATTTTCAGTGTATGACTACCAGCGGCGGACAGAGGACGGGTAGGAGGGGAGGGGACGGGAGGAGGGTGCGTCCAATTTTTTGGGGGGTGTGCGTCCAATTTTTTAAAACCTGCGGGCGCCCCTGGACTAACACTCATGGCCAGGAGGGCAGCAGAACGGTTCGATTCCCGCAACCCCCTCGGGCGGGCACCTTGCATGGCTGCCATAACGTGACTTTAGTTAAGGTATTGATTACTCTAGAGTCTGTACTGTCATGTCTCAATGTAATCTTACTGCATTTGTCGGTTTGAATTAATAAAGAAAAAGATTATTATTAAGATTATTATGATGATGGTGATGCTGATGATTACGATGATGATGATGATGATGATGATGATGATGATGATGATGATGATGATGATGATGATGATGATGATGATGATGATGATGATGATGATGATGATGATGATGATGATGATGATGATGATGATGATGATGATGATGATGATGATGATGATAGTAGTAATATTAGCAACAATAATAATTATAATAACAATGACAGTGATGATGATGGTGATCACACTGATGCTCTTTCTTCTTTCTTTATGGCTTTGGCGATGCCCCAGCACGCAGTAGCCGCTCATCTATCGTGAGTGCTATCCAGAATCCATATTTGAGTTTCATGATCGGTTGGTATGTGGGCGACTGATCAGGTCTCTCCCCCATCCGTGGTTCACATTTAGCCGGGACCGAGTCCCGTTGCCCGGAGACGACGCGGACGTACTGAACCTCCTCCTCTGATGCTAATGCTCGGTTATTGTTTTGAATCTTGAGGGCTTCCTCAGATAAAATAATAATGGGGAAAACAATGGGTATGGAAAGTGGGGGGTTCGGTACCCTCCAGTTCAAAAAGTGAAGGGCACGGGTACCCCTCGTACCCCGTAAATTACGCATATGGAGGACGGGTTGCAATGATGATGGTGCATGAAAGAATGCAAAGAAGATTGCAAAGAAGAAGCTAGGACATAGGCGTAATTTGTGGGGGGATACGAGGGATACCCGTACCCCCCACTTTTTGGACTGGGGGTACCGTACCCCCACATTTTGAACAATGCCAATGAATATTTTATTATTGTGCCTTCCGCAGTCTCAGCCTTGTTTCGTGTAGGGCCTATATGTAAGAAATTGGTACCCCACTGTTTTGACCAAAGTTACGCCCCTGATTAGGCCTATTATTATTATTATTATTATTATTATTATTATTATTATTATTATTATTATTATTATTATTATTATTATTATTATTATTATTATTATTATTATTATTATTATTATTATTAAATTTCTCAGTCCCACTGTGTCACACAAAAGCTGCGT
This sequence comes from Allolobophora icterica, assembly GCA_963556255.1. NCBI lineage: Eukaryota > Metazoa > Annelida > Clitellata > Crassiclitellata > Lumbricidae > Allolobophora > Allolobophora icterica. The sequence goes on from OY744602.1 coordinate 12,548,578, forward strand.
GATGGTCTCTCTGACGTGGCTTTTGTGTGGCGCAGAGAAATTTAGATGATTTGTAATTGTAATTGTAGGCTAATTGTAATTGTAATTGAACATTTATATAGCGCCACTCAAATTATAGGCGCTCTCGACCCGCATCACTGCCAAAACCGGCAAAAAGAAAGGTTATCAAGCGTCTACGGAACTGAAGAGGAGAGAGGACAAGAAGAAGAAGGGCAAGATTTACATTTAGGACTTACATTATATACAACGTACATAATGGTAGGCCTACATCGTTGTAGGCTTAGGCCTATATATATATATAAAACTATCATGAATGTTGCTTTTTTAATATATTGTGGTGCTATACAAATTAACAAACGGTCCCGCAGAAATAGCTCTCGCAAACATAATTTAATTAATTATATTGGATATTTCATTTCTAATAATATTACCGCTACGGCGCTAGGCCTACCTTATTTTATTATTTTAATAAGCGCTGTTATCGGTATTTATAAATGAGTTGACCCAGGTTTTTCGAGTTTTAAATATAAATGACGGCATTTCAATGTTTGTTCATATATTCCGATGACGTCATCGTCTCTATAGTTTCCGCGGCTTTGTTGCAATATTATTACTTTGCTCCGGGTGTTTTCTCGGGGACGGAGGTCTGCGGTGGACGGGGCGCTTTCTCGTTTCGACGACGGAGCTTTCGCCTCTGTCAGTAGTTTGTTATACTTTTCCCTGCTGAGCCTCTGGCGTGGCGTAAAACCCCGTAAGCTCATTGTTTGGCAGGAGGGCCTCTGGCGTGGGGTAAAACCCCGTAAGCCAATACTTTGTACGTAGTTATACTTTTCCCTGCTGAGCCTCTGGCGTGGCGTGAAACCCCGTAAGCTCATTGTTTGGCAGGAGGGCCTCTGGCGTGGGGTAAAACCCCGTAAGCCAATACTTTGTACGTAGTTATACTTTTCCCTGCTGAGCCTCTGGCGTGGCGTGAAACCCCGTAAGCTCATTGTTTGGCAGGAGGGCCTCTGGCGTGGCGTAAAACCCCGTAAGCCAATACTTTGTACGTAGTTAAACTAGTTATACTTTTCCCTGCTGAGCCTCTGGCGTGGCGTAAAACCCCGTAAGCTCATTTGTTTGGCAGGAGGGCCTCTGGCGTGGCGTAAAACCCCGTAAGCCAATACAATTGTCAGTAGTTTGTTATACAATTCCCTGCTGAGCCTCTGGCGTGGCGTAAAACCCCGTAAGGGGCCATCCACATATTACGTACGCACTTAGGGGGGGGGAAGGGGGGTCGGATTTTGGCGATTTTGCGTACGGGTGCGAACGGGGGGGGGGAGGGGGGGTAACAAAATGTGTACGTACCCAAAATAAATTTCTAATTATGAAGTCCACATTAGCCTATTTATAACTCTGTATTATCCTATAGTCATCCCATGGCATTTTATTACATTATATAAAAGCCATGTGCAGTTATTCTGTGCTGTGAACGACACCTATAATTTGTCTATATTGGCCCTTCAATAATCTGGCCTAAAGTGCAGACAGGCTGCCTGGAGACACTTTCTGCAGCTGGTCATCGGGGGGGGGGTGCTTCAAACGTACGTACTCAGGGGGGGGGTGGAAGAAAGTACGCTTGCGAACAGGGGGGAGGGGGTCAAATTTTCCCGGATTTTTGTGTACGTAATATATGGATGGCCCCTAAGCTCATTTGTTTGGCAGGTGGACCTCTGGCGTGGCGTAAAACCTCGTAAGCCAATACTTTGTCAGTAGTTTGTTATATATACTTTCCCTGCTGACCCTCTGGCGTGGCGTAAAACCCCGTAAGCCAATACGTACTTTTTTGGTGTTTTGTGTTGTGCATTTCGGTCACTTCAATCATGCACAGATCTACACGGGCGTTTAATGCCTCAAGTTCATAGGCGTAATTTGGGAGTACGAGGGGTACCCGCACTGGCGTAAACTTGTCCAAAATATTGGGGGGCATGGGGTCTGGACCAGAGGAGCAAAAAATAAGTTTTTTCAAGATGAAAAGTTGCTTTTTTAAACAAGTTTTTCAAGATAAAAAGTTGTTTTTTTGTTTGTTTTTGTTTGTTTGTTTTGTTTTTATGGTTCTTGTTTTTTGGTTGTTTTTAAGATTTTCGGATTTCGAATCATAAAAATCATGAAAAATGGCATGAACAAGAGCTCCAACTCAGTTTAATTCAGTTGCGATTTCCGAAAATAAAAAATCATTAAATCAATGTTATTAAAATAACTTCTACAAAAATGAGAAAGTTATTTTAAAAAAAACAAATTTTGTGGTTTTCTTTTTTAAAAAAACCAATATCCGAAAAAGCTTTTTTCACCTCTGGTCTGGACAGTCAGCAGAGGCTTCTGGTGTTAAGTTAATGCGTATGAAATGGGGCGTTTTGCTTACATGCAAATTTGTTTCATATTGAAGATATTGAAGATAAAAATAAATCTTTGTTTTCATTATGAATTTCTGATAGTATTTCAGTTCTGTGTCTCTGTTTTTCTGTTTCTGAAGAAATTTCTCTATATTGAAACATAATATTTTAATATTTTAAGAAATTCTCCTCTCGATTATTGGGGGGGGGCATTGCCACAGCTCCTCAATTATTGGGGGGGCACGTGCCCCGGCTGACCCCCCAGAGTCTACGCCTATGGGTACCCGTATCCCCACTTTTTGGACTGGGGGCACCGTACCCCCCACATTTTGAACAATTTCAATAAATATTTTATTATTCCCAGAGATCGCAGTCTCAGATTGCTTCGCGTATGTAAGAAATTGGTACCCGCCACTTTTTAGACCAAAGTTACGCCCCTGAGCTAGGGGGCAAAGAAAAAAAGGTGAGGAATGTCAAGACGAATGTCAAGAAGAATGTCAAAAAGAAGAAAGTCAAAAAGAAGAATGTCAAGAAGACAAATGTCATAAGAAGAAGAACAAGAACAAAAAGAACAAGAACAAAAAGAACAAGAACAAGAGGAACAACAACAAGAAGAAATGATGATGAAGATCGAGAAGATGAAGAAAGAAAGAAAGAAAGAAAGAAGGTGGGCGCTATAGATGGGACTCAATTTGGGAATCTGGATCCAAGGGCGTCCGGAGGAGGGGAAAGGGGTCATTTGCCCCCCCCTCGGATTTTGCGCACATTTTACAAAATTAAAATCTGTTACATGGTTATTATGATCATTACAACAGTCCCAACACGATTTTCAATGCGAAAAAAGTTAACAACACTTAATTATTAAGGTAAAGTCCTTGACCGTTATTTATTTTTAAAGTTGTCACGTGTTCTGTGTTCATGAATATAGCTATGCAAAAACGTCATTCCCCTCCATAAAAAATGTTGCACCCCCTACAAAAATTCCTGCGGACGCCCATGTCTGGGTCTAATATGGGTTCCACTGGGCATGTTGACAGTGTCTCGATCTGCGTGTGTCTAGGTTTATGCGCACGTTCCTGGGTAAAAGGTCATGAATCATGATGACTTATTAAAATATATCTAAGCGAAAGGCTGATCCATGTCAAAACTCCAGAAGCAGAGCTGCCTAACCTATGCCTATGTCAAGCAGTATAATTATCTGAAATACAGATGAACGTAAAGCTGACTATTTAGTAGACATAATAATTATACGACTGAATTATAAAATCCCCTCTGATTTGACACAGCGCTCGTGAATAGCTAGGTTGGTGTCCTGCGCTTGTCCTTCCAGTGGCGCTTTAGAAGTGTGGAGATTACGATTACAATTACGATCATACTTACTATCATGCATTTCTTAAGCGCCACAATTAAAAGTTCAAGCATCAATCGATGGCGCTGAGCAACTGTTGTAGGGGTCAGGCTCACAAGCCCCCCCTCTGACGCCACTGCAACGCCCCATTGGCGTACGTGACTGATATCGCCGTCACTCGACCCATATTAGACCAATAGATATTATGCTAGACACACTTAACACATAAATATCTAGAAACACCTGCGTGACTAAAAGTACTCGTATATCTAATCAATACACTAACGTGTAGGCCTAATAGGCTACCTAGCTGATGTTTCCCAAGTTAAGGAAGTTGTTGTGCCATGGGCGGCGATCAGGGGGGGACGGGTGGACATGCCCCCCCAACCTCTCAGACAAGATCGCCGCCACTGTGTTGTGCTGCTCATCTTTAGGACAGTTTAAATTTGCCTAATCAATAGACTGGTAGTCCTATAGCCCTATATATACCCGCCTAAACTGCCAAATTAGCACGCAGCAACTCAAATTCAGTAATGAAGCTTTTCAGACTAGCATTTTACATGCATGTAGCCTATGTCCTGAATACGATAACGTTCAGCGATATCGATACGACATACATGTACCCGGTACGAATGTTTCCTGGCGAAAATAGCCTTACTCAATCCATATTCCCATTCCCCGTGGCTAAGCATTGTCACTATAGGGCCTGTGGGTGCAGTGGGCCTAGCCTAGGCCCACCTAGGAATTAGCCACACTAGTCTTGTCTGTATACCCGTATACCACCGCCATTAGGCTACAGAACCTATAGGTCGAATGACTGGAGCTGGACAGAAAGTTAGGCAGTCTGTCTCTGTCTGTTTGTCTGTCTGTCTGTCTGTCTGTCTGTCTGTCTGTCTGTCTGTCTGTGTCTGTTTCTCTCCCTCTCTCTTAGAACGCAGAAAATGAGTCTTCCGTTTGATGACACATTCCCTTTGCTTATTTTGACCGGACTCATCGTAAAATTCGCTTTCACAACTTCTCACCCCTCTTCCATTTGTCAGCTATAGGCATGGGCGGCGATCATGGAGGGGGGCGGGAATGTCCCCCACCTTTAAGAGTGGGGGACATGCCATACATTTGTCCCCCCCCACATTTGGAAGAAACACGAAAAAAGGCCAACAAATGTTGGCCTCTCCCAGCATATTTCACAGCTGAGCCGGGGTTGTTATTTTCAATTACGTCAGCTCCGTGTGGTCTCCCGCTCTCTCTCACCCAATTATGCAGCTACCCTCGTCCATGCCTTCATTACCTGTCGGCTTGATTACTGCTGTTCTCTCTACATTGGTCTCCCTAACACTCGACTGCACTGCCTTGAACGCGTTCTACGCTCTGCTGCGCGCCTCGTTGGGAACATCCCTAAGTTTGGTCACGTGTCTGACTACATGCGTGACGTCCTCCACTGGCTTCCTTTTTCGCAACGCATTGTATACCGGGTTGCTACTATTGTCTGGCAGTGTCAGCTTGGACGCGCTCCTTTATATCTGCGTGAGCTCTGCTTTCCGGCCTCCGCACTTCTTGGTCGCCGTTTACTCCGTTCCACTGCCCGCGGCGACTTACATGTTCCTTTCGCTCGCACTGCAACCATGCAACAGCGAGCATTCTCTGTTGTCGGTCCCACTATCTGGAATGGCCTTCCGGTCGAGCTGCGGTCTCTTCCTCGAGACTCGTCCGCCTCTTTCTTCTCTGCTCTTAAGACTGTTCTCTTTCGTCGAGGTTGGGCTGGGAGCGCCTCTGAATAGTTGCCTTGAAGAGCGCGCTATATAAATGTCTAGTTGATTGATTGATTGATTGAAATGTATATGCGTGTGAGGGTTTTCACAGCCTTTTTTGACAAGATGAGGTAAAACTGAATTTTTGAGAAGTGTCCCCCGAAAAATCAGAGAAAGTAAGAAAGAAGGTAAAAAAGTTAGTCGAAGAAGAATTTTCTGAAAAAAGGTCATCAAATTTAGTTGGAGACGAATTCGTAAAAAAGGTCACGAGAATTCGTAAGAAGAAGGTAATGACACATTATAGGTGGGAGCATAGGCGTAGCTACATTGAGGCAAGAGGAGGCATTTGCCTCCTCTTGGTTTTTTCAGTCTTGTTGTCAAGACCTTAAACCTCAAGACCAAGACCAAGACCTTGAACCTCGAGACCAAGACCAAGACCAAGACCTTGAACCTCAAGACCAAGACCAAGACCAAGACCTTGAACCTCAAGACCAAGACCAAGACCAAGACCTTGAACCTCAAGACCAAGACCGAGACCAAGACCCAAAAAAATCACAGTCGTATCCAGACTTCTATTCCTTACTAAAAATTGTCCAGTCGGACAACTCGTTATTTGAATGAAAACATGAGTTTTTTCTTTTATTCAAGCAAAACAACTCTAGATGGAAACTGCAGAGAATTCCGAATTCGTATTTACAAAAGTCTTTCATGCGAAATGTTATTCCAAATGCCTGTTGAATTTTATAAAAAACAATTTGCTCAGAATTTTCTGACCAAGACGTGACCTGTGGGGCGTCATAAAAATTCTGCCATGTTGAAAAACACGGTCATGGCCTACAAGTGCTGAAATCGCTAGCACACAAAGCAGCTTTTCAAGAACCGGATGTAAATGTACAAATTAATCATGAGTCTGTTGTGAAATCATTCCATGGTAAATAACCGGAAGTCAAAATAATTGTCCAAAACAACAGTGAAGCCTCATTCACACCGTGTAAATACTAAAGCAATAACTGTATGAGTAATTGTTGGATAAATTTTTAAAATTCTTGCCGTTTGTTAAAATTAATGACCGTTCATATTGACAAAAGTCTTGGTCTTGGTCTTGCAAAACCAAGACCAAGACTTTGAACCTCAAGACCAAGACCAAGACCAAGACCTTGAACCTCAAGACCAAGACCAAGACCTTGAACCTCAAGACCAAGACCAAGACTTTTAAAAACGAACTCGAGTGCACTCGAGACCAAGACCTTGGTCTCGAGGACAACAAGACTGGGTTTTTTAGATTTAAAAATTTTCCTTGGGTTATAGCCCTGCATCCTCAAGTACACCCGATTAGAGGTGGATGTTGCTTCCTCTTGAACGGAAGAATCTCCCAAAAAAGGTAATCAAATGTTTTGGCGAAGAAATTCCCCAAAAAAGGTCATCACATTTTTTGACAAGCAGTAGTTGCCTCCTCTTGAATTGAAGTCTGGCTACGCTCCTGGGTGGGAGGCCCTGAAAAAGTTGTCAAAAAGAGGTGAATGACTAAAAAAAGGTCATCAACTTTTTTGGGAGATGAAGTTTCCGAAAGTCGTGGAAAAATTATTTTTTCGGACATGAATTCCCAAAAAAGATCATAATATATATATATATATATATATATATATATATATATATATATAGGCCACTTCTACGAACAACAGTTATTTCTGGTCAAAATTGAGTTGTCATCCACGATCTCTCACATGGCAGCGCGACGTGATACCGCTGCAACTATTAAGGACAGGGGCCCGTCCGTCTCTGAGATCATAGCCTACTGTCTTTTGTGCATCTATCTATCTTGTGTCAGTCAGTCTGTCAGTCTGTCTCTCTGTCTGTCTCTCTGTCTTAGGAAAAATTTAGCAGATGCATTACATGTAGAGCCTGCTAGGCTTTTTGTTCCCTGAAATAGACATAGCCTATATATATATATATATATATATATATATATATATATATATATATATACACACGTATACATATTCAAGCGTATATATATATATGTATATATTATATGTATATATAAGCGAGTCGTTGAAACCGCAATTGCACGAATGCTCGACCGAAATATCTGGGTCGATCGTTGTAGTTAATTAGCGCGATAATTAAACTTTGTTTATCGCGAATAAGATTAGAAGCAGGATGCCGTGGCCTACGTGCAGTTCTGCCGCTCCAGCAGCCTGCATGCAGTCTCTCTTTCTAACTGCAGACAAATGAACAAACAGTTTTTTTCCATTGGTTCAAAATAGAGGCGCTAAATTAAGACCCGTACCTTTTGCGTGCGAAGTTACGTCAGTTGAAGACAGTAAATAAGACATGGTTCTTATTTTACCGTCTTTAAACTGACGTAACTTCGCAAACAACGGCCACCAGTTATTTTGGGAGACTGCAACTGGACGACACACCAGTTATCGGAGGTAATGAGCTTTAGGGTCATGTTAAGTCCACCAGGGTGATATTGAGTTCATTATATTACACAGCATTAGTTTCGCAATCTGGCGCTAAATAAACAAACTGCGCCCTTTTTATAGCGCATTATAAATCATGGCTTATTTTGTCCCTTGTGGGCCACCGTACAAGTTTGGCCGGCGCATTAAAAGCTAATAAAACGTTAACAAAATGGTTGCTAAACGAGATCTGACCAGTACAGTTTGTAAGAAAATCCCCCTTCGTTCATTGCCTACCCAGCACGTTTTACCAGTTTTCTAGAACTGAAAGAAATGTGACGCCGATTTTTCGGCCGTACTTTTCCTGAACTGGATCGACGGGGGTTGAACGGATCAGCCGATGCTGCGGAGGGCGGAAGACCGATTGGCGGAATGCTTCCCGGCTCGGTTATAAGACAATCGCAATAGGTGGGATACGATTCACGTTTGCTGGGCTTAGACTGAAGTTCGCGTATAGAGTTAGGGTGAGCGAAATATATTCTTACCAGACCCGGTTACATGCGGTCGTTCGCGGCTAGGCAGCTGAGGCAGCGAGAGGATGCGGCGTTGGCATTGATGTGATGCATCTGGGAAATTTAATTATCATAATAATTGTCGAGACGGCATCGTCCAGGATTGGTGGCAGGTTCCGCCGAGTATTTTCCACCTCTCGATTCCGCAGATTTTTACGTGAAGCGGGGCGCAGGAACTGACCCGACACAAGTGACCGACGTTTTGGCCCCCGTTGCTTAGCGATAGTGCCCTCGCCCGTTTTAGTACCCGCCGTCTGCCCGGCCGAGGGAAGGAACCCCGGCCCCCGCCCGATTCGTGGCTTGCCAGCCAGCCAGTCAGTCAGCCGATGCGATGGGTTGTTCTGTGAGCGCGGAAGAACGCCAGGCACAGGAGAGGAACAAGATCATCGAAAAATCGCTGAAGGAGGATGGACTACAGGCCGCCAAAGACATCAAGCTCCTTCTGCTTGGTAAGTCTTCTAGGACGGACCAGTCCTGTTACTTACGTACCCCCTTTGTGTTATGGCCGCGTAGCGATGATACCAGACATTTAAACGGTGATCCGTTGAAGGGGGAAGGGTTTCCTTGATTGGGGTTTGTTTGAGCTACCGATAAGTGGGGTGTAATTTTGGGAGGGCAACTTCCACCTCCCATGAATGGATCCTTTGTGATGTTCACAGGCGCTATATAAATAACCAGATATATACATACATGCATTGGCATAAATACACATAAACACATACTTACACACATACATACATACATACATACATGCATACATATGTATGTTTGTACATTATGATGTTAGAACAATAAAGGAATGAATAAATGAATGAATGTATGCAACTATACATGTAAGCATGTATTATGTATCACGGTTCTACCTACCTACCTACCTACCTACCTACCTACCTACCTACCTACCTACCTACCTACCTACCTACCAACCTATGTACCTACACACATACATACAAACATGTTTGTGTGTGCATACATACATACCTACATGCATTCTTGTATCTTAAGACTGCTCTCTTCAGGCGTGCTGATGTCGGGAGCACTTCTGAGTAGTAGCTTGAAGGGGTGCTATATAAATCTCCATTATGAGTGAATGAATACGTACTTACATGCATACATACATACATGTCTACATGCTTACGTAATACATTCTTACATGCACAGCTGCATACATTCATTTATTTATTCATTCCTTTATTGTTCTAACATCGTAATGTACAAATATCTCTTCCTCCTTGGGTTGCAAAAGGCTGACTCAAAAGGACACAAGTCCCACTTAACCCCTTTAGTGTGGATCCCGAATATACTCGGGCTGGCGAATCCGTTCCCATAGCGTGGATCCCGAGTTAACTCGGGCAGGGATAGAACTCACCACATAGTAGGCGTGGTGCTCGTATAAACTCGGGATAATGTTAGAAGGTCATGTCTGTTGTGCAGAGGGAGTCTTAGTACATGCTGTAGGACCCATAGGGTAACCTTGGCCTAGCCACGTGGTCACTGGCGGCTACTAGCCGGCTGTCTACATGGCCGTGTTGTAGGTCAAAATGGTAGGTCACAAACGTGGTTTGTCTAGGGAGGAAATAACACGTTTGTTAGAAGAAAGTGACAGTAGGCCTACATCTGGGCTTGCAGACAGCGATGATGACATTCGTAATACTACAAGTGCTAGTGAGAACAGTGATGATGATAGTGATGGCAGCCAGGAAACAGAGGATTACGAAGCTGTTTTCCCCTTTTGCGTGGTGCGATCGAGACCCGCCAACTGTTTACTGGTTCACCTGGGCGCAAGGTTGACGTGGATGATATGCAGGATACATTTTTTGGGGTGACGGTATAATGCAAAAAACTTATGGGATTATTTCCAGAAAAATCATAGCATCATTACAACAACAATATCTGAGAAAGAAAATTTTCGAAAAAATTCCACCCTAGCCGAGAGTTAACAAAAAATATTTCCACGCTAAAGGGGTTAATGGAGCCACGTATAGCATGATACATAGGTTCAGTGACAAATAAATGAGTTGGTGCAGTTCAACTCGAACATAACAGTGAAAAGAGAAAATGCAGCTGGATCATTAATCCAGAAAGAAACGAAATAAGCTCAACGAAATGGATTCTGTATTCGAATAGCTACCTTATGTATAGGTTTTTTAAAGTAAGTGTAGAATAGGCAGTAAACAAATGTCGTGAGACATTTTGTTCTACAAAGAAAGGCCCGCACATTTATTAGGAGGGGCCAGCACATTTAATAGTAAAGGCCGGCACATTTAATAGGAAAAGCCAGCACATTTAATAGGAAAGACCAGCATATTTAATAGGAAAGGCCAGCACATTTTATAGGAAGGACCAGCATATTTAATTGGAAGGACCAGCACATTTAATAGGAAGGGCCAGCATATTTAATAGGAAAGGCCAGCACATTTAATTGGAAGGGCCAGCACATTTAATAGTAAAGGCCGGCACATTTAATCGGAAGAGCCAGCACATTTAATAGGAAGGCCCACATATTTATTAGGAGGGGCCAGCACATTTAATAGTAAAGGCCAGCACATCTAATAGGAAAAGTCAGCACATTTAATAGAAAGTCAGCACACTTTTAATAGGAAGGACCAGCACAATTAATAGAATGTAGCCTAGTATTTGTGCAGGTTCACCTTCTATTATTCTTCTGATCTAGAGGTATCTGGTTTTTCAATGACCATTGTTTTAGTGTTCTCTGCTGTAATGTCGTGTCTTCGATTGTCCTCGATCCGAGAATCGGTTGCACCTCGGACAATTTTGTTCCATCTGCTTTTATCTCTCAACTCCCTCAATATCCAGTTGGATAAGTCAGTCCATGGCTTTGTTTTATCAGTACTTGTCATTTTGTGTCTTCCTTGAGTGCTTGATCTTGGAACTGTGCATTAAAAAGTAGGCTGAAGCTTTTACAGTTTTTTTCTATCTGCGTCATAGCATCTAATAGTTCTGCGTCATAGCATCTAATAGTTCTGTACCCCATGTAGCGAGGAGGCCGTGTTGTCCTCAGGAGCCCTTCAACAGTTCACCCACCCACCCACTGTTAGGGTTCTTTGAAATCTTCAGACTGTCTTATTGAGATTCCATTTCTTTCACTATCCTTCCGACATCCATGACGTATTTTCCACAGTAACATTACACTGGCCACCTTTGTCTCACTGGCTTTTAACCACAGCACTGAAACAGAAGCAAGTGGTTTCTGGTTTCTCAGCTATTTTTTTGTGTGACGTTCAAAGGCATGAGTTTTTATTGTGATGGTAGTGTCTGGTCACCACTAGTTTTAAAAGTGGTGGCGACAGTCTCCACCACTTTTTGGCCCTGTGCTGTTATTAACCATTTAGCGACGAGATGGATTAGTTTTCCATACATTCTAATATACACTCGTCGTTAAAGTGGATTTTTAGAGGCTGCCTGACAAAGGCAACTTTTTATAGATGTGCTGTAAGTGTAGAACAGTTCTGATGGAAAATTTCAAGGTGTAGGAAATTCTGGAACACAACAGTGTTATTTTGGTTTGAAGCAAGTTCAAGCAATGACAGATAACGGTGGTGTAGTCTTGAATACTTAATTGTTGCAATGCTGATAGATGCCTTACATTAACTTACTTACTGTTTTATGTTGGATAAATTGGTGATGTCATCCATCTTGTTGTTGTTGACAGTGTCATGTCGAGAAGGGGATTAGTGACCAGTATTTTGTGGGACAAAGTTATATCCTTGGTGGCACTGATAAATTTTTACAGTTTACATTACATTGCATTGGCTTGTTTTGCATTTCCTTACCGGAGATTACATGACTGATGTAATGATTTCAACACTCCTAATAGTACATGTTTTTGTGGTTTTAGGCGCTGGTGAATCAGGAAAAAGTACCATCGTAAAACAGATGAGGCAAGCAATAATTACAATTAAGCTACTATATAAAGGTTAAAAATGTTTCTGATTTAGTTAGAAAAAAACAAGCTAATGATAGTTGTTGACCTGAAGTTTTTCACCAACATTTGAATCTTGATAACAAAATAAAAATTTCATGCACCAAAACCTTTGAAGTGTTCAACAAGGCCATAAAAATCTGTTGCGAGGCCGTTCTTTATTACTAGTTGCTTCCAGCTAAATAATGGGTTACAGACTCCCAGACGCGAACTAAGAATGATTGTTCATGTACATTAGTTGATGCTTGAAGATGGATTTTTAGAGGCTGTCTGGCTAAGGGAGCCTTTTACACATGCGCCGTAAGTGTAGAACAATTCTGATGGAAAATGTCGAGATGTAGGTAGTACTGGGTAAAACTGTGAGAAAAAATAGATATGAAATATCATGTTAATTGATTTATTAAGACACTGACAGGCCAGCAAGGAATGCTAGAAAAATGCTCTGAAACGGCTACTTTCTGATGTAGCTTTCTTGAAGTGGTGCTATATAAATATGCAATTACAAGTACTTTTGTCTGATAATTGATGCTAGGTGCACAGTAGTCCAGTGGTTAGCCTGCTTGACTGTCAGCCGAGTGGTAAGGGGTTCAAATCCTGTGCTATTTTAAGATCTGTGCACCACTGGCGCCCCTAGTGAAGTTGGCTATAAAATGGGTACACTGACCATACACCATCAGTGGGAACACCAAACAGCTAGGAAGAGAACTGGTAATAACCCTAATGTGCCAAGGCCGAGAAAGGGAAGTTGCACTTCATACCCATCGCAGCCTCTCAAGTCTAGCTTAAGGGATGTAACTATTTTCTAATCCACGTTGGACCATTTGTGATGTAATGTACAGTATTATGTACTTTTGTGTAAATATAATAGCTCTTTGTAATTGTAATTACAACAATTTATATAGCATCGGTAGTCTTGGGAACCAGCTTATTCACAAGCGCTTAGTCAAATCATAATCGATAGGCAGGGTGAAATCGATTCCAGGTTAAGAGCATAGGGGTCAGGCAGGCAGACAGTCGACGGCTAAGGTGGGTGGTGTTTAGAGTTGAAAGGGTGAAGATATCAGGGGGGAAGGGGAGGTAGGGGGAAGGGGTAACACTTGTTTTAACACATGTAACACTTGTTTTAAGCGCATCTGAATGTGGTATTGTTGACTTGTTTGCTAAACAATAACAAATGCACTTTATGTGCCATATATGGTAATGGGTAAAGTGTTTTGTAGAATTATTCACGAGGGTGGATTCACGAGCGAGGACAACAAACAGTTTAAACCAGTCGTTTACAGTAACACTGTCCAGTCTCTTGTCGCCATTGTCCGAGCCATGTCGACGCTTTGCATTGAGTTTGGTGACGGCGCCAGAGAGGTCAGTCACCTAGTAATCAATAATCCAATCAATAATCCAAACAATAACCCAGCAGATAATCCAATCAATAATCCAATCAATTATCCAATCAATAATCCAATCAATAATCCAATCAATCAATCCAGTCCAGTTGAATTTGTTGACAGTGCCTGAGAGGTAAGTCATCTTGTAATCAATAATCTAATCAGTAATCCAATCAATAATCTTATCAAGAATCTAATCAATAATCATCAAATATCCAATTGATAATTTAATCAGTATTTAATCTAATAATGACTTGCATGTGCCTCTGTCACCAAGCAGAGTAATTTGGTACAGGCATAGCTGTGAAGTGAACAGCAAGTCCTGCGATGCCCTCGTCCCATGTCCAGGAAATTGGGATTCATAACCTGCCTGTACTTTGGGGGACATGGTAGCTGATTGTGGGACTGTTAGCCGATTGGTTAGAGCGCTCTCCTTGTAGTGCGGAGACTAGGGATTTGAGCGTCCCCTGAAACTGTTTTTGTGTAGGGACCTAGAGCTAGTCCTTCACTCACAATTTCTCATCAATTGTTGCTTTTTCATTGGGTAAGTGGGACTTGATAATTGCATAATAATGCTTATAATAATCATATGTATGCATGTATGTATAAGATATATGTATGTCTTGTTACATATTCAGGCGGATGCAAGGGTGGTTGTGGATGTCATAACAAAAATGGAAGACACTGAACCGTTTTCTGAGGAGCTGCTGGGTGCGATGAAACGTCTGTGGACCGACTCCGGAGTGCAGGAGTGCTTCAGCCGAGCGAACGAGTATCAGCTTAACGACTCAGCCAAATAGTTTGTATTGCTTTTATAGTGCTAAATGAAAGAAAAATTACATGGCATTATGTTAAAACCGTTAGAGCAGAGATAGATTGTTTTGAAAGGCCTAGCTTGATAACAACATTGGGCCCACGTTTTTGCCCCTTGGTGGCCACCTGTTGTCACCTGTGGGCCCATTGTGTGGGTAGTCAATCATCAAATATGTACATTAGAAAATTTGACTGGGCACATTTTCACTATGCATTTCTGATAACATTTCATTTCTCTATCTCTGTTTTTCTGTTTTTGAAGAAGTTTGTCTATATTGAAACATAATATTTTAATACTTCAGGAAATTCTCCTCTCGATTTTTTTGGGGGTGGGCAATGACCCCCTTCGTCAATTATTGAGGGGCACGTGCCCCGTCTGCCCCTCAGAGTCTACGCCTATGACTAATATTATATTGTGAGTGGTATTTGAGGATAGGTTTATCTGCGTGAAGTGGAGCTTAGACTCGTCTTGTTTCAGCTTCTTAGATGACCTTGACCGTCTCGGGGCCAAGGACTACATGCCAACAGAACAGGATATTCTGAGGACACGAGTGAAGACAACTGGCATTGTCGAAGTTCACTTTCACTTCAAGAATCTCAATTTCAAGTTAGCATCAGTGTTACTTCAACTCCTGACACATACGAAAAAAACTTCAGTAAAATTGATTATTCCTTGATTATAAACGAATTATTAATCCTACTTAATTAATAGAAGCATGAAAGTTCAACCAAATACTGACACGACATGACGTGACATCTAGGGCTTTGGAAATTACTGAATAAGTAATACTGATACACGAATTAGGGAGTAACCGATAAGCATTTTTCCACCGATAACCGATACCGATAATTTAACACGTTTTATTGGAAATTCCGATACCGATACCGATAATCACAAATATTTGTTGAGCCTGTGAGTGAAGTTGTGACAATATGATGGTTATGTTAAAATATATATAGAGATATATTAAAAATTTGTGGCATTTCGTTGTGTTTTGAAGTTGTTTTTGTTTGCAAATTTTAAGAAAGTTTCAGCGAATATGAAAATGACAACCGGTCAGTTAAGGCTAGGTTTCGGGTTACAGTTGGGGTTAGGGTTAGTTTATAGTGGTTACTCACAATGCTGAATGCGATCATCTCTCCAATCTTCTTTGTTATGCAAAGTTGTCGCTGATGGTTTGGTTCGTCAGTGGAATTAATTTCAAAATAATTCTAGATCTTACTTCTGGTTTGAGACATCATGAACTAAATTACTTTCTAAAGTTTCTAAATTTCTAATAATGGTGTCGGAATCCAACAAAGCAGAATTTGTATGCTTTGTAAGCGTCTCTTGTCACCTGAATCGAAGGCGAGGTAAGTAAATGAGTTTTGTTTCAGTAAAGTTATTTTTGAAAACGTTTTCTTAATTTTATAACAAATAATGTCGCAAGCTTGCGGAAGTTAACGTTGACTGTAAATTATAATAATTATAGTATTAAATTAATTCGCAATCGAACGGCAAAAGTAAACTACGCTTGTCTTCGGAAACGAAAATTAGGCCAGTAAAGAGGCATACACAGGAGAGGATTTCATGGAATCCTGTTCCGGAAAGAGGTACTACCACACTGAAGCTTCTCTATTGCACTGTGGCAGTACAGGTAGGGGAACAACCAGGTTGCTTTGAAGAGATCTATGACCAGGTAAGGATAACACTGGAATACATAGCTCTCTAAGGTAGGATGGAGCACAACCAGCTGTTGCGCATCAGCATAGGGAGCTTCAACTCGATGTTTTATTCAGCGCCTTACGCGATTGCCTTGCAGAAATTACCGTTGAGTCAAAATTATATCAGCTAATTTATTTTTAATAATGTTTTGTTAAATTTATAACATTAATGTCGCAATTTTACGGCAGTTTTCGATTATCAAAAATTATAGGCTGTGACTAGTGGATAGCCAGCCACGCGGCCCTGAAATTTCGAATACGAGCGGGCCGCCAGTCACGTGATCGCGGAACGTCAGGCGACCATCAAATTTCCGAATACTATTCGTTTCATGCTGTTTTTTTTTATTTTCTAAGTCATTAAAGTTAAAAAGGTGACAAACATAAAAGAAATTGTCCGTTAGGGCCGCCATGTTTGTTTATATATTAGCGCCTTGCTCAGGCTTGCTGAAGTTGCGGAAAGTTTCGGTCGATGCAAAAACTATATCAGCAAACGAATTTCTGAAAATGTCTTATCAATTTAGAATTTTAGATTAATTTTAAGCAAATTTCAAGGAAGTGCACTTAAAAATTACGATTTTTCGAAATTTTTATCGGTGAATGAATTATCGGATTTTCCGATAATGGGATTTGAAGTAGTTATCGGTGCTTATCGGTTTCCGGTCCAATAACCGGTTACTCCCTAACACGAATGACTCTGAGACGCCTCAGATGATAGTTGCAGGAGCATGTTAGTTTCAAGAGGTGCTCAGAGAACGTTAGGTTGCTGTCAAAGATAACACCTAAACTGCGAACACTGAATGAGATGGTAGATGAAGGGTATTTTGCAGACAGCAGTGAAAAAACAAGCTTGATGAACTACTGTTTTGTACCAAACCATAGCAGTTGAGTTCCTGAGGAGCTTAGACAGAGTTGATTAACAGACATCCAGATAACTAGTCCAGCTAGAGCAAGCTGTTCAGAAGAAGGGTTATGAAGAGAGTGCTGGCCACCTGCCATCATATGCCAAGGCTAAGAAAGCGAGGTCACAAACACATCATACCCATGATCGCCTCACAGGCTAGCTTTGGCAACTGCTCTCATTTTCTTTCTTTTCACCATAGACACAACATAGGCGCCTTTGTGAAATGACAGTTTGGGCCAGCTTGCACAAAATAAACTAAAACTCTTTATTCTGCTAAGTGAAATATGGATTTTTGATTTTTTTATGATATTGGTGTATCTTGCAGGTTGTTTGACGTTGGAGGACAAAGATCGGAGAGGAAGAAGTGGATTCATTGTTTTGAGGACGTGACTGCGATCATCTTCTGTGTTGCGATGAGCGAATATGACCAAGTCCTTCACGAAGATGAGACAACGGTAGGGGTCACTTGGGGTCACTTGTTTATCTAGGTCATTCAATGTAGATTATTGTATATAGGTCATTATTTAATATAGGTCGTTTTCTTACTTTTTGGAATTTTTCTAAATTGCTGAAGATCCTTAGCAGCACTGTCGATTAATACTCGTAATTTATTATCATCTTATGCATTATTTTGAGTATTTTACATTTATTAATCACCACTACCTAATGACAAAGCACCAGTTTGTTATTATTATTATTGAAACAGTTTTATATAGCGCCCTTCAAGATTGCCTACTAAGGAGCACTCCCAGCCCAACTATGGTCGAACAACGCAGTTTTGAGGACAGTAAGAAACAGAGTGAAACAACCAATCGGTATTTGTGGTTCTATACAACTGTGCGTGAAGGACTTCCTCAAGGTCCTTACACAGTAACAGTTGAGCCTCCCTAAGGGGCATTGAACCTGCATGCTGCGTTACAAGGTGAGCACTAATCCTGTTGGCCAAAGTTCCAGGTTAGCAGTCAATGAGATAAGATATGGTCTGATTAAGCCTCGAAATAAAAATTCCAGTCTACAGTTTTTCGAATTAAATGGATCTCTTATCTCTCGCTTGTTAATTGACTGTTCTGCATTTCAGAACCGCATGCAGGAGAGTCTGAAGCTGTTTGACTCGATCTGTAACAACAAATGGTTCACAGAAACTTCTATTATTCTATTCCTTAACAAGAAAGATCTCTTTGAAGAGAAGATTAAGAAATCGCCTTTAACAATCTGCTTTTCAGAATACTCTGGTAAGTTCAGAAACTTCTAACAAATAGAATATTTTTATAAGGCGATGATGTTATTTTAGAAGATGAAATGTCTGTTGCATTTTCAGCATGTATGTTAATACCAAAGGGTAACTTCTGAAAGAATCAAAGTTCCACTACTAGGGTCACAAATTTTCTGAGTTGTGTACAAATGACGTCAATGACAACTTTCATTGTTGATGTCATAGTTAGATAAGAACAAGTTTAGTCTAATTCGTGGCTAATCCCTGGTGAAAAGTAATAAAGTCCAGTGGAATGTCCACAAACATTGTGACTTGTTAAGAGATACCTTATCTCAGAATGAAAATTAGTTGTTCCCCTCTTGGGAACCTTCTTTACTCTGGACTTTCTGTTTACCACAACTCGACACCTCATAACTGGTACTGCTGCCATCTATCTGAGACACCATTTGTTGTGTTAGATCCTGGTAGAAGGAAAGAAGTTCTACGACAAGTCTATGCATTTTCCGCCTTATGCACATGCAGTCTTTAGTCATCGAGGGTTTGGGGGATGCTCAACCCCCTAGTTCTTCTAACCCCCTCAGCTAAGTTACCAAAAAGATGTTGGGTCAGGTCTTGACGTAGCTCAAAATTAATTTGGTAAAGTAAAGTGTAAGAGTTCTGTATATTGTGTTTCATTTTATTGTTGCATACAGATGTTTAGATGTTTGATAAAATTTTGATTGATGAGTTGTAATTGTTATTATAATCGAACATTTATAAAAGCGCCACTCAAATAATTCAGAGGCGCTTCCAACCTAAGTCACTGCTATCACTAATAGATAAATTTTGAATTGCAGCTTGAGCTCCTCAGCCTTTCTGTTCTGGAAAGGCTGAGGAGCTCAAGCTGCAATTGCTGCAGAAGATGGTTCCAACTAGAGGGACCAACATATGCAAAGCTTCTAGATTGAGCAGTGACCCTGCGCATATGGGGAACAACGAGAAGGCCCCTGGTGGCTGAGCTTAGAGTGGAGCGACCAGGGAGTGAAGAGACCAAGGTACTGAAGGTCTTGAGGTATGAAGGAGCTACCCCAACAGGACAGTTGCACATAAGAGTTAAAATTTTGAACGGCTTGTGCTGGGGGCATAGGAAGCCAGTGGAGAGAGTCCCGAATGAAGGAGATATATGGGAAAATCTCGGGAGACCACTAAGAAGGTAGGCAGCAGCATAAAGTATTGATTGCCTGGAGCTTGGATAGGTTTAATGAGGAGAGACCAGCGTAGATGGGTTGCCAAAGTCGACCCTAGTGCATATCAGCACATGGACAAGAGTGGTGACCGTTTGAGGACAGCAAGTGACAGATGGTATGGAGTTGAAGCAGATGATAAAGGCATGTACGAGAGATACAACTGACATGGTCAGAAAGTGAGAGAACTGGATCCAATATAACACCCAGATCACAGACTGAAGAAAACTAGTTTGACGTCTGGGAACCTAGCACAGAAAGTTGTCAGCTATTTTGTGTGCGACATATTAACAACCGTAGATTTTGACCTGCATTCGTATGCTTTGTTAAACTGTAAAATTGTGGCCCCTTGGTTCTTTTTCAAAACTAAAACACTGTGCTCATGTCTAGTAGATTTGCATAATATTTTGTTTTTCCAGGCAAGCCGTCGTACGAGGAGGCTTCGTCCTACATCCAGGCCCAGTTTGAGGCGAAGAACAAGAGCACCGCAAAGGAAATCTACTGTCATCAGACATGCGCCACCGACACTAACAACATCCAGTTCGTGTTTGACGCAGTCACTGACGTCATCATTGCAAATAACCTTCGAGGGTGCGGGCTGTATTAGAGGAGGGAGCTGTGTTGTCCTGCAACTCACTGGGTCGGCAGTGAACTTGAAACAGAACTCCAAAGGTCACGATGTTACACTGAAATTGAGTTTTTACAGAGGGTGTCGCTCTTGTGCGGCGAGGAAATGCGGTGGCTCGATGTTATACTTCTTTTGCTGTTTGTACACTGAGTGATTTTGGTATTTACACTGGGATCTGGGGTAGATAAAGAAGCATTTGAAGTGGGTCCATATGAAGTTTGAATTCATGCAAAAGTTAGAGACGAGAGACTTTTGTTTAGTTTATCAAATGGTAATTAGTTGACCGGTATGTCTTTTAACTTGATTCTGGGGTTTTAAGACGTATTTTGGAAAATTTCTATATCTTTTATAGAAGGGCACAGTATAATGAATATTTTTATTTACTACTTCTACAATTATTTGGGGATTCAAAGCTGAAAGATGGGTAGTTCAATGAGCAGCATTGCAACCATTTTGGGCTGATTTGTGGAAGTTTAGATGAAACAGTACTGTTGTCTGTACAAGGATTCAGTTTCAAATTTTATTGGCATAATATTGGAGGAAAATATTTTGTGACCAGCTGATGGAATGGTAGATTTTTAAAGATTTCATAAGCAAATTTTATGTGAATTAACATCGGTAACGAAAGATGAGAGTGAGAATGAGAAGGTTTGTTGTACACGCGGTCACTGTATGACGTTGATATATATATTTGTCAGAACTGGTTTGTTCTAGGATCGATATGTTCACTGAAGTTAATCTCTGATATTGTTCCTAGTGACTGGATTGCTTAGCGCCGTCTCTCCTTCATCGCTTTCTTTGTGAGTTGTCGCATCGGCTGTGGTCTTTATCGTACGTTGCAGCCGAGTATATGGATCAGTGTCTTATACTTATGGTTTCTTTTTTGCATTACTCTAAACTTTTCAGGTCACTGTAGGGGGCCACTTAGCTTTGGTAACAATAAATTTTTTATGTGATCATTAAATAATTTAAATTAACTTGGCAGTTAACTATGGTAAGAGTCAATTTTGACTGTGATTATTAAAAATGTAGGTTGGAAGTTAACTCGGGTAAAAACTTATTTTTTAATAAGAGAATGCAAAAGGTAAATTTAACTGGGTAGTGTTTTTTGAAGCTACAGTCAGTTTAAGAAGTAAAATAAATTGTTTTGAAAGGATTTCATTTTGAAAATTTCATTGCCTTTTAAGCGTTATTCATTCTCAGCATCTTTAGAACAGATTCAAATTCTTGAATGCAGTTTTTATTTTGATATTACACTGAATTGAAATTAGGCAATTAACTGATGATGACTTTTTTATAAGAATGTTCAATGAAACTACAGTAGTTTGAAATTACGTTGAGACTGAAATTAAAGCAATGAGTTATGCCAGTATTTTATATTTCATCAAAACTTTCATGGTTGGTAGTATAATTGCTAATTTGAGTTATTTGAATCAATGCTCGATGTTTAACTGTGTAATTTAATTTTATTTGTACTAAATGTAATAGTTTTATAAAACCTTATTATCATTTGATTAATATTATTATTTTATCTATTATGATCTTCCTGTTACTAGTAACTTGGTGTTCTCTGGTACACGTTTTGAGTTTTGCGTATTTTATTGTACCTGTGGCTACTTTTACGGCCCTTGATCAAAGTCCCTTCAATCATATGACTATATTAGATACATGTAGGTACAAAGCTGCTATTTTATTTCAGCGGAAAAGTTATTTGTGAGAAGTTGATTTTGAGCATGAATGTTGGTATCATACTACTGCCTTCATTTCGTATTACCTTGTACGATTTTATTTCTCTACCTTAGAACTTAAATGTACTAAATGTTTGGGAATGTGTATTATATATATAGGTGTGTATTATATATATATTGAATATGTACATAGTCTATATAATTCATATGATACTATTATTATGAGGTTCATATGTATATATACATATGTATATATTCATAATATATTTCATATACACGCATAAATGTTTTGCAGATATTTATTAGCATTTCTTGTATTAGGATCTTGGTTTGTGTATGTTTGTGATAATATATATGACAGATTTATATGATATGATATTGGTATAAATATGATATATATAAACTTAAGCATTTTGTATAAACAGATTAAACTCTGAATTCCAGTCTCTCATCATAAATAAAACCCTCCTTTTTCCAGCTCCTCGGGCACCTATTGTCCCTGGCTTTCTAGGAACCACTTTGTTCCTCACTTGGTATATCTGGACAACCCATCTGACATGGCACAGCACTCGTGAATAAGCTGGTGCCCTGTGCTTGGCCTTTAACACTTTGATGACGAATGTGTACTGAAAGTGACTGGGAAACCAATGCAGATCGTCATGAAAGTGTTGGGTAGCGTTTTCGAAATTTGGAGTTTACAATTATAATATAAACTGCATTGTTTATTACACAGGAACCTCGTAACATCACGGTTAATTATATGTTAATTATGACAAATTACTGTTATTGTTAGATCTGTAACTGGCTTCATGGGTTCCAATGATGAAAAAGTATTGGATCCAAGCATGTCATATCAGAAATCATGTAACAATGAAGTGCGTTGTGAAGAGGTTCGAGCATAATGTCAGGCCCGTAGCCAGTAAGAGGCAAGACGAGGCGACTGCCTCGTCGTAATTCCCAAGACGAGGCAAGACGAGGCATGCCTCGCCTTCTTGCCTCGTCTTACTTCGACATGAGAATTAAGATATCGTGTAAAGAATAATAGAGTATTTCAACCTCTTCTAGAGACACACACAATCGGGCTACACTAAACACCACTCCACAGAAACTCTACTTTTGTCTCTGTACAATAAACTGGTCTCTGCCGTCAGCCATCAACAAGTCTCCTGCCTCTGTCTTCTCGACATCTCCGCCGCATTAGACACCATCGATCACAGCCTCCTTCAACTCTCTACAGCCTTCTTCGATTTCCTATCTCTCCTGGTTTGGCGTCTCTGGCACTACTCTACTCTGTTTCCAGTGCTACTTGTCTTCCGATCCTTCTCTGTTAAAGCCTCCAGCCGCTACTGGCAACCCCTCCCTCTCTCCTGTGGTGTCCCTTAAGGCTACGTCCTCAGTCCACTCCTCTTCATCCTGTATACCACACCTTTTAAGCCATCTAATAAATCCTCCTCTGTTGACCACCATCTCTACGCAGACGACACCCAACTCTACATATCCTTCTCCCTAAGCTCTTATTCCACCTCCATCACATAATTACTCAACGTGATTAACGTAATCTCACAGTCATCCAATCTCCTCTGCCTTAACCCTTCCAAAACAGAATTCATCATCCTAGGGCCTTCCTGATCAAATCAAGAAAATCCCTGATCCTTCATATACCTATCGACTAAATCATCGTCGCTTACCTGCACCTCTGACTCCTCCGTCAGCAATCGTGGTATTACGTTTGATCTACACCTCTCTTTCTCTAACCACATCTCCAACCTCTCGCGCTCTTGCTTCATGCACATTCGTGACCTCCGACGCATCCGACCCATGCTCGACCTTATAACTGCCTCCACCATTGCAACCTTCATTGTTCCATGAAAGCTTGATTACTGCACTTCCCTCTTCCTCAACCTTGAATTCACCCAAATCAGGCGTCTTCAACTTATCCTAAACTCACTAGCCAATGCTGTCACTAGAACGCCCAAACATCATCATATAACTCCCATCCTCGTAGCACTCCGTTGGCTAAAAATCCCAGAGCGAATCCACTTCAAAGTCCTATCACTGACCTACAACTCCCTACAATATTCCCAGCCCAAGTACTGCCGTGATCTCTTCACCATTCAGGCAAGTTGCTCCACCCGATCATCCTCCTGTCTCAGTCTTTCTCGACCCCCAGTCACTACTCATCTCAAGTTCTCCAACCGAGCCATATCCAACACAGTACCTCGCCTCTGGAACGATCTCCTCTCTGAATTCCGCAGATTCTCGGTTCCTCCATCATCATTGCAACCCTTCCTCCATCATGTTCCTTTATTTTCCCCCCCGGGCTCGCCACTCAAGATTGAAGTCTCACCTTTTCAAGAAGGCCTACACTGACTCATCCGATCCTCCGCCTTCCAATTCTCGCCCTAAACGACACCCGCATTGTCATCTGCTCTGCCTCCTCTCTTGATCTGGCCCTCTGGAAAACGGACTCGGACCACTTTTGGGCTGCTCTCTGGAAACCCCTCTGATTTGATATAGCGCTTGATGCCCGGCGTTTGGCCTTCGAGTGGCGCTTTAGAAGTTTGGAGATCACGATTACGATAACCTTGTCTAGCTTTTTCTTCAAGCGTCTGGCCTAAATAATATTAATGAGTTATCTCTGCTGACCTTATATACGAAGGCCTTCTAGGTACATATGGACCCAGTCTTTACAATTTCAAATCGTCATTTGCTTTCTTTCGTAAATTGTAGCCTAAGTCCCGGTATTCGTAAGTAGGGCCTAATTGTAATTATAACCGAACACTTATAATATAGCATCACTCAATGCAGCAGCGCTTAATAAATTAGGTATCTGTTTTGTAATCATAATTATTACGAATTAAGTTTGGAAATAACATCAAATAAAATTAGAAGACCTAGTCGGCTACAGGACAAGATCACGATGAGTCGACAACCTAGTAAACGACTACTTTTCTGGGTTTTTTGTCGAATATTAAGAACTTTTATTTTGTTACATTACATCCTCTTGTGTAACACAACTTGCATATTGTATTGGATGGTATTGCGCCTCTGAATGGTCTATACCGCGAGAGGCGCTTTATAAATGCCCATATACAATACAATACAATTGCATTGTATTTAAACATTTATAAAACGCCTCTAGTAGTGTGAACCGATCAGAGGCGCTCACAGTGTAGGCTACAAGGCCACAAGAAAAGAAATAAGTTTTGAGGAAAGCAAAAGAAGACCATAGGGTTACCTATTAAATTTGAGAGCGAATAGAAGGAGACAGTGTATTCCAGAGAGAGAGGAACCAACTGAGACAGAAGATCGGAACTGCGCCATAGCTGTTCTAGTATGAGGAGCTAAAAGATCCAGTCTGTTCGAGGAGCGAAGTGGGCGATGGGAGAGGCCGGTGAATTATATCAATTAAATATTTATTGGCAAGACCCTGCTCTGTCTTGAACATAAGTAAGTAAGTAAGTATATCCTTTATTAATCCAACTGCTAACCGCATTTTGGTTTACACATGTATATCACGTCCAGATTAAAGTACTAAGGCCTATATTCCGGTGAAAATCATCCTAATTATGAAAGATTTACGAAATGTTACGAACTTGTATGTATCCCTTGTATGTACGCCGATCAGAATGAGGATTGTGAACTTAATACGTGCAGAGAGAGGAAGCCAGTGCAGTTGCTGAAAACTTGAATGAGGAAATGCGTGAGTAGCGTGGCATTGGCCTACGTGCTATTAATCTAGCAGCTGCATTTAGGACTGACTGCAAAGGCATGAGACGGACTTTAGGAAGACCGATGATAAGCGAATTGCAGTAGACGACTCGGGAGCAAATGAAAGCATGGACCAGCGTGGTGAAAACAGAGGATGTGACAGCTCGTCCTCAGTGTATTGTGTTTGCTATGTAGTAAAGTGAAATGTGCTAATACATCTTAGAAGTTAAAGCAAGTTGAACACAATTAGAGTCCTGCAACATTAAAAAAAATATAATGTTTAGGCCCTACTTCAAATTTTCTTCGGCTTCAGGTATGATCATAGTTGCAGACAGACTTTTTTTATATTTAGGCATCACAAAATGCTGCTTTTGTTGGCTTTAAAATGTTCTAAAACTCAATAATATCAAAAAATTTCCGGGGTTAATACCCCCGAACACCCACAGTTCCCACTTCAAGGAAGGGGCTGGGGTGGGAGTGGGAATGGTTTGGAAATGGGGGCAGGAAATAAAGTCGGGACGGGAAGGCAGGGGGTGGGAAGGTGAGGGGGAGTTTGCCTCGTCTTGATTTTGACTCTGGCTACGGGCCTGCATAATGTCTATTATAATTTATAGAAATATATATATATATATATATATATGTATATATATATAACTATTAACTAGTAGAGAATGGACAGGGGTGGAATTTGGTTATTGTGTATTTGTTACTGTGTGTCAACAAACATGTTTCTGGACTGTTTTTGTTCTATTTTGCCTAACTAACTTAGAACAAACTTCCACCAGAACTACGAGAAATGTCAGATCCATCCTATGAACTCGCCAAAACCTCACCTCTTGCCATCGCTCTACAGGTCTTTCACTCAAAACTGAAAACACTGCTCTTTCACAAATCCTATCCAGATTCAGTGATTCCTCGTCTACCCCATACCTCCCTCACCGTTTAAACCCTAAACACCATCCACCTTAGCCTGCCTGACCTCTTTGCATCTTGACCTGGAACTGATTTCACAACCCGCCTATCGATTATGATTTGACTAAGCACTTGTGAATAAACTGGTTCCCGCGAATTCGCTGTTTAGGGAACTAGAAATTCTAGGATTACGATTACTCCAGATGAAGGTAACTTGTTCAGAATAATTATTCTAGGGGTGCAGATTGTTGTAAAGTAAATTGCTCATTATGTGCAGAGGACACATCAGTGTGAGAATTGTAGAAAAAAGACTGGAGGGGGGGGTCAGACTTGATGAGTTTGATTCACGTGGAGTTGAATGCTTTATTCGTGTTTTGAAAACTAAGAAAATTCAAAAATGCGATAGAAAGCTTAAACTGTGATGACATCACCAAATTTATTAGTATACAATTCACATGGTCACAAATCTCACAATTAACCAGAACATTACTTTATTAGTAACCCACAAAGCGATTTGTGAAAGAAACTGCTAAAATATATGCACGATATAATCACACTAGCACAAGGCGGGTTGGAAACGACCCTCTGGGGTGTGCAATGAAGTCTTTACTGGGTTCTTAAGAAAGACTTGGGGGGGTTGAACCATCCGACAAGTCTGACCTTGGGACACATTGAGCCCGTGTGACAGGTTTTCCATATGAGCTTCATACAACAGATGTTAACCCGAGGGGCAGCCAATGATGGGTATGAAGTATTAGCAACTTCATGTTCTTAGCCTTTACATATCATCACAGGCTAAATGTACAAGGCCATAATTGCCTTGCTCCAGCACCGGGCGTTTGTTGTAGTGAGTCCCACGATCTGGAATGACTCCCCTCTGCTCAGGGCCAAACTAATGACTGGCTTTTCCCCATCGGTCTCGCGTTCCCTAAAGGCATTTCTGTTTCCCCGGGGCTTCTGTGCTGAGCGCCTCTGAATAGTTATTCTGCGAGAGGCGCTTTATAAATTTCTAGATACAATAGGGCCTACAATACAATCACATATGAGGGCAGGTGGCTAGAGGTTTGAATCTCGGGCTAGCACAGTTTCCACAAGGGACCTTAACTGGCGTAGAAAACATTGAAACTGCAAGCGATGGTGAAGGAACCTACTAATAAATTCATTGCAAAAATTAATGAGCACAGCCGAGGTCACACGTGTTAGAGTTTGCTTTAGATTGATACACTTGATTCACTCATTGCTAGGTGGCGATATTATCTTGATGACGTAACTGAACAGTGTAACATCTTAAGTATGTCGTCGGAGTTTGGCGTATGCAAGGTTCGATTTGTTTTATTTTGTTTTCTTTCTAAGATTTGTTGCGAATTCTAAGAGTAGAAATTACAGATAATTAAGATGAGCGATGCCGAGATGTATGATGACGATGGCGTAATCAAGGGAGACGTTGATTCAGAAGATTCAGCTTTGGAGGACCCTTCTGTGGCCATCATAACCCCCGTTGGGAAGATGTCCTTCCTACAGACTCAGTCGCTGTATAACAGCCAACTTGTCGATCGAATCCGCCTTAAACTGGACGAGCAGGAAGCCAGAGGAGAAGGAAACGGGTCTCTACATCAGAAATCGAAATTAGGGAGCGTGAAATGCGTTTCCGTTCGAAGTTCATTAAAACCCGCTACAATAAAGACAGAAGGTTCGACTAAAGCTGTAGAACGCACCCAGAAAATAAAGGTTACTGTTAATGCTTACATTTGAAATATGTGCAATCTCAGGATTTTCATGCCCGCGGCAGATGAACGCAGAAAGCTTTGTTTTGAAAGGAAAGCTAGGGGCTTTGGATGCAGTATTGCGATTTAAGGGCTCTTGATTGTTTTGCCATTGTTGGCACTCTAATCAGGAATAGTCTTCCTTTTAAAATCAGTAATGAGCTAATCAGTGTGTCACCTTCCTTGTTCTACAAGTGCTTGAAGTCTGTTTGTTGATCGTGAGGCCTCCCTGCTTGGTCGGGAGCGCTGCTGATGGGTTTTTTATTGGGAGTTGTGCTTTACAAATTCTCACTTAGGTTATGTTATTATGTTATGAATATATCTGTTGCCTCTAATTCGCCATGCAGCATCAGCTTGTTTTAACAAGGTTGAAGAGACTGAATAGTTGGTGTACTACAAATATTTCACCGTACTGATATTATTTTGCCATCTGCAGTGTTATTAACTGATCAGATGCTGAGATCAGTATATGACTAACTGATCTAATCCTCTGCAGGTGGGATCAATACTGCATTCTGTGAGAAAAATACTGCATTCCGTGAGAAAAACACTGCATTCCTTGAGAAAAACACTGCATTCCTTGAGAAAAACACTGCATTCCTTGAGAAAAACACTGCTAAATCTGTTTAAACATGCAGGGATTTGAACCCTGGTCTCATCACTCTGTACGCTTTGTCTGTTTCAGTTTGAAGTTGATCCGACATCTGAAGCGACGCTTGAAGCGCTGAAGAAACAGCATCCGATGGCACATGTACTGACGTCGATTGCCGCACAGGTGTCTGCAATCCAGGCCAAGGCCGCCGATCTGACATCAAAGCCGATGGCTCTAACCACCCAGAAATACGCTCTCTTGCCCAATGAACTCGGCAGTACTTCTGATGTGGCAGATCCAATGCTTCGAGAGGGTCGTATTGAAGGTGCCGCTGATCAAGTCCTTGATGACATGCAGGTAAGATGAGTGGATTCGTCCTTGAATGTTGTTGTTTAAAATAATAGCTATATCAGTCAGAGGACCCTGCTGTGGGCTATATACATCAGAGACTTCGTATAAAATTCATCCTTTCAACATGAATTCTGATATTATGTAGTCATGGTTACGGATCGTAATTGTAAACTCCATATTTCTGAAGGACCACTTGAAAGTTAAGTGCAGGGCACCAGCTTATTCATGAGCGCTATGTCAAGTCAGAAGGGCTGTCCAGAAATGTCAAATAGTGATCAAAATCTAGTTGTCTGAGAAAGGAGTAGGGAGAGGGGCTGCTAAGATGGCACCACAGAAGAACTCGTTCGGAGTCTAGTAAACTATGAACAGGCTCTCGGGGGTTCAGTTAAGTAATCTGATCGGAGCACAAAGTTCGAATTATGTCACTGAATTTCTGCTGCAGGTATTGTAGTTGCTTGAAGGGAAGGGTTTAAATGAACACCTTTACTGACACCTCAAGGGCAGAAAATAGCAGACACATTGAAAGCATGTATTGTATTGTATTTGGGTCCTTATGAAGCGCCTCTCATGATTGGACCATTTAGAGGCGCTCCAAGTGCAAGAGGCCCCGAGAAAAGAAGCAGGATTTAAGATGAGAAATGTAGGTTGAAGCGCTACCAGAGAGAATGGTGGTGCGAACAGGAGGAAGAATCCAGCATGATGGTTCTGCTGTGGAAAAAATGACTGCTGAGTAGTCGTTAAAAATTGCTATGTGACATCATTAACTTTATTAGTTGCATGCAGTGTTTCTGCAGGTAATTGGGGACGTGGATGGAGAATTGTCGGTGTATCATATATCTTTACCTTTTATCAGTAACGTGCACTTTATGATGCAGGTACTTAAAATTGAGGACTTGGAGGGAGAGGTTTGAATGTTGAACATATTACCTTTTATTGGTTACCTGCACCGTCTGCTGCAGTTAATCGAGGACTTGGAAAGAAATAGGTTTAGATATGTTTTATGAGTTAGCTGCATTTTCTGTTTCAGGTAATTGAGTACATGGATGGAGAACGTGAAACTCCGGTAGTCGAGACATCCAGCTGCCTTGTCTGTGGGGACAAAGGTTCTGGATTCCACTACTCCATCTACAGCTGCGAGGGGTGCAAGGGTTTCTTCAAGCGCACTGTCCAGAAGAATATGATCTACACATGCAAGGATTCTGGAACGTGTTTCATTAACAAAACGACCCGCAACAACTGCCAGGCATGTCGCTTCAAGAAGTGTATCGACGTCGGCATGAAAAAAGAAGGTAGCTGGGTGTATTGATATTCACTATGGTTTTAAAAGTTATATGAAGTAGAAAACCACACTTTTGGAGGAGGTCTGAAATTTGAATTTATATTGTATTGTATCTAGAAATTTATAAAGCGCCTCTCGCAACTATTCAGAGATGCTCTCAGCACAGAAGCCCCAGGAAAACATAAATGCCTTTAGGGAACGCAAGACCGATGAAGAAAAAGCCGGTCATATTTATTTATTTATTATTTATTCCGGATATTTCTATAGCGCCTCTCGAAGTCAACTACTACTCAGAGGCGCTCCCGACTACAGCATTTGATACTGGGCCGGAATTTTCACGCTGAAGCGCCACGAGCAATTGCGAGTGAAGGACTTGCCCAGTGACTAGAGTGGGATTTGAACCTGCAACCCTCCGGTCACAAGGCGCCAAACTTACCACTGAGCCACCACGCCCCACAAAAATGCTACATACACTATACACATCATACATACATGCATATCATCTGTGGTGAGAGGATTAAGGGCACATTTAAAACTTTTTTGTTTTCGATTGCTTATCTAGCACAGACTGATCTGAATGTTAAGTAAGTAAGTAAGTAATTATATTCTTTATTACACCATTAGCAAACGCACAATGGGACAGAAGCTAGAAGCATTGATTGTAAAACATTGAAGTAATAATAAATCGAAATAAAAATGATAAAATAAGTAAATAAAAAAGCAAGTGTTTTCTTATCATTTATGCAGTAATCTAGCAGTGTAACCCTTCCCTGTCAAAGGATCACATCGTGGTATCTCACCATAGATATAATAAACCTGGATACAGCATGCCGTAAATGTTTGATTCCAACATCTAAAATTAGCCAGTGACGTCATGGGTTGTAGAAAGCAGACTTTACGGTACAATCAATAGAAACTCTCATAATCGTAGTTATAAACTCCAAATTTCTAAAGCGCTACTTTTAAGCTAAGCGCACGGCACCATCTTATTCGAGAGTGCTGCGTCGTGTCAGAAGGGTTGTCCTTGTCCAGGGATATCGAGTCGAGTTCCGATTGCCAGAGAGGAGGCAGAGCAGCACGCTTCTTTCAGGATGAGAAAGCTTGTAAGACACATTTGGATGGATTGGAATGAGTTCTTTAAGAGGTGAGATTTCAATTTGGACTGGAAAGCCTGTGTGGTGTTGAGGCAGATAACGGAGAATTTTAGGTGAGTACACTGGGGAATGGGAGAGAGCGAGGTAGGATGCACGGATAGAGCTAGATGATGAAGTTTGCGAAGATACTTTGGCCAAGAGTATTTATTGTGAAAAGTTGTAGGTTAGTGATAGGCCCTTGAAGTGGATGCACTTATGAATTTTCAGCCAGTGGAGTGATTTAAGGTCAGAGGTGGGAATGGTGGTTGGGTATCCTAATGACAGATGGGGCTAGTCAATTCTTAATGAATTTTACTTCTTGTTTTCTAGTGCAAAGTTTCTATACATAGGCCTACATATTTCCCAAACAAGTTTAATAGTGCTGTAGGCTTAGCCTTTTGGTAGAAAATTAAGATATTGAGGGATATGTAGTTATAATAAACCATTACTTTAAAGGTTAAAATTAATGGAATGAAATCTCTACTATAATAATTGCTAATAAATTAAAATATTTGTAATTATGAGAATTTTTACATAACAACACAATTGTTATTTTTACTGTATATTGACAAAATGCTTCCAACATGCAACATAGCAAATGACCTTTAATAAACACTAATGCAAAATTATTTCATCTGTACAAACTGAACTCATAACTTGACATTGTTATTAGATGGCATGGTTATTTTGATTTATAAAGTTATCAATGTGCAGGGGCGTAGCTTTGGTCTAAAAAGTGGGGGTACCAATTTCTTACATACATGAAGCAAGGCTGAGACTGCGCTTTCTGGGAAGGCACAATAACAAAATATTGACTGGCATTGTTCAAAAAGTCGGGGTACTGTACCCCAGTCCAAAAAGTGGGGGGTACGGGTACCCCTCGTACCCCCACAAATTACACCTATGTCAATGTGTGTAAACTTGGCATGCCCACAGCTGGAACTAATAATTATAATACTACTTAAAGATCAGTACTATAGACCTAGTAAGTTATTTATGTGTACTGATGAGCTCACAAACAAATACAAATTTAAAAACTACGGTATATTTTCTTTATTTTTTTGGAGAAACTGTACAGCTTGACCCAATATTCACTTCAAAAATGAACATGGCTATCTTCTATTACGTGTACACGTACAATTCAAAGCATGTCTGATTTAAGACCCCTATTGATTCTTAAACAGAATAAGCTTTGTGAGAGTGTTTCGAACTCGGGTTCCTTGGAGTCGAATTGTTTCTGCACTTGCGATATGGTGAACCCGGACATCGACATAAGAGTCAATAATCAAATTAATCAGCAAGACCATATGATTGTCCTCCACAGGCAAATCTTCAATGTGTTCCTTCAGACCAATGAACAGCTGTTTTCCTGCCAAATGTTTTCTAATCGCTAACTTCATCGCTGGAACTTTCTTCATGAAGTCCTTCATGAACTTAAATCCTCCTGACACTCCTTGTCGTATGAATTTTTCCGTTGTCCTGCAGATTAAGATTACGTCCGCAGATGGCCTTAACAGATGACCGCGACTCTTCTTATCCACTAGCAAACATGACGATTTATCATCGCATACTGCATTACTGCAAGCTGTACAATGGATCAGTCGCCGAACTTTTCTTGCAACAAAACCCCCAATGTACTTCACAACTTCGTCAGAGTATTCAGACAATTGCGTTGGGGACATGTGCAACATGTCCGACTTGTCGCAGTGTTCTGTTCCTGTGTTTGCTTCTGAGGCAGTTGTAAAATCGTCGTTTTTCATTCGCCATTCTAACTGGTTGATTATAACTGGTGAGCTTGAAATAGATAGAATGCCTGTTGTGTCTTGGGCCAGACAGTTGCCAGATTTAATGTTTCTGAGTGCATGGTGAACAACCAGTCGCTTGTATGTTGACATGAATTGACGAGCTGTCGGATTATTGTTATAGCCACCTTGACTCCGGATTGCACTAAAGAACATTTCGAGGTGATCCTGACTAAGCTTGTAAGTGAGTAAAAATTTGAAATGACTGTTACCAGGATCAAGAAGCATTCTGCTTAATTGAACCACACTTTGTAAGCAGATCACAAATCCAATGAAGCCAGTCTTCCTATTCGTCTCATGCATAAATTTTCCACTGCTATCTTTCAAATTCAAAAGATACAAAGACGCTAGGTCAACAAATTGAGAGATCTTTTCAAGGTTTCTGATTGATATGGGTTGCTTGAAATCTTTGCCTAGAAAATTTCGGCTATTAAGAATATCAAAACATTGATCAATAATCTTAATAAAAGTTGCTGTAGCATGACAGTCTTGAAAGTTTTGTAGGTTCAGTTGGTCTGAACAAAATTCAAGTGCATCTGCAACACTTCTGCTGAGCAACTGAGCAGCTAATTTCACTTTCATTTTTTGTCGCTGCCATTCCATGTGATGCTTTTTTAACTTGTTTCCAGCATGTAGTCCTTCTTTGGCCTGAAGATCAAACAACTTTTCAATAAAGTTATAATTTACAGTACCATTGTTACAATCTACAAATACTTTCTTCTCTCCAAAACAATTCCTGATCAATTTCAACATGTGACATGCATCCAGTAAAACAAAAACTGGTTGATCATTGCTTGGATGAGGGAACCAAGTTTTCAAATTATGGACATTTGACAGGTCTGCCCCCAAAATTTTCAACATTGCCAGATTTGATGAGGCTCCATCAAATGTTAGGGAAACCACTCTAACTCCTGTTGTATAAATTTTGACCAAACACTCTGTAATGATGTTCGCTTTCTCCTTTGCGTCCAGGCCATCGGTTAAAAAATACCCTACTGGTAACTTCCAGTGTCCATTGACAGCCACCAGCATCAGAACAAACGCTTCCTTCGCAACTCCAACACCGTCATCATCAAAACCAGTACCGTAATTTACAAACCCATAGGATCTGTTGCCATCCCATTCAACCTGTTTCCGTATAGACATTTCGTCCATCATGAGTGCACAGATAACTTCACGATTTTCCTGTTGTTGGCATTTTGAAGCGAGCATTTTCAACGCCTCATCTGTGAATCCAGGTTGTCCATTTACACTGCTGTACCACCGTCTCAGAGTGTTTGGGTGAGGAAGACAAGTGTTGAACGTTTTTCTGACATACTCGTAAGCCTTTGCTGAATAGAAATGCAAAGTGAGGGCAAATGTACGCAACGATGGTGGGTACTTGACTTTGTTCTTGCCTTTCATTTGCCGCTGAATTAGATCTTTAACTTCTGCACCAATGTTTTCCAGATTTGTTGATGCTTGCTCGTTTATTAATTTTTTATCTTGAAGCTCTTCCAAAACGTTCTTAAGGGAAATATAACGCTTTTTCATACGTCGACATTGTTGCATGAGCCCCTTCACACGCTTTCGCTGCAACTGGTAAGCATGTAAAACAAACCGCAACTTTTTTCTAATTTCTGTCAAACTGTCAGTCTCTTTGTCAGCACAGTCACCAACATATCGAATTGTAGGAGCTTGTTTGTATTTCAGTGATCTTACAGTACCTCTGCTGTTCACATTGATCTGATCAGAGGTCTTTGTAATTTCAACATCATCTGTGGACTGTGGAAAATTTCGATTCAGCGGAGGTTTGCGAGTTTTCACTTTCTTTGGAGCCAAGTGATCTGGAAATGCAAAGACACTAGGGACAGCATCTGCTTTTAAATACCGTCTAGAGCAAAATCCCGAATTTTTGCTTTTATCAAATGCCTCCTCGACAAAATGATCCGAACAGATGTAACTCCCTGAAGTTGGTTTGAAATTCTTTCGCTTAGTTGCTATAATCCATTTTTCACGAAGACCAGCATTTTTTGGAAATCTAACAAAACACAAGAAATGGTAAATGTTTTTGCGCTTGTGATGCTTGCATGCAAAACATTGATTTAGAAGGCCCTAATGGTGGCATGAGGTGAATGGAATCTGGCCTAACCAATTGTTTGACCATATATCTCCATGGTAAAAACAGTGCTCAGTAAACTCACAAGATTTCCAAAACTTGTGCACTATAATATGCCATTATAATAGCCTTTCTTAAAGCCTGAGAACATGTAAGTAAGTCAGTAAGTACATTCTTTAATGAATGCTATCAAACGCACAGCGCTTTATAGACAATATTACACAGAGAGGAAAGAAAATAGAACAATGAAGTAATAACATTAGTTAGATCAAAAATGAAATAATAGCAACAGAGCCTAACTGTACAGCATCCTACCCAGGAAACCTCGTCGGGTAAGAGAGTCAAACCAAAAGAGAACCAGATTATGAAAACGCGGGCGCAAATCACACCTGGTCTTTAGAACGGGAGGTAGAAGGTCATGGAGGAGGTGACTAAGGTTTTAAAGAATGCTATCAGCTTTTTGCAGAGTTCCTCACATGTTGGAAAAGGAGGGAGGTAGCCAAGACGAATCAGCTAAATGCAACTAAATATATCAATCTTTTATTCACCAACCAAATATGGTAGCACAAAAACAAACGATACAGCATTCACTGGACAGTAGACCTGCCCATACAATGCTAATTAAACATATTACACAGTCCACATGTATAACAACAATCTCACAGCTCAAACTGGTCTATTCTGGGTGTCTATAGACTATATTACATGTGATTATTCAAGTTATATCATCACATGTTAGGTTGTCCAAATTTGGATGGGCCGTATTAAGAAATCGACTAAATGTAAATGAACACGATTTCTATAGCGATCGCATTGCCTCGATTCTGCTAAAGTTGACTAAATGTAAAATGTTGTACTAAATGAACACGTTTTCTATAGCGATCGCACTGGATTCTGCTCACATTTTCAATGAACTGGTCGGGTGAGATCTGGCGCAGTATATGTTTAGCAATATTAGTCTTTACTAACCTGTGAAACGTGCGTAATCCTCCAGTAACATGCTTTGCTGTGCATCCGTAAGCAGCACATGATTTAGTCATTTTTCGATAAAATTTACTTAAACTAATCGGCTCAATTTAGATAAACAACGTTAAAACTCCATCGCACACGATAACCTTATCAAGCTTTCTTCAACCCATGACGTCACACACCATAGATAAGTACTGACTTCATGAAAAGTTCAGATTTAGCCTGGGAGCTGGCTTGCATACACCATCCAGGTTTATTATATCTATGTATCTCACGATTATGCCAGCGAGGTCGAAGAGAGTACCCGGAAGATCGTATCAGAGGCAACAAATCCTGATTACAGCTTGGCTTTGGTGGCCACTGATCGATGCCTTGTGCATCAGGCACCCATGCTATAGATGTCACTAATTAATAATAATAATAATAATAATAACAACAATGCCTTTATCAACAGTTGTCATCATCAGATAAGGCCAAAAGGATTTAAGTAAAACATAAGGTTCATATATGGAAACAGTTTCTTTGCTTAATTACAACATATGTAAAATTTACTGTAGTTGTTCTAGAAGAAGTTTCTTCTCTGTGTTGCAGCGGTAAGAGAGGATCGAACCCCAGGGGGCAAACACCGATTGAAACGACCGAGAACTGAAGAGGCTGAAACCACAGTTACCTTCAGTCCATCGGCCGCTTTTGAGGACTTGATTTTGCGGCTCGTAGAAGCGAGGCCTGACACGATACCAACGATCAAAGGTAGCTCTATCATTGTCTGCCACACAAAAGCACTGCTTTGTCTCTAGCCTATGTGGCATTAAACTTCATCAAAATCAAGAAGTTAGAAATATTACAACTGGTGGGGTCTTTCAGGGACATAGAACGAAACTGTAGAAACTGTCCATCCTTCATTGATTCAAGCCTGTAGTGACAAATTCTATTCAGTGATTCTGTTTGGTAGACGGTAGGCAGGTATTTATTTAGAGATTTCTTTCTACTCCACCTTCACCTCGTAGCCAACTCTGCTATGATGAGCACACTGTCCATACAATGTCTGGGGGAAGACAAGATGGCGAGGGAGAGGACTGGCCACCCGCCCTCGTATGTCAAGGCTAAGAAAATGAAGTCGCTATGACTTCATATCCATTGCTGCCCTATGGCTAGCTTAAGGGACTGCTCTTCTTCAAACAAGCTGTCAATCTCGACAGAGAGCTCCATCCATTCGAGCCTCTAGTCCATAGTGATAAACTTGCTGCTTCCAACTTGCTTGTCCACAGCTGCTGGCCATCTATTGTCTCTGAGCTTTTGTCTTGACTAATGACCGGTTTTGAGTTGAGTTTGGTTTTGACTTGAGGTGACATAAGACAATCATTATGTATACAAACAACTCTGCTAGACAAAGTCGTTCAACGAAGACTCCGATGGTTTGGACATGTAGAGAGAATGCCAGTTGACCGAGTTCCACACAATGCACTACATGCCAGATTCAAAGGGAAAAAAGACAAAGGCAGACCAAGGCTACGCTGGATAGATAATATAAATGAGAACATAACATCACTTGGACTAACACTAAGGGGAGCAATGGACTTGACAAATGACCGAGGACAATAGAGATAATTTATTTGTGCACATCGCCACCAAATGACTTTTGTTCGGAACCGATGATGAAACTTTCATTAATACTGCATATACCATGTTGATACACGTTGGAATGTTTCAGCTGAGACTCGATTTGATGATTCTGGTTTTGTAGAGCTTACGTTGAGCAGTACACCCGATAGCTTAGATTTGAACGACTTCATGCATTTTGGCTACATGGAGCTTCGCTTCATCATTGACTGGGCGAAAAAGGTGCCAGGTAAGGTGCAGCTTTCTAGATCTCCAATCCAGAGATTTCTATAGTGCCATTATCATATTGATTGATTGATTATCGTTTCTAAGGAAAATCACATTCTGAAATAACAATCCATTGGACAGTGCCACACGGTCGAGACCCAGATCTCCGAGTCCAGAAGTCAGGCTAAGCTATTCGAAATGGATAAGATTTCAGTCCTGACCTAAGTTCTGATTTTAAGTCCTGACCTAAATGACATCACAGACCTTACCAGAGCCCAGATTCAAGGGCCAACAACAGAGAAAGATGGACAATCCAGTATTGTTCTTGTTCACAGCACAATAAGAGTATCCAATACAATGAATGCAATACAACTGTAATTTGATAATGCCCTCCTTGCGAAGTTCAGAAGTGCACTTTGAACCCGGGCAGCCATCAAGAGCCATAGGTAGACTGGAAGAGTAGGCTGAAAGATATACATACCTAGTAAATGCAATGAGCGAGTGAGGTATTTGTGAGCCTTATCCAGCCATCTTGTCTTGCTCCTCCGATGACCTTAACTGACCTCAGCAGGTTTGTGTTTTTATTTCCAGGGTTTGATGACCTGATGCTGGATGATCAAATGGCACTCCTCAAGTCCTCCTTCATGGAACTCAACCTGCTGAGACTGGCGTTCAGGTAGTTGATTTGTGCGTTAATTTATTGATAGAAGATGCGTGATAGTATAATGGTTAACATACTGGACGGCCAATCTTAAGGTTGGCGGCTCAAATCCCCTCCAGGGTAGAACTTGTTTCAAGATGCTGGCTCCACTTGCGCTCCACAGCCAACTCGGCTTTAATGAGTACACTGATCATAATCTGTCAGTTGGAAGATCAGAGAGCGAGGGATAGGACTGCCCCCTAGCATCATATATGCCAAGGCTAAGGAAAATGAAG
This sequence comes from Allolobophora icterica, assembly GCA_963556255.1. Classification (NCBI taxonomy): domain Eukaryota; kingdom Metazoa; phylum Annelida; class Clitellata; order Crassiclitellata; family Lumbricidae; genus Allolobophora; species Allolobophora icterica. Next base: position 12,587,891 of record OY744602.1, read on the forward strand.
TTGCTAACACTTCATACCATAGACCTAGATTAGCTCAAGGGAATGTTCTTTCTTATTTTGCTGATTAATTAACTGTTGATTGATTGATTATTTATTTTATTGACTGATTGAGTTTTTTATTTTATTTATTGCTTTAGGCAATTGTTATATGCCTCTGATTAATTTACTCTTGAAGTAGTGCTGTCTTCAATTTTCAGTTTTATTATTTTGATCAATCATACTTGCATGCATACGTGTTTATATTCATACATACATACAATACATACATACTTGCATACAGTGATATTATCGTTAACGAAAACGAAATAAAAACGAAAAAGAAAAGTCAATCGTTAACGAAAACGAAAACTAAAACGAAAAAGCTTTTAGAAATGGAAACGAAATAAAAACGAAAACGAAAAAGATTTTGGAAATGAAAACTAAATAAAAACGAAAAAGAATGGATGTAAAACTAATAAAAACTAAAACGAAAATGATTTTTGGAACGAAAAGTATTGAAAATCCAACCATGTATTTTATTAAAAACGAGATTCGAAATTGAAAATTCAAACGATCTCTGTTATTAAATTATCGGCGCGACTGTTGAACGGCGCATGTCTACATGTCTAAAACTATTGTCAGGATACAACTTCCTGTTTGCGGTCTACAACTTATTTCAAATGGTGGGTTCATGTTTACGAAATTTGTAATTAATAATGAGTCTAGTAAAGCTTTTATCCGGTAGGAGACGCGAAAGTATTGTATGGGAATACTTTATATATATGAAGAAGATAACGACTAAAGCCGATGTACAGTTCTGAATGATAAAGGAGAGCCGTGTGGGGTTCGCACAGCTGGTACGTAACTACGCAATTTACGCATCATACTCGCTACTTTTTCCGCATTCTTCTTTTGGCTACACACCCTTGCTTTAGTAGGCCTATGTGAAAATATACAGTAGTAATCACACTAAGAAACATGTTTTGTAATTTTTTATTACAGGTAAAAGCCAACAAATCTTAAAACACAAATAAGTCATAACCATGCCGAAGTTCACACACTCTTAAATTCAAAGGAAGATAGAAACAAGAAAACACAGTCTAAGCGTAAAGTGGGGGATAGGGAAAGCCCGTCAATACAGAATCTGGATGCTTGCATTTCAAGGAAAGAACCTGATTCTACAGAATATATAAAGCGACTAGAGTCTATAACCAACTTTTTCATAACCATAAGTTACCATAACCACCAGTTTATTGGTCCATCAAAACGTTTACAGTACGAGTTATACATAAATCGTCTTGCACTATGAATGCTCGGACGAGCACAATTGAGGCACCTGAAAGGACCCAAGTCCCGCTAATAAGGGTCTCGAGTACTTTCTTCTTCATTAAAGGTATGCTAACCTACTTTTTCAGAACTTACATTCAATGTAAAATGATGTGAAAAACGAAAACTAAAACTAAAATGATTTGAAAAACGAAAACTAAAATGATTTGTTTTTGAGAAACTGAAACTAAACTAAAACTAAAATGATTTCAGGAATAGAAACGAAATAGAAACGAAAATGATTGAAAAATGAAAAACTAAAACTGAAACTAAATAGAAATGATTGACACCTGACAGAAATAGAAACTAAAACTAAAATGATTTTAGGAACGAAAATAACACTGCTTGCATACATACATACACACAAATACATACATAAATGCTGATGCATGTCTCTATATACTTGCTTCACTTGTACATACATACACATATACATACAGTTGCATACATACAAACATGCAAAGCCAAGAGACATTTCCGATCTGACTTCAGTTGTTTTTCTTGTCAGATCACGAGATTGTCCTGACAAGATTAAGTTCGCCAAAGAGATCATGCTGTCTGCCAACCAGTGTACGCACGTGAGCTGGGGTCATGACCTCCTCAACTGCATGCTCGATTTTGTCTCTCGATTGAAGTATGTCAGCATTGACAACACAGAGTTCTGCATTCTAAATGCCATTGTTCTCACCTATCCAGGTATGTGAATGCCATCATTCTCACCTATCTAGGTATATCAACCCATTTATAGCCCTGATGATGGCTTCGGGCCTAGGACTTGGATTTGACCTAAACTCTATAATCTGAGAACTTTTGTAACTATTTTTTTTTCTTGTAGCGCCTGAGGTAAATATAATCTCTCAGGTTCTTAATAAATAAGGTTCGGAGACAGTAGTATTAGTTCTAAAATGGCTATAACTCACCTATAACACAGAAGGCAACGTCTTTGAAGAATTTTAATTGCAAGACGTTGGAAGAGGTAGCTAGTTTCTTTAGGGTCTCCAGGGTCTTGAGTTAGGCAGCACCGTAAGTCTGTAATGAAGTCCAGCCCATTGCGCTTGATGGGACAGAGGGTCACGAATGCTTGTGATATTTCTTTACTTGTCTGTTTATTGCAATTATTTTGAGCTCATTGTCCGTAATTAGAATTTTGAGGTGTAAGAAAAGTGCAAAAGCAACTTGTCCACAGGTGCTACACAGAGTCTGTAAGCAGGCTCAAGCTACAAAACTGCTACAAGATCTGAAAGAATCATCATCATCGTCACAGTCCTTGGGCTCAGCGCCCGTTGGTGTTAGTCGCATGCTTCACTATTTTTCTCCATACGTCACGTTCCTGTGCAATCAGGCTCAACCTGTGTATGTCCATTTCGCACCAATCTTTAACATCGTCCAGGCATTCTCTGCTTGGCCTCCCTCTGATCCCCGTGCCGTCGATTAGCCCAAACTTGGTTTGCTTGATCAGTCTGTTGTTGTCCATTATCTGTTTGTGTGACATCATGCAATTGATTTCTGTCGTGATTTGTTTTTTACGATTGGCAGTATCTGCACCCTACCGACCAACCCTCCTCCTTTTTCCAGGCTTGGGACTGGCCAAGGTTATCCCTGTGGCGGAGTTACATAATGTCTGAAGATGGTAGATCCAAAATAACATGTCCTCAGATATTTCATTTGACAGAGACCTGCTTCATTGTAGATACCCCAAGAAAATACTAAATAGATCCTCAACACAGTCACTTTGTTGATTTCTTTACTCGATGTTTATTGCTTCAATCCTAGATCCTGTTTTATTTTTGGGATGAAGTTCTTTATGTCGATTATGTTATCAACCCATTGTTAGGTTTGGTTTTATTCTTTGCTGCTTCAGATGCTGCTGGAATCATCGACAAGCAGTCCGTAACCATTCTTCAGAACCAGATGATTGACTGTTTGCAGCACTACAGCACTTGTCGCTACTCGGAAGAGCGTCGGCGGTCTGGCCTCATTCTGCTGCGGCTCTCTACTTTGCGGACGATAAGCGCCAAAGCGGCCGAATTGTTTCTGAGTCTCTCATTGGAGGGAAATGTTAAAATGAATGCACTTGTCCTCGAAATGATGAACTGATTGCAAGATTGTTGTAGAAATGAACTGATTGAGAGATTGGAATTGATTGAGTGTTTTTTCTTGGACTCTTGCTCAGGGCTGCAGAAAAATTTAATGACTTGTTTTGGGAATTTGTGATGACCTTTTTTGGGGAATTCTTCTTTCACAAACTTTTCTGACCTTTTTGGGGATTTTTTCATGACCTTTTTTTTGAATTTCTTCTTACATTAACATTTTCTTATGTACTTCCGAAAATGCAGGCCCCAAAATCTGCGGGCCCGGGTGCCGCAGCACCCTTAGCACCCCCCTTAATGCGGGCCTGCTCTTGCTGGGAAGAAATGTTGGAATAAATGTGGTTGTTTCTTAGCCTCTTGCTAGAGAGAATTGTTAAAATGAATGGACTTGTATCTTTTCCTGTTGTTGAAGAGAAATTTTGAAATGAATTTGCATGTTTCTCAGTCTCTTCCTCCGGAGAGAAATGTTTAAATGATTCTGCTTGTATCTCAGCCTCTTGTTGAAATGAATGTATCAGTTGTATAAAATTATGAACTGCTTGCGAGATTAGAATTGATCACATATTTTATCTCAGACTCGTGTGTTGGAAGGAAGTGTTAAAGTCAATGGACTTCAAATGTTAAATGAATGCACTTTTAAAATTTTACATAAATGCACTTTTATGGAAATGAGTAACTGATAGCAAGATTGGTGTTGACTGCGAATCTGTCTGTGGCTCTCGGAGGAAAATGTTATAACGAATGCACTTGCTGTAGGTAGACATGATGACCTGATTGCAAGATAAATATATTTCTGAATAAACCAGTTTGTGGATCTAATGATTTCACAGATATATGAATATTGGGTTTAACAGATTTCCAGGCTGATGGTGTCCAGGGACAGTGGATTATCGATTTGTTTATGGATAGACTGATTCTTTGATCAACTTGAGACCTGAATCAAATGAGTCGTGACTTGACGGATTCCTGAAGGAACTTCTTTCCAATGTTAAATAGTTTTATGAGAAAATAGATTCTTAGATCAACTATGGATCAAATGATATTTTGGAGCAGTTAGGTCATGAATCAAGTGAGCTTTGGTGATTTTTCAGATGTCGATGATTGTAGATTATGTTTTCATCTGTTGCGTCGATCAGTATACGATCTCATGATCGTATCTAGTTCGATCATGGTTGTGGCCTTTGTTGTTGAGACATCCTGTGTATGGACTATCATTATCTAACAAGAACTTGTTTTTTTGCAGATTGGGTTAAAGTGTTTATAAGGCCCTGGACAGTCTTGCTTTCACAAGTATTGTTTTGAACCAGAGTAACATTTATAAGTGGAAATTGCCACAAGTCATGGTGAAATTTTTTCACCTGAGCCAGATGTTCATTTAGAATTACAGTTAAATTGACTTCAGCTGCCGATTCTTTATTTGTTATTTTTTATTCTTTTTGATAGTGGGCATTATTTTACAGTTGCATAGAGTTTGGTTGAATGCAATTTTTACAAATCCAGCATATTGGAGAAACCAAATCACTTGGCAAAGTTGACTGATAAATGAGTTCTGAAATTTGTTAAAAACTATTTTGAATTCAGGCATTAGTTGAGTTACTCATAATACTAATTGAACACCTAGATCAGGTTATGTATTTTTTCCCAACGATCTGCTACCATTTCCACTTGCAAATGTTGCTTTGGTTCAAAACAAAACCCACAAAGAGCCTCAGTGGCCAGATTTTAACAAACACGTTAACTGTTTACCTGCAGTAAGATGTGCTGTATAAATGCCATTCTGTATGCATGGGACTACTATGTCATAATCGTTATCATAAACTCGATATTTCTGCGGCACCTAAAAAGGCGAAGTCGCGAGGACCAGCTTTTTCACAGGCGCCAATGGTGTCAATAGGTGGCCCTAATTAAGTAGTTTTTGTGATGTCTGGGGGTGGTGGAATCTACCACCCTCGCATACACCCCACACCTGGAATGGGACAACAAACCCCTCTAGCCGACTTATATATAAGAGGCTCAGAAGTCAGCATTGTAAATTATTTTATTATATACATCAGCATCATGCAGGGTCTGTGCTAAATATGTTACTTCTATCGAACCTTTGGTTCATTACTCCGAGATAATGTGTTTTCAATAACATACATGATACATAAATATATTATCGGAGTCAACAATCCCCAGTTTATGTCCTGAACGTTAAACCCTCCTCCCCACTTCTGACAACCGTGGGTGTTCTCCCATCTCCCCCCATTGGTAGACGCCAATGTCTCGGGTGCCCTTTGCATGCGATATAACTGTAAAGCATTGTAAGATAATTGTTGCGGAGAAGTTTAAGATAATTAATTGATTAGGACGAGGACAATGATGATAATATACAGTAACTTTTTGGAACCTCAAATAAATAACCTTGATCAAACATGAGGAAACGTAATTTGCGGGTTAGCCACGTGTTTTCTAGTGACAATTATTTTTGTTTTACCATTTTGTTGATGGAAATCTAAGTTATTTGAGAGTTAATAAATTTTGCATTATGAGAGTTTAACGAGTGTGACTGTTGATGCAGTATACTTGGGTTGCCATGATAGCAGACTGGTAATGCATTTGCTTTTTATGCGTATCTGTAATTTGAAACCGAGTGCATGTATGTTTTACAAAACCATCGAAGGTTGTCGTTTGGGTTGTTATTGAAGTCATATACCTAAGGTCGTAGATTTGTGCATTAAATTAATGATTATCTCTAAGAACTGACTGTCCTACTCTTGCATTCATGTCGCATTGACTTAGACAGCGACTTGAACTCCTTGACCTCTCTTTGCTGCTTTTTCCACAAGTGCTTGAAGACCATGGTGTTCGATTGTCATTTCGTGTTGTTAGGTTGGGAGCTCCTCTGACGAGTCTCTCTTGAACTTGCGCTATATAAATTTCCAATTATGATTACAATTAGATTGTCCATACAGATGACATTGTCGAGGGTGCATTTGACTTGTCTGGAGTGCGCAATATATAGTATGCATTTTGGGGAGATTAGCTGTAGTCAGCTAAATACGATTTCATCCTAATACCTGAAATATTACTTACCAGTTCAAGTACAGTTTAAAGAATAGTGTGCAGTTGACATTCCGGAGTACCATATCTTAGGCACTGGAGTGTAGTGTACTAAGGGGTTAAGCATATTGCAGTTAGCTGCTGAAAAGAATGGGCCGTTGAGCTAACATTTAGGGGTCGTCCATAAACAACGTCCGCAATGAGGGAGGGGTCATCCAAATGCGGACAGATGCAAACAAGGAGAGGGATTATGACCAGTGCCTGGTCATAATCCCTCACGTCCGCGTCTAAATTTTTTAATTTGATAGTTTTTTAAACACCATCTTGTTTGAAACTTCCCAGAAAGACGAAAACGTCAGTGAGGTGATTGCCTAAAACCTCGAGCATGATATAAATAATAATAATATTTATTCTTTAATTAAGCGCCTGCAAACGCACTGCGCTGTACATGTACATGTTATGCGATAAATCTTAACTACTAACAGAACAGACAGCCTGCAATACACGGCGCAAATTTCAGCCTACAAAGCATGTCCGCCTATGGGACTCGATCTCTGTACCTCTTGCACTCTACGCCAGATGTTATCCAATGCGCTTAACTGAGTCATTTTCCGGTAAATGCATAAATTGACAATTCAGCTGTCCCCGGTCATTTCTCAGAAAACAATGCCTAGTCTGATCATGCTAAGTGATTACATTAAAACGTTATTGATCAGTCAACAATTTAAAACCTTTGAAAGTAATTCAGAGCAATAAAATAATTTATTACAATTTATTTTGAATTTAAAATGTTCCACTCCGTTACCGTCCCTAGGCTATAGTACATATTGCTTTCGTTTACAATTTCAAAATGATTTGCATTAAACCAAAAAATGTGACTGTTTCTTTTATAATAAACATAATTGCATATTTCTAAATACAACTTAGAAACTTACAACTTCAGTATAATTTTTAAAAATATATTTTAACTTGTCCCCGGAAAATTATGTCCGCTCCGTTAACATGTGAAAATTATCTCGTATCTCACAACCCTTTCAGTTCTTTGGTCCCGCAACTTAACACATCTCTTCTGTGAAGATCTATGTAAGTAAGTATGTCTTAATACAGGATCTGAATGCTAAGACAAATTTCTTACAAATTTTCATTTATTACGTACCTCATGTGTTTTTTCATAATACATCCACTCCATTACTGCATTTTTGCAATGATTATGAATAAATTTAATTTAAATAATATTTTTAATATAACATTTATAAGCTATATAATGAGTGTACCGACGATTAATGTGGACGCATGAGAGATGATATGATATTTACCGTGCTGATACACAATTTGTCCACTCCGTTAACTGTCCACTCAGTTACCATAATTGTGACCCTTGAGGTGCTAAAATTTATTCTACTGTCAGGATAAGTCGTCTACTTAAATTATCATTTCTAATACAACTTATATAACAATATATGACATTTTAAATAAATTTTTGCTTCGGCGGACTGTTTTTTTAAAAGTTCACTTTTCACATTCTGTGCTCAATTCTCGACAAATGGTAACGGAGCGGAACTTTTTATGGTAATTTTTTATGTAATTTTGATGTTATGAGCAGATTTTTAAGACAACATCATAAATATTTTAATGTTTTTTTGTTCATTTGATCACTGGTAATGATTAGCTGAAGTGATTTTTATTTTGTTATTTGGCCAAAAAAATACAGTCAACTTTACGTTGATTAGATTCCCTATTTTTCTTTAGGAAACGGAGTGGAACACCTTAACAAAATTTAAAATGTGATGGAATTAAATAATCATTTGTATTGTAATTTCTTTTATATTTATTTTATAAACATTAATACTAAGAACATATTGGCATGTCAAACTACGCAGTAGGAAGCCGTCTACTATATATAAATAGCTCATATGTGTTTGGTAACGGAGTGGACAAACATTTTCGTAGGGCTATTTTCTTTCTGCTAAAAACTTCATAATTTTACATATTAGTGCAAAACCAAATATATATTAGTGAAATAGAAATATTGAAGATTTGCTCCCCAAAAAATCAATGTAATTTGCCCCAAATTTTTTTTGGCTTCTTCAATTAGTGAATGTGACATATTACCGGAAAATGACTCAACTGCGACTTTAAAAAGGCTCTTATTACTGCACATCCTGCTATTAAACCCCAAACTGTCACTTAAACGTGCACAGGAACTGTGGAATAATTGTAAAAAGAAGATGATGACATTAAAAATTGGCGTGCGGACTTCCGCAAATGGGGAAGAGTGTATACGGTCAAATGCGGACAAGGGGAGGGAGGGTCCAAATTACGTAATGTTTTGCGGACGTCCTTTATGGATGACCCATAGAGGCAACGGCATGGGTGAGTATTTTACCAGCGGGTATAAACGATACCAAACATGAAAATGATGATACCTTAGACCATAACAATCAAAACGCACCTATTCCCAACTCGCGCTGACGATCCGGCGATTTTCTAGAAATTTTTTAAATTCTGTAGAAACCCATGTTAAAAGTCGATATCGCCATATTTACGTAGAACATATATCACTCGGGGTTCACATTACTTTACGGAAGGACTGTATTGCGGACTCTGGAATGATATATGTTCTACGTAAATATGGCGATATCGACTTTTAACATGGGTTTCTACAGAATTTAAAAAATTTCTAGAAAATCGCCGGATCGTCAGCGCGAGTTGGGAATAGGTGCGTTTTGATTGTTATGATCTAAGGTATCATCATTTTCATGTTTGGTATCGTTTATACCCGCTGGTAAAATACTCACCCATGCCGAGGCAACTATGCAACTTTTTCCTTGGCCTTGGCGTATGAGGATGGGTGGCCATCACTCTCCCTCAGTCTGATCGTCGCACTGACAAAATATGATCAGCACATTCCTACAATTAAAAATTGGTGTTTGATGTTGATGAGATGCAATACAGATTACAGATATATCTTGTGTGAGCGAGTAAGCAATGGTAATGGTAATCGCAGATTTTTATAGCGCTGTTTCAAGAGACTTGTCAGAGATAAGTAAGATAATCGTATTCTAGTCGGCTATACTGCCGCTATAGTATTGACAACGCCTGCGAGATGACAATGCGCGATGTTCATAACAATGACTCGATGTTCAGAAGCAAGTGACTTGGTTAGTTGCTGTTTAAAGACATTGTTATGATATAGATGCTTAACGTCGCCCTCTTCCTTTGCCTAGGCTTGGGATTGGCACTAGGCCTAGGCTATATGTATACCTGAGTATGGACAATAATGAGTTGGGGTCGTCCCGAAACTCGATTCCCCTTAAGTGTTGTTTAGTGGTTGGCGTAAATTCGATTGGGGTTCAAATCACTGCCTTGGTAGAAATCTTCTCAAGATTTCAGCTCCACTTGCATCACCCAGTGTGAGAATTGTAGAAAAAAGACTCGGGGGTGGGGTAGACTTTGATGAGTTTGATTCACGTGGAGCTTTACGTATTTTATCTGTAGGCCTATTTTGTCTACTCAACTTTGCAAACTGAGAAAATAAAAAATGCAATAGAAAGCTTAAACTCCTGAAAGTGATGACACCACCAAATTTATTAGCATACAATTCACATGATCACAAATCTCACAATACACCATTACATTACATGATGCACCTTGGAAATTTCTTCTCTTTGTCAGAGACTCCTAGTCAGACAATGCGAAATGAGACTGGCACAACAGAGGGATTTGATTTACAGTTAGCCTAAATTAGCATAATATTAGAAGCCTTCATCGGAAGAACCACTATAGAGTCCATTTTTGACATTTTTGAGTTAACTGTGTCCTGTGATACTTAATGCCATAGAGCATGTAGGCCTATAATTATACAAGTGCGTTTTTCAGAAAACTCACGTCAGTCCAGAGTTACAGTGGGAAGAAAATATAGTGTTCATGCAAAAACCACTAGAGCCCTTGGACTTAGGCTAAGTGGTTTTTGCATGAATCGTGAACTGCAAACACACAAGGCAGAAAATTTTTACACTTCATATTAATACTAATTTTAGCTTAATAGCAGCAGCTATTATGAATAATTTTTTAGGCCTACTGCTGAACAAATTTGCCATTATTCATTGAATACTATCTATTCACGGCGAAAAAAAATGAAGTTTACATAAGAAATTGCAGTACGCAGCAAACTTAAACCTTTACAATGTGGCGCCACCTACCTGTAAAATCAATATCTTTTTTACATGTTATAGGGACATAACACATCCATGTGAATGCCAAATTTCTTTCCGATATTTTCATAAATAAAATACTTGTAGACTTTCAAAGTTTGTTTTGTGAATATCTCAAAATGTTAAAAATGGACTCTAGTGGTTCTTCCGATGAAGGTTATTATATTAACCTAAATGAGCATGCATTACACGCAGTCTTCAGCAACCGAAGCGCATGCTCAGTGTGAAGTAAACGGTCATCTATTATAGTGATGTAGCAAAATCAAAGATTCGAAAAACTACAATATGCCTACTTTATTAGACCGATTTATTAGTATTTGCAAAACATAACGCTAGCTGAATAAAATCGCACAACCATAGGCCTACTGGAAGCGAATGAACAGTACACAATGCGAGAGGCAAACTTACAGAGCGAGACCTGTAGACAGAGAGAAAGAGAGACAGAGACAGAAAGACAGACAGAAAGACAGAGACAGAGGAAGCGCGGGAGAGGATGAACCCGTGTATAGGACGCACGCCCATGTATGCAGCATAGATAGCCTATAACGGCAGTCTTGTTGTCAAGACCTTAAACCTCGAGACCAAGACTTTGAACCTCGAGACCAAGACCAAGATTTTGAACCTCAAGACCAAGACCAAGACCAAACAATCACATTCAGCTTTTTTTTCATTACAAAAAAAATTGTTAAGTCGATCGCTATTTTAATGAAAACGCGAGTCTTTTATTTTATTTTATTCAGGCAAACTAACTTTAGATGCAGATTGCAGAGATTTCCGATTCGTATTTACAAAAGTCCTTCATGCAAACTAGCTGTTATTCCAAATGTCTTTTATATATATATATTTTTTTTATAAAATCCAATTCGCTCAGAAGTTTCTGACAGAGACGTGCCTTGTGGGGCCTCATAAAAATTCCGCCATGTGAAAAAATACTTTCCATAGGTGCTGAAGTCGCTGGCACACGCAGTAGCTTTTCAAGCACTGGATGTAAATGTACAAATCGTGAGCCTTTTTCAAATCCTCCCATGGTTTATCAGACCGTCTGGCTTCAGAAAAAGTCTCGGCAGGTCTTCCAGATACAGCATTTATAACTGTTGCTGCTGCCGATGGGTTTCCTGACCAACAAGACTTGCATCCGTCCTTAGGTATTTGTCATAGGCTATGATGCAAACAGGCTTGATATATTTTTAAATTCTTGAGTTTTGTTAAATGACTGTTCATATTGACAGCCGGTCTTGGTCTTGGTCTTGCGATACCAAGACCAAGACCTTGAACCTCAAGACCAAGACCAAGACTTTGAACCTCAAGACCAAGACCAAGACTTTTGGTCTCAAGACCAAGACCAAGACTTTTTAAGACGAACGCGAGACCTTGATCTCGAGGACAAGAAGTCTGTATAACGGCCCTAGCCAGCATAGATATAATAAACCTAGGCCCTAGGCGCACGAAGCGGACTAAAGAAATTTATTTGAGGCGGAACGTTACCGTTGGCTGAGTAGACCATAGACTATATATGACCCATCACATGACTAACAGCGACCGTTAGGTGTCTCTGCTGCTGCCACCTGGGTTCCGTTGATTGAATGTCGACTATAACTGGTTGAAGGGGACCAAATGAACCGTCGCTCACAACTTGGTCCGAATTCAGCCAGCTGTGGACTGACATTTCACGTCTCCTCTGTCGCCAAGACCCTAATGCTCCCATGGGCGTTGATGTGCGTATAAGATCACATCATATTTCTATGTATGCTTGTATTTAGGCCTATCTATTTATGTATGCATGTACCTATGTATGTGTGTATGAGTAAATGTAGCCTACGTACGTATGTATGCATGTATGTAGGCCTATATATGTGTGTATGTATGCATGTGTGTATGTGTGTATGTATGTATGTATACATGTATACCTGTATGTGTGTATGTATGTATGTATGTATGTATGTATGTATGTATGCATGCATGTATGTATGTATGTATGTATCCTAGGTGTAAGACATGACTGGATTTTTCTTTGAGCCACATCAGCATGCGTTCGCTAGTCTGGTTCAATACTTACCTGGGAATCGCAATGATAGAAACTCTAGTACGCTACTTGTCCCAAAACTGTGATAAGTTCACGCTGATAGGGGCCTACTTCTTTATCTGTCGTTTGAGCCGTCGATGTCAATAAACTACCTCAAAAATAGATCTTTACCACCTACTGGTCTTTATCATCTTCCATATGGGAAATGGCCGTAGGCCCCTATTTGTAGCACCGGATGGCTGCACGATTGTCCAACAGAAATTGACCTTAACTACACCATTATTGATTGGAGAACTCTGAAGATCGATTCTTCTCATATTTCGAAGGCATCGAGGTCAGATGTCTGAGAAAAAACAACAACAGACAATGGCCATTATTTTCAAGTATAGTTGTACACTGTCATCAATTTACATGTAGTCGTTTTAACGCCAACTCTCACAAGAATTGGTAGTGGCGGATTTAGACTTGGTGAGGGGTCGTCCATAAATGAGGTCACGCCCAGTTGGGGGAGAGGTTAGACTTGTGTAACGCTATGCGTGAACTTCTATGCTTAATGCACTAGAAGTTCATGCGAAATGTGACGAGAAGAAGATGGGGTCAATTTTGTGCCAAAAATTGCAGCAGTGCCGATTTTTTAGACTTGGTGATACCCTAAGCTATATAAAGCTTGGAGGCCCCTTGTGAAAAAATTACGCCAGAAGGTCTCAGAAAACTTGAAAACATATATGCCTTTTACTTATCTAATAGCAAGGCATTTTACATATATACAGCACACAATTTTAAAAGCCAGGCCTCCCAAAATATAAATTCGTCGAGGCCCCTGCGGATTATGAAACCCTAATCAGTAGCTTGTTAGCTTACACCTAAATCCGGCACTGAGAATTGGCTTGTACAGCTGTAGGCATAGGCCTGTAGCTTTCATCATCGTCTAGGAGTCTAGGTGGTGTTTGTGGTGGGAATTAAGTAGAGCGATAAGAGGCAAAACTTACCAGGGTTGTTTACTTCTTTCAACGTCTATCATGAGAAGATGGTCTCGAGGTGAAAGAATCCTTCAGTTGAGGCGCTATAGCATCGCCACCCTCTACAACAGTTGTCCACAACACATCTGAACTGTTCAATATTATTATTGTTTTTTGCCCAAAGGTACACATGGTCTCTCGGGGACTTAGATATTAATCTGTTAATAAGTTATTCCCACGAAATCAGGCCTCGTCCTCGCCAAGTCATTGAACATACCACGGAATGCGATGACATTATAGCGTTGAATACAAGAAGAGAAGCGCTGGAAGAGAAAGGTGCCCTCTTGCGGCTCTCCAGAAGAATCCGTAAGGCTCTGACAGACCTCGCGAATGAAATTGACCCCGGCATCATTGATTGGCCACAGTACTCAAAGACAATGGACATGAATAGGTGGGACCATAGGTGTAATTTGTGGGGGGTACGAGGGGTACCTGTACCCCCCACTTTTTGGACTCGGGGTACCGTACCCCCACTTTTTGAGCAATGCCAATCAAAATTTTATTATTGTGCCCTCCCAGAGATCGCAGTCTCAGCCTTGCTTCGTGTATACATGTAAGAAATAGGTAACCCCACTTTTTAGACCAAAGTTTAGCCTCTGGGTGGGACGGGGGTAACCCTGAGTACTTCTCATATTTACGAATGGCAGCGTGTTCCTGCCGCGGCCCCCGTTGCATTTGTTGTGTGAGCAGCATAGGATGCCGCACAGGTGTGTATCAGGTATTTACCCGTCGCCAACGGAACCGTCCGGTCTTTTGCCCTCCATGCGGAACAAGCCTGAAGGCTCCTTCGTACTCGGGACATCAGCCTTTCGAAGAGCTCGCCAGACTATGTCGTTTATGTCGTGAGCACGCCCTAATGCCAATCAACAAACGAGGCCATTTTGGCCGTCTGGACAACGAAATCACCGCAGCCACACCCAGTGGCGGCGATCTTGTCTGAGAGGTGGGGGGGGACAAAGTCGGCCACGATCTCGTCGACGACCGTTATTCTAAAATCTTGTCCCCAAAAAAATTTTCTGCCACTTCATCTCCGAAAAATTTCGCTTTCATCTCCGAAAAAAGTTGATGACCTTTTTTTAGTCATTGACCTTTTTTACTACCTTTTCACACTGGTCTGCTATCTCCCAAAAAATTTCTTCTTTTCTGGGATCTCATGTTCCCACTCTCAAACTATGCAATCTCATCTTCGAAAAAAGTTGATGACCTTTTTTTAGTCCTCCACCTACTTCGTTACATCTTCACAATTACTATGATACCTTCAAAATAACTGACGACCTTTTTTGGCAATTCGTCTCTAAACATTTTTTTACCTTTTTTCCTTCTCTTCCACAATTCTATTACTTTTTTCCTTGGAATTTGGGGGACACTTCTCCTCAAAAAACTTTTCTGGTAAAAAACCCACTGAAAACTCATTTTCGCCCTAACACACAATTGCATTTCTTCACCTTTTTTGCTGTATCTTCTAAATTTGGGGGGTCCGATGTATGGCGTGTCCCCCCACTCTTAAAGGTGGGGGTCTTGTCCCCCGCGACCCCCCCCCCCGGGATCGCCGCCCATGGCCACACCGATGAGGTCCACAGAGATCGAGGCCCAATCGGAGGCCGATCGCAAATTGCACCGCCTCGTTACTCAGGCACACACCGCACGAAGGATTTGGCAAAACAGACAACCAGTCACCGGAATGGGGAAAGCCAACCTCCAGCAAACGTGCTCTGTCCGACAGTTTGTCGGCATCTGCTCAAACCACCGATCTGTCTGTCTCAACCACCAGTCCATCCCAGATCGCCTGTTTGGTTGGCAATGGGTCGACACAAAGTGAAAGTGTCTCTCTACGTACCGTCAACAGAAGGGGATCAGCCACTACTAGGCATTGTAGGCAACGAACTTGAATGGCGGGCTGGAGTGCGAGGGTTGACGCAGCTGAAGCCATATAGGCGGGAAAAGCCAGCGACCCAACCCTCCTCATGCCAAGAGCGCCAGATCGGGATGTGCAGTGTAGCCTGTCGCCACTGGATGTTTTCGACTTTGACGCTAACAATAGATTCTATAGGCCTCCGCGCATGATGTTATCGAGCCGCTCCAGGGTTGGATGTCCATAACACTGAGAGCAACGCAGCAGGTGGCTGATGGGCGGGGGCGCCGAAAGACGACCTTAATAAGATGAGGGCGCTTTTGGAGAACAGACGGTTGAGATTCTTGATGGCATCGCTCAGCAGCACGCAATGTTGCCCGAGAACGGCATCCAGCGACTGCCCCATGCATGAACAGCGGGTCCCCGTGCATAGCGATTGAATCGCGGTCGAGAGGTTGGAAATTCGACCAGATGGAGAGGTCCTCGAGGCCGCCGCCAGTGGAAAACGGTTCAGGTGGAGAGCCATAGTCCGGACCATATCACAGAGTAGTTCGTCGTGACGAGCTACAGTCGCGTGGTGACCTCCAAACGAAAGGTCATCCAGATAGCCCAGACGGGATGTCGACAGCAAGAACCCCAAGAATGGGCTGCAAGGGGCAGGCAGAACAGACCCTCTTGGCCCATTAGGCCAAGAGGGTCTCCTTGTTGGGCCCATTTGAGATGAAATATAGAACTTGCCAAACCTTAGAGTAGAGGTCGCCCCGTACGCCTGATGGACGAAACGGTAGAACTCAGGTATGGACTCGAAAGCGGCCTTCAGCACGACATCGCGGTGCTGGCCATTGAAAGCTTTAGCGAAATCAAGCTTTACAAAATCGTTGTCTTCAGGCATGGTGAAGATAAACCTATCCTTGGCATGTACCGCAGCCTCGCAGCCAGCTACGGTGGCAATATCAACATGGAGCGGGGCGAAAAATGCTGAAATCTTACTGATCGCGAATTTATTCGAGTACTTGGCTGCAATTCGTCTCCAGATATAGCCTACGGCTATAGGTCTAAGGCCCCCTTCTTTTTGTTGACAGAGTAGTGAGGTTACCACCAAAGAGAATGAGCCTAACCTTCGAAGAGCATCCGCCGCACAATAGTAGATTGACAAAATCGGTCAGCGCCCCTTGCAATGCACCGGACGACTCGCGGTGGCCCACCAGTTCCAAGAGATTGCCAGGTCGAAACCCATCCGTCCCCGCAGCAGAACCCGTGGGAAACGATCGAACGGCATCCAAGACATCAGCCTCCGTGGCTTGAAACGGAGATGTGGCTGCCGAGAATGGAAGATTAAGCAGACCGTCTGGATGGGGATCGGCTGGGTGTTTCTCATGGAGAATCTGTAGGCTCTCTTCATTGGGAGGCGCAGTACGGCTCTGGTCGCACAAGACGGGCACGGCTGCACGAATGTTACCGTCTTCAAGCTTGGAATTAATAAGCTGCGATTATGGCATCTGAGCTGTGTGGTGGTAAGCGACGACCAGCCACCGAGGGCCCGGATTATGATGCTGTCCCTGGTCCTGTGACCCAGGGGCGGCACTACACCAGGGCGCGCCAGGGCAAATGCTCTGGTAAAAAAGCCTTTGCCCTGGTCGATGCACTGCAAGAATTTTTACCCTGTCCAGAATTTGTTCCGGCGTATTTGTTATATCCTGAGATATAAAGTCACTTAATTCACTTAAATGTTAAAATTTTCTTTACAAATGTCAAGAAGCGTTCGGTTTCCGGGGGGCTTCGCCAATGAGACCTTCTGACTATAGACAAATATAATAGTGCTGGGGACGATTTATGGCAAGCGCGGTAGCGCGATCTTATGTGGTCAACATTTAAGCTCGCGCTACCGCGCTCTCCATAATTCGCCCTCTGCACTGGTTACGTTATGACTGCCCTGGCTATGCCCTGGTTAAAAAAAAGTGTCTGGCGCCGCCCCTGCTGTGTCCATGCCTGGAGGACTCGGCCTTTGATAACATTGGCCACGTTTCGTCTCCGACCCGCTCGAGTTGGTTGGGCCGGAATGCAGTGAGCAAACTGCACGAGCGCTCTCCAGCCATCCAGCGAGCCAGGACTGCTACATATGCTGCGCAAAACTCCGGAGACAGCCTGCGAGCATGATAGGCGCGCCCTTCTGGCGATATGTTTAAGAAGCGGGTCCTTAAGCTCCGGATGCGAAAACGTGGCGGGATCGCAGGACCGATCCATCGGCCGCTGCCGAGCGTCAACTGCGTCATCAATGACGCCAGAACTCTACGGATCCACAGTCGATGCAGGGGGAGAACCCTGCGCGCACAAGATCTCGATATTATTATTATTATTATTATTATTATTATTATTATTATTATTATTATTATTATTATTATTATTATTATTATTATTATTATTATTATTATTATTATTATTATTATTATT
The DNA here is from genome assembly GCA_963556255.1 of Allolobophora icterica. Classification (NCBI taxonomy): domain Eukaryota; kingdom Metazoa; phylum Annelida; class Clitellata; order Crassiclitellata; family Lumbricidae; genus Allolobophora; species Allolobophora icterica. Next base: position 12,605,887 of record OY744602.1, read on the forward strand.
ATTATTATTATTACTACTACTACTACTACTATTATTATTATTATTATTATTATTATTTTTATTATTATTATTATTATTATTATTATTATTATTACTACTACTACTACTATTATTATTATTATTATTATTATTATTATTATTATTATTATTACTACTACTACTACTACTACTACTACTACTACTACTACTACTATTATTATTATTATTATTATTATTATTATTATTATTATTATTATTATTATTATTATGTTTTTACCTGAGGTACATGCAATCTCTCGGGATCTGAAAAATTAGAAATAACATTATTCTGGGGTATGGTTAGTTTTCGGTGATGTCGTGTTGATTGCAGAAGTGCTGTGAAAGCGATTGCGTTGAAGCGCCTCTGAGTAGGTCTCTTGAAGAAGCGCTATATAAATTTCCAGAATGAATGAATGGATGAATGAATGAATGAAGCGTTGGATGGCAACAGATAAGCGCTGGTAGAGATGTGTAGTTTCTCTGCTGTCTATTGTTTTATTATTATTATTATTATTAATTTCTAACTTTCATAGCGTCTATGTATATGCACAAGGCATCAACCGATGATTTGAGCTTTGCTGACCTGATACGTCGGTTAAAAAAAGGAAATAATACACTGATCTTGTCTTATAGATAATC
>OY744602.1:12609243-12624243 GCA_963556255.1 Allolobophora icterica
CTCTCAGGTGACAAAAATTGTCAGGAGACAGCGAATGACATCTGGGATGGTTACGTGCCATCCATTTCTGGGAAGGAGAATCTAGGACGAGAAGCAACGGCGTTGAAACGATAAATTATTAGCGAGAGACGTTGAAACACACGACGACCAGTTTCTGTCGCATACCCGGAAATGCGAGTTAGACTGCGTCCAAACCACCTAATATAGTTCGATGGTCCAAACTCCGTGATGAGCGCTAGAGCGATATAATTATGGTATAAATAGGACCAAGGTTTTTGAAAGGTTAGAGGAACGAAATCACGTGCTGCGGTATTTAGGCCTAAATTCTTTTCTAGAAGCTGAGGAACATCTGATCACCCAGGACTTTAAAAAATTCTAGGATAACTAGTAATCCTATTCGTTGATGTCGTGTTTAGGCCTATAGTTGTTGTTGCTGTTATTATTATTATTATTATTATTATTATTATTATTATTATTATTATTATTATTATTATTATTATTATTATTATTATTATTATTATTATTGTCATTATTATTATTATTATTATTATTATTATTATTATTATTATTATTATTATTATTATTATTATTATTATTATTATTATTACCACTACTACTACTATTATTTTTACTTTTATTATTAACATGAACATTATTGTTGCTATAATTAGTATTATTATTCAAAAGTGGTTATAATAATTATTATTTTTAATTGCTTAGTTTGTTATATTTGTAGATCTGATGATAATGATGACAACGATTATGATCATTCATAACTTTTAAGTTCCCATCAATCGAGGGACACGCATGGCATCTGACTCATAGCAGCCTGGCTCCGTCTGGCGGCGGCGACCACTAGCAGCATCCAGTGAGATGTCCGTTTATCCCGGGATGCAGAGTGGATGTGGCTGCAACAGATCGCTTCTGCCCTGATCATTCAATCGATCAATCAATCCAAACAATCAATCAGTCGGTTAATCATTCCGTCAATCAAGAGCTTGTAATCTGACGGATGGAGAGTCAATTACTCGCAGTCGCGCTGATCTCCTGCATCATGCATCCACCTGCCATGTAAGACGCTACGTTTGCACACAGGCCCTAATCCACGGCATTGATAGACAGACAGACAGACAGACAGACAGACAGACAGACAGACAGACAGACAGACAGACAGACAGACAGACAGACAGACAGACACAGCCAGACTCACACAGACTGACTTACTGACTTATTGACTGACTTACTGACTAGCTGACTGCCTAGCTGACTGACTAGCTGACTGACTGACTAGCTGACTAACTGATTGAATGAATGACTTGCTTGCTTACTTACTGACTGACTGACTTACTTACTTACTAACTGACTGACTGACAGACTGATTGAATGACTGACTGACTGACTGACTTACTTACTTACTGACAGACTGATTGAATGACTGACTGACTCTGACTGACTGACAGACTGGTTGAATGCCTGATTGACAGACTGAATGAATGAAGGAATGAGTGATTGACTGACGGATTTGTTTTTTATTATTATTGATTGATTGATTCATTCATTGTATAGATATTTTTAAATAACACCTTCAAACACCTCTTAATAGACATTTTTAGACGGAGTCGTTCGTGGTCCAGCGGTCAAGCGATCATTGAGCTGAGAGTAACGACGAACACCTTTATCACCTCTCAGTTTGTATAATACGCTATTAACTGACCCGAAGAAATGAAGGTCTGAGTCGGCGCCAGGTGGCTTAGCCTTCCACCGACGTTATCCCGTCCAAGTACTAACCATGCTTAGTTTTGCTTAAGTTAACTGAGCCTGCCAGCATCGTGTCAACAAAAATATACGGGCAGATTTATTGGTCGATATAGATAATATTTACGATGTATTGAGACAGACTGACAGACAGACAGACAGACAGACAGACAGACAGACAGACAGACAGACAGACAGACAGACAGACAGACAGACGGACGGACAGACAGACAGACAGACAGAAGGTCGGACAACGCATGGGAGACAACTGAGATCTGGGGAAATGATTTAGTAGAAACTCTCGATGCACACTGTAAACACTAAAGCCATCACGAGGGAGCGATTTGTGCCTGGCACCGAGGGAAGGGTGTCAGAAGGGAAGACCTATGGCAGTGACGAAATTAATGAGGAAAAATATGGTTTCATTGGGAGATAGAGGGAACAGAGTGGAGACCTTTAATATGACCAGGAAATATATGGGGAAAATACATTTTAACTGGGAGGTGCTTTGAACAAGTGGGAGAGCAGACCTTAGGATACGGGCAGAAAATGTATGGGGGAAAACATTTTAATTCATTCATTCATTATGAGAATTTATATAGCGCTCATTCAAGGTATCTACAGAAGATCGCTGCCGACCCACCCCCAGCTGAAAAGGACAAAAATCTTAAGATTGCAGCAAAACGTATGAGGGAAAGCCCTAGGCCAGTATGAGAATTGTAGGAAAAAGACTGGGGGGTTAGACTTTGGTTTACGTGGAGTTGGGGTGTGCAATGAAGACTTTACTGTGGGGTCCTAAGAAAGACGGGGGGGGTTAAACCCCCCCCCGACAATTCTCACCCTGCCCTAGGCAATGAGCGCAAAGCCAAAGGGCCAGACAGAAGGGCCAGCAACAGAAAAGTACCATGCTGCCTGATAGAGATTCGGCAGTAGGGGACAAGAGGCTTACCCTGCGGGCCTGCGCAGAGGGGCAGAGAGTGCGACGGCCATGCACATCCAGGGTGGAGCAACAAGCTCCCTCAGATATGCAAGGGCCAAGCCTAAAAGGCAGCACCACACGAGGGCAGAGACCATTAAGTGATTCGCTGCGGAAGAGGGAGCCAGTGTAGAACGCCGTGCATGTAACCAGAAACATAGCCAAACATTGGGATGCGCCCAACTATGCGCGCCGCCGAGCGAAGGACCCGCTTTTCATTCTAGGTATACTCCGAACAAGTTGTAGAGACTAGAGAAGTCCAAATTTTGGGCAGGAAAGCTATGGGGAATTGTCTGGAGATAGTCGGAACAAGCGGGGGAAGTGTCATCTTGGTCTCAGTAGTATAGTTTCTTATTTAGGCCTATTATCCGCTTGCGCGACTGTCTATAGTCCTTGCCTTCCGCTGACTAAAGTTGTTCTAACCTTGAAGCGTCAACAGACGAATACTAGAGTCCTTGACACGTGGTCAGGACTCAGCCCACCTGCAGTTTACTTCCCAGTTTATATTGCTCACAGACAGAGACAATTTTGTGCAAACGTGGTATCCAGTGTCGTTCGAACTCGCAGTCGTTGTATTACGAGCCAAGCGTGCTACCGATTTACCCCTTCTCGCTTTTTATTACCAGTCGGCAACACGTATTGACCATTCGGATTAAGGAATACCATGCCATCCGCGAATATGCACCGGAAGTTTATCCGAACCAAGAATAATAATAGCCACACCGCTGTCATGGCAACGAAACATTCTGCTTATAAATATGCATATATCCGGTTGTATGTTATTCGCCGATAGGATAGGCCGTACCGTGTTCTTGTATGTGTTACTCGTGAAACAGCTCATCATTCACAGTTGCTGGTCCCTCCATCTGGAACTCTCTACCTCCTCGTGTTCGCAATTCTCTTAGCGAGACTGTCTTTCACTCTAAACTGAAAACTTACCTCTACCATTCTCCGTGTGGTTCTTGATGTTTGCGAGGCTTCAATGTGCACTTCTGCACATGGGTGTCCTGAGGGGGAAAAGGGGGGTATTAGACCCCTCCTCGGATTTTTAAAATTGTCTCGTTTTCTGTGATTATGAATAGCTATGCAAAAACGTCACCCCCATAGAAAAAGTTTGCCCCTAGAAAAATGTTGCCCCCCAGAAAAATTCCTGCTCCTGAACAGTGTAAGGAGGGCATTATCAAATTACAGTCGTATTAAACAGCTACATATGTTGCACGCTAGCTGTGACCCATCTATCCGCCGGTGTTGACTTTTCCATTTGAACGAGCATCATTTGCTTTCAGATGTACTTTCTGCTCTTATTTTACTTAATTAAACACTGCTTAGGCCAACGAACGTATCGCTTGTTTGACGCACTTTCTTCTTTCTGGTTCTCTGTCTTCCTATAAGGCTGGTTCGTACGTCCAATGTCGCCATTCATCGCGTTGTTTATCCCTTCCTTCAGCTCGCTGTAACCGTCCTACATAGTCCAGTACAACAGCACCACTCGAGGTCTTCCTCTCCCTGTTTTCCCCTCCTTTCTTCCTTCGATTAAAGTTCTTAGGAGAGAATATTTTCTCATTATGTGGCCCATCATTTTCTCTGCCGCCTTCTGATTGTTCCAATTTTCCTAGGCACCTAAATAACGTTACAATTAAGTGACTACATAAAGTTCTCTCCCTCGCCGTCTCATCTTCCCACCGACAGTGTATGGTCAGTGTACTCATTATATCTGAGTTGGCTAGGGGGCGCAGGTGGAGCAGAAATCTCGAACCAAATTTCTGCCCTGAGGGTGGTTTGAACTCCCGACCTCTCGCTTGACAGTCCAGCGCACTAACCACTACACTATCGTGCACCACAGACAATAAACATACACATGATACACACATGCATATACACATGTATATGCATATGCATGCAAACACATATGCACACATCATTTACACCCATACACACATACACCCATACACACATACACACATATGTAATGCATACATACATACATACATACATACATACATACATACATACATACATACATACATACATACATACATACATACATACATACATACATACATACATACATACTTACATCGGTACAATTATATATATATACGCACACACATACATAAATATGTAGTGTCTGCGTTCTAACCATCCGTCTCTCCGACTGTCTGTCTGTCTGTCTGACTCCCTTTCACTCTGTCTCTCTGTTTCTATCTCTCCAATGCCTGTGTCTGTCCTATAGTATACACCCCTACAAATACATGCAATCCGTCAGTTAAACATCCCAAGTTTATGCAAATATCAACAGTCAATAATTCATAACAGATATTGTGCTTTGCAGTCAGCCATTTGTAATCCATAATAATTCGAAGGCTTAAATGACGATTAGAATTTGGCTGCGTAGACTAGATCTCATCAACCATGCCAGACTTTACCTTCCATCACATCCCAGCAACATTTCTGTCGCGTTCCAGCCATATTTGTTTTCACGTTCAATGTAATGTTATCAGATGTTCTATCTCACATTTGTTTTTTCATCATGTTTTTAATACGCTTCGATCATCTCTGCCAGATCGGCAATATGTCTCCGCCAATTGCTTTCTCCTGAGGCTGCATTTATTCCGATATATGCACTCACATGTAACATGGTTGACTATCGTAACGTCATCTATGGAAGCATCTCTCTGTCTCTGTCTCTGTCTCTGTTTCTGTCTCTCGCTCTCCGTCTCTCACTCTGTCTGTCTCTCTCTATGTCTCTCTGTCTGTCTCTCTCAATATCTCTGCCTCTGTCTGTCTTTCTGTCTGCCTGTCTGTCCTTGTGTCTGTCTGTCTGTCTGTCTGTCTGTCTGTCTGTCTGTCTGTCTGTCTGTCTGTCTCAATCTCTTGAAACGATGTAGCTCAGCTAATCGGTACGATTCCAATGTCGGTCATAGTTCTGCAGCTAGCATACGTGATGAGCTGCGGTGGTTGTCCATTCGAAGTCTAAGATCCTCTTTCTACAGATGCATTACTGCCTGACCAGTTTAGCTCCATCCTATATCATATTTCAGTGTCACCTATCCAATATCCATGGCCATGAATCTCAAGGTGCTCTGGTTGGCCCTGCCTTGAATGTATGTATGTATGTTTGCGCTGCGACCTCTGCACGGTTGACGGTTCTTCCTGAGTTTTACGGTCAAACGTCTTTGTGGATCTTTCCGCAAGAGTCTGAAGACCATTTTGTTCGAACATTGTTTCCTTTGTGTTAGGTCGGGAGCGCCTCTGGTGAGTCTTTCTTGAAGTGGCGCTATATAAATTTATAAATTTGCCAATGTCATTAACCTTCCGCGATGCTTGGCCTACACTTCGGTCTCTCTCTGCCTCTACTTCGCCATTAACTGAAGACCAGTCTATTTGATCGTGGCCATGTCTACCAGATTGGGAGCGCCTCTGCGTGTTTTTCTTGAGGGTCGCTATGTAAATATGCGATCACGATGATGTAGGCGTCTATTTCTGCAATTGGTCTATATTGTTGACAATACTCAGCGATTATATTGGACTCATCAATTACTGATATTAACTAATATCGAAGAGGTTGCAATTCTTAGGCGAGAAAACGGAGAAATTACCCAATGAATCCAGTGAACGACCAATCCTGATAAACTCACTTCCATCTGTGGTTAGAAGGAAGGGCGTGACCTCCATGAACCTCTTGACATACCCTTGCACAACCGACACTGGCTCTCTCGAATAGAGGTGTGGCCTTGATCAGGGGGTCCATCCCCCCGAAGTCATTGGAGCAACTTCCCCTCCCTCCCCTCCTCTTCTTCCGTCTCATTCCTTCCCCCCGCTAATGATGGCACACACATTGACAGATCTTACCCCCCCCCCATTTCTTGGATGGAGCATTTGCTCCATGGTTTCTATGGTGTAGACGCCCCTGCGCCCATGGCCTTGATCCTCCGTTGCATGCAGGCTCCTTTTTCTTTGCCCCGGCTGTCTAAACTCTGATTCGTTCGTTTGTTCACTCGTTCCTTCGCTCAGAACATTCATGTAGCGCCTCTCTAAGATATGTCTTCAGAGGCGCTCCGAGCCCAGTCCTGACAAAACAGATGAGGGCACATGTTGAGTTGGAGGGATGACGGCACTGCCCCTGGTTTTAAACCTTTGAAGAAGAAGAAGAATAGCGGTCCCTTAAGCTAGCCCTGAGGCAGCCATGGATATGAAGTGTTAGCGACCTCATTTTCTTAGTATCGGCATATGAGGACGGGTGCATGGCCAGTCCTCTCCCTCGCCGTCTCATCTCCCCACCGACAGTGTACGGTCAGTGTACTCATTATAGCTGAGTTGGCTAGGGGGTACGGGTGGAGCAGAAATCTCGAACCAAATTTCTGCCCTGGCGGTGATTTGAACCCCCGACCTCTCGATAGACGGTATCGAGCACACCCTTTAACCTTTGAACCAACTCTTAAATGCACTTTCTCTGGTGCGCTGCGTTTCCACCCAAAAGTCTAACCCTTGTTTCTGTATAAATAATCGTATACTCCAGATCTCTAAAACGCTACTCTAAATCAAGCACAGGCACAAGCCTATTCACGAGTGCTGCGTCGCGTCAGAGAGGTTGTCCAGAGATGAGCAAACGACACCAGTATCTGACATAAGCGACACAGCAGAGTAGCAAAGGAGCAAAGATAAGTAGCTGGGAATGTTGTGCATTGGGGAGGGGTACCAGTGGCGGATGAATGAAGATAGGTCTTCTATTAATATTCTCTCGTTCACATCCACAAATAACACTGTTATGTCTGCTTACTGGCGCTAAAGAAATGGTTAATACGTTAATATGTCAGTGGGGTTTCACTTACCGTGTGCACGAGATGGATCATCTTCCTTCGTCGATCCTCCTCGTCTGGATCATGATCCGACCTCATTCCTCGTCTTCCATACATCCATCTATCCATCCATCGCGGTCTTTCTCCTCGGACCTAGTGTCGGCTCGTTCCACATCCGACTTCTGCTTATACCCAGCATCAATACGTCCTGGCGCCATCCTTCGGCACCCCTCCTCCTCTATCCCTCTCCTCCTACGTCTCCGTGTCTCTGCCTCTCTCCGCCGATCCTTCCCACTCCCTTTCACCCCTCCGAAGGACGGGCTGACCGGCCCATAGTCATCCGCCGTGGTTGGCCAGCTCTCCCGTCGTCTGCTCCGTCCTGTGGCCACGCTGGCTTCCAGTCGGTCGGTCACAGGCTGATTTCTGGTAGCAGTTGGACGCAAAGATGGTCGTTGTAGACTGCTTTCTGATAGCAAGTCGACACAAAATGGACGGTCGTGAACAGACTTATAGCAATTGAACGCAAAATTGGTTGGTATGACTCTTCTCATGCATTGCCTTGGGATAGCATGTGGAGGCGAAACTGATCGATATGCCTCGGTTACTGCATCGTCTTGCAAGTATTAACTGCGAGTTTTAAGTTTCCATGCAGGCAGGGGCGTCTACACCATAGAAACCTTGGAGCAAATGCTCCATCCAAGAAATAGGGAGGGGGAGATCTGTCAATGTGTGTGCCACCATTTTAGGGGGAAGGAACGGGGAGGGGGGAAAGAGGGGGAAATAGGACGTTGCTCCAATGACTTAGGGGGATAGACGCCCCTGCATGCAGGGCTATAATATAGACATCAGATCAGTCACTAGAACAACGATTCAGAACAGTAAGGCAACACTGGAGGGCAAGAGGAGGAATACGAAGTCTACAGTGGATTGAAAACTTAACCACATAAACATGCGACAGATTTCGGCGCAGTAACACGAACAGAGAAATATCTCAGTTTGCGGACTCAGTCAAAGCATCCAGCGATTTTTGAGACAAGAAGCTGTCCGTAGACTCTGGGGGATCAGCCGGGGCACGTGCCCCCCAATAATTGAGGAGCCGGGGCAATGCCCTCCCCAAAAATCGAGAGGAAAATTTCTTCAAATATTAAAATATTATGTTTCAATATAGACAAATTTCTTCAGAAACAGAAAAACAGAGACACAGAACTGAAATACTATCAGAAATTCATAATGAAAACAAAGATTTATTTTTATATTCAATATCTTCAATATGAAACAAATTTACATGTAAACAAAACGCCCCATTTCATACGCATTAACGTAACACCGGAAGCCTGCTGACTGTCCAGACCAGAGTTGAAAAAGTTGTTTTCGAATTTTTGTTTTAAACAAAAAAGAAAACCACAAAATTTGTTTTTTAAATACATTTCTTATTTTTGTAGAAGTTATTTTAATAACATTGATTTAATGATTTTTAATTTTCGGAAATCGCAATTGAATTAAACTGAGTTGGAGTTCTTGTTCATGCCATATTTCGTGATTTTTATTATCCGAAATCCGAAAATCTTAAAAACAACCAAAAAAACAACAACAAAAACAACTTTTCATCGTGAAAAACTTGTTTTTTGCACCTCTGGTCCAGACCCCATGCCCCCAATATTTTTGACAAGTTTACGCCAGTGGTTCATACCATCAGTAATACGATACAGAATGAAGCTAATTGGATGGGTTTGGAAAGTCATATATTAGAAGGAAAAGATGTCTTAAAGCAAGCCTTGAAAATCTTCATAGCGGATGGATTTAACGTCGAGTTGGTTTACATTAACTTAGGGCCTACTCGAAGCCTCTTGTTTTCTAAAACAAAGATAACTCCTGGACCAACTAATTCGTAGTTCTCGTACTCGCAGAATGAGTTTCTTAGCAAGACCACAAGATCTACAGTGTCACAGGGTTTGGAAAGTCAAAGATTCTGACATAGGAACTGGTTATTTCGATTTTTCTGCAAGATTTTAACGAAGTAGGTGGCATGCAAGGTTGACAACGATACAACAGTAATGATAATGCTTTCATCCCAGAGGCGTAGACTTTGGTCTAGAAACTGGGGGTACCAAATTTCGCATCGTTCCCCTTCAAGACTGTTAAATAATAATAATGGCGCCCAATGAATCTATATTTGGCGCCATTTATGCGCAACGTCAAACAATAATGATGATGATGATGATGAAGATAATAATAATAATAATAATAATAATAATAATAATAATAATAATAATAATAATAATAATAATAATAACAATAAAAATAAATATAATAATAATGATAATAAGCCTAAAAATAAATATATAAACAATAATAATTATATAATAATAATGAAAATAAAAGAAATAATAACAATTTTAAATGACTAACAATAGACGTGTTTCATTACTGAAGAGACGTGTGTCGATCATAATTGAAGTGACGCAACAATAGGCCTTTATTCCCTAGATTTAAACCTAATAACAATAGACTTTCATAGTTGAAGTGACGTAAGAAAGGCCTTTATTCGCTAAATCTAAAATTGCAAGCAACAGACGTGCTTCACAATTGAAATAACGTGACAATAGCCCTTTATTATCTAAATTTAAACTTAATAACATTAATAGACTTTTATAATTGACGTAACAAAGGCCTTTATTCTCTAAATCTAAAATTAGTAATTTTTGACATGTTCCATAATAGAAATGACGTACGTAACAATTGCTAGTCTTTTATATTCTAACTTTAAACTTAATAACAATAGACATTTTAAGTTAAGTAACGTAACCAATGCCTTACTTCTCTAAATCCGAGATTACAAATAATAGACGTTTTAACAATTGGAATGACGTAAAAATAAGCCTTTATTTTCAACATTTAAAGATAATAATAGAAGACCTTTTCATAGCTGAAGTGACGTAACAAAGGCTTTATTCTCCAAACGTAAACTATAATGACAATACACTTTTCGATAATTGAAGTGGTGACGTAACAAAAGCCTTTCTTGTATAAAACTAAAAATTACTAAATAATGTGTTTCATAATTGAAGTGACGTAATAATAGACTTCTGTTTTTAAAATTAAAACTTATGCAATCAACGTGTTTCATAATTCAAGTGACGTACAAAGGGCTTTTTTTATTGAAATTGAAATTTACTAACAAAAACGTGTTTCATAATTGAAATGATGTAACAACTTTCCAGGAGCGTATCTTAACCAAGAAAGTTGGGGATACCAAATTTTGCATTATTTTAGCTCCGCGGTTGTTAAATAATTATAACGGCATCGTTTGTACTACAAGTATAATAATAATTATAGGCATGATTATGATGATGATGATGATGACGACGACGACAATAATAATAATAATTATTATAATTATAGCGACCATAATAATAATAACAATGAGAGTGATGATGATGATGATGATGATGATGATGATGATGATGATGATGATGATGATGATGATGATGATGATGATGGTGATGATGGTGATGATGGTGATCACACTGATGATTATGCTCTGTAATTGTTTTGAATTTTCAGGGCTCCCCTAGATAAAATAATAATGGGCAAATGAAAAGTGGAGTACGGTATCCTCCTGTCCAAAAAGTGGGGGTGCGGGTACCCCCCGTACCCCCCGTAAATTACGCCTATGTTTGATCCTATAGTACATAGTACATGAGATGATGAGACCTTAATAAAACGTTTTGCTACACATACAACCCATGAAAAATTAGCAGCACTTGCAGTGAAGCACCCATAATTAGCTCTATCATTCAGCAATTTCGTGTATTCAGTCATTTTGTGTATTGTGTGTGTGCGTGCGTGTGCGTGCGTGTGTGTGTGTGTGTGTGTGCATCACAGTATTTGACAGTGTTCATAATTTGATCGTTGATAACTCTATAAAATTTAACATCTTCCGACCATCACAAACAACAGTTAAATTTCAGTCCATTGCGGAACGTTCTGGGTTTGCCACTCGGACTCCGCAGCTTACGTCAGAGTTTAGGTCCACATACTAATATCAAGACGTCTGTAGTGGCAGATGCAAAAGCGTGTCTTCTGATGCAGTCGGCTGCTGCTGCTCCTGCAGAATTGTGGTAGTGTTCCGCGGCGGCGGATGCTGTTGCGTCCGATCAGTTTACTGTTGCTCGGCCGGGAGACGCAGTTGGGATGCGTTAAAACGGCGAGTGATGACTCCCAACCGACACGAGAAAGACGGAGACCCATTGACAGAAAGGGACTGAGGCAGATATAATAAGACAGACGAAGCATTTGTGACTGACTGACTGACTTACTGACTGACTGACTGATTTACTTACTGACTTACATAATGACTGACTAACTGACTGACTGACTGACTGACTTACCACCTGGCTGACTGAAAGACGAACTGACTGATTGACTGACTGACTTACTGATTCAATTACTTACTGATTTACTTACTGTTTCAATATCTTACTGACTTACGGACAAGTTGACTTACTTACTTACTAACTGACTGACTGACTGACTGACTTACTTACTGACGGACTGACTGACTGTTTCAATTACTTACTGACTTACGGACAAGTTGACATACTTACTTACTGTCTAACTGACTGACAAACTGACTGACTGACTGACTGACTGACTGACTGACTGACTGACTGACTGACTGACTGACTGATTGACTGACTTATTTCACGAACATACAAACGATCAAACTGCTTTCTACTACTACTACTACTACTACTACTACTACTACTACTACTACTACTACTACTACTACTACTACTACTACTACTACTACTACTACTACTACTACTACTACTACTACTACTACTACTACTACTACTACTACTACTACTACTACTACTACTACTACTACTACTACTACTACTACTACTACTACTATTAACATTAACATTATTATTGTTATCATTATTATTCAAATTATTATTTTAAAAAGAGTCTTAGTGAAGAATAAATGCTATCCCAAGTTCTTATGAGCCACAGGGATCATATATGCCTCAGGTGAGTCAGATAAAACCTGAAAAGTAGTAAAATTTAGTAGTAGCGGTAGTAGCAGTAGTAGTGGTCAAGGTGGCGGTGTTAGTATAGTAGTAAATGTAAATGCAGACGTTCTTCTATAGCAACAGTATGGCCTCGACCCTACTCATTTTCAATGAATTGATCGGGTGAGATTTTTCATCAGCGCTGCACCTTTGACAGAGGTGCAACGCCTGTTAAGGTCTCCGTGTAGGCCTACGGACCGAGCTAGCCAGAGTTTTTAATCTCTGAAACAGTCTACCCTGTTAATTTTTTTAATGAATTGGTCGGATGAGATCCTTCACCACCACTGCTCCTTTGATGGATGCGCAACGCCTTTTTAAGTCCCGGTGTACGGACCGTGCTAGACATAGAGTTGTAGTAGGCCCCTAGTGTTATTAGTATTAGGCCTAATATTAGTATGATCACAGACCGTAATAGGAGCAGTAATAGTAGGCCTGCGTGTGAATTGAATATGTGAAGATTGTACAGGGAACAAGATAAAATGGCTATCTTAGATCTTCGTGTGTTCTTAAAACCTTGAGAAAGCTCTCTGATAGGTTATCATAGGTAGGTACAGAAGCAAGTTATAGAAGTGTACAAGGTTCAGCCACCGGATGCAATTCTTTAAGGATCGTCAATGGCGAAAACTAGGTGTCGCACACATACACAGAAGAAGGGCTCAACAATTTACAAAGATCGTTAATTTAAGATAGCAGGACGTGAGTAATCAGGCAACACTATGCACACGAAATACATTGCCGCTAAGTAAATGACGACAAGTATATAAGAACAACAGTAGCAACGAACATAGAATTAAGAAACACAGACAAACAGACAGACACACACAGACAGTCACAGACAGACACACAGACAGACAGACGCTCCAGCAGGTACTGACTTGGGCATCTCATACACCACACCACTTTTTTTTACCAAACATGAACGGTCCGCGCGTACATATGATACCTGTAAACATACCCACATGCATGCATGTTGTGTGCATACATACATGTATTGTATGTCATAGATGTACGTATGTATGCATGTAAGTATGACAGACAGACATACATACATAAATACATACAGACAGACAGAAAAACAAATAGACGGACATACTAGACATTGTATAATATTTGCTAGGATTAGCAGATGTCTAGAGCTGCTGTATACAGGATGCTTATAATTGTACCGCGGCCATCTGTTCGTCCGCTGACTTCTTCGCTCGCTTTGTCAGCATTTCTCTCCCAATCATTCGCTTCTATTTTCTGACTACTCCACGGCAAAGTAGGGACGCTCCTTCCCTGACCGGCCCGGACCAGGCCCGGCCCGAGTCCCGCGAATCATCGGGCCGCCTCCTTCGTCCATATCCCGGCCGACGACGGTTAGCTCTTCCTATCCGGTCATGCCATTCTCATCGATCCACGGACCCGAATAATCCGGCGAAAATGACAACCACACTAGATGCCATCCGTTGAATGTTTTTCCTTACGAAAAACATCTTCGTACAGTATGGCTAATATTTATCACTAAAGTAGGCAAAGCTCCCGTGTCCCATACTGGTCCCGTACGGAAGCTGCTCATTTCCGCTCCTCGGCTCTTAAGCCCCAGTGGACGAATCCCAAGGTCCTGGTCAGTGCTTTGCCGTTCACTCCCCACCCTACGCTGGGACCAAATTCTACTGCTTAGTAACACAGATAAGGGTTTCGGGAATAACTTGCCAACGCTTGATACATAAAACTTAAACAATTTTAACGCCTTTTAGGTTTCTAAAGTTCGCTCTGCACATGGAGGTAAACAGGGCCACCGACAGAAATTCCGGGCCTCCAGGCAGAGCAGTCACGGGCCCATAAACAAATGTAGCAGAAGAAAGTTCTTAGATGGAAGTGGGCGTGTTCTATAGCAAAAAAATAATAAGTAAGGTAATATTCAGATGCTTGAAGTCTAAACCGATTGTAGTTAAGTTGCAGTGATATTATATTTAAAAAGGCATAGGCCCTAAATCATTTACTTTGTATTAATGAGTGTAATATTTTTCAAAAATTGGGCCCCTAAAAATCCCCGGGCCCCTCTGACCCCCCTCTCGGCGGGCCTGGCGGTAAACAGCCCAGCAAAACGGTTCGAAATAACGAGTAATTCCTACTTTTAGTTTGCATCAAAGGAAACGATTTCGCTGTGCAGAAAATGACGGAAGTACAACAAAACTGTTGCGTCATTTCGGATCTTACGCTGTTGCGTGCGATGAAGCCGTTGAGCAAAACATCCTTTGGTGGCGCTTTAGATGTAGATGCGGTCCTGCTGAGCCCCTCCCCTTCCCCCGACTGGCCCCGCGAGCGGATCGAAGCCGGTCGATGGTTCCGCAGGCAGATGGGAAATACGAGAGACTGTATCGACCGTGGACCGTCGGGGGATTCGAAA
>OY744602.1:12626743-12769243 GCA_963556255.1 Allolobophora icterica
GATTGACCGTTGACAGAATATGGTATCAGTTTCAGATTAAACTGCTTTTTCTTGGTGCTATCATTTGAAGTCGTGTGCATCGAATTCTCTCAAATGACCGAGTCATGTAAAAATTACTCTTATATGTAGCTTTAAAATTAAGATTTTTTTAGCAATCATAGAGTCCCATGCATATGCTTCAATTTATTATAAGACTTAGTTTAAAACACTTATGGCTTCTAGCCGCCTTTCGTCCCTACAGTCTGTCCTGAACGCAGCTGCCCGTTTGGCTCGCTTCCTCCACATAACTACCTTTACGACCGATGTTGTTCACTGGCTTCCTGTTGCTTCCCGCATCCAATACAAGGTCCTCCTCCTGGTCTCTAGGACTCAACAGGGATAAGCTCCTAAGTACCTCTGTGATCTAATGCATAAACCTCCCTCTGCTCTCTGTTCCCGCCCTCTTCGGTCCTCGGACCGCCTTGATCTCCTTGTCCCTCGGGCTAGGACTTCGATGGCTCAGCATCGTGCTTTTGCCATCCTTGGCCCTTCCTTATGGAATGACCTGCCCCCTCACTCCATAGCAATATATTGTTTGGGATCTCGCCCTCTTCTCCGCGGCCTGAAGACCTTCTTTTCCCTCGGGGCTGTCACGCTGAGAGCGCCTCTGAATAGTCTATTCTGTGAGCGGCGCTTTATAAATAACCAGGGGTGACGACATAAATTCCGGGCCCCTAGGCAGAGCAGTCACGGGCCCCTAAACTATCTTTAGGCTTTGAGAGAAAATAAAAAAAAAATGAAATTTAAAAAAGTGCGGGTAAGACCGTACGATATTAGGCCTATATTTATATATAGGCCCTACAACTACGATTTTATTCAGTAATATTATATTTAAAAAGGCATAAATCATAAACTTTGCATTACTGATTATAATATTTTTCATAAGTTCATTGCGGGTCCGGACGGCCGGGCCCCTGGGCATTTACCCCCTGCCCCTCTCGGTGGCCCTGTAAATAACCATGGTCGGCGATCCCGGGGGTCGAGAGACAAGACCCCACCATTCACAGAGCGGGGGAGGGACAAAGTATACAGTTGTCCCCCAAATTGTGAAGAAACAACAAAAAAGGTCAAAACTATTTTCACGTCTTTCTTGACCAGATCAGTTCAAAAGTGTCATGTGTCCCCCACCTGTCAAACAAGATCGCCGCCAGTGTAAATAACCATATATGATATGATATGATATGATATGATATGATATGATATGATATGATATGATATGATTAGTGCCGGCCTTAATGGCGTGCGAACCGTGCGGTCGCACGGGGCCCGCAACTTAGGGGGGCCCAAAATTGTCACAGAAAATTAACATAAATAAGACACCCTAATAATATTATGGCTTCGATTAAATATTTTCTTTTGTCAATAAAATAAAAGTCAACCTCCTATATCCCAAAATTCTTGTGTATAGTTACATTTGACTTGTTATACTTGTTAACAATCTACTAAAATAAAAAGATTAGCAATGAAACACAATTTGACATGTGTAATGGGGGGGGGCCGTAGGCCTACAGTATACTCTGCACGGGGCCCGAAATATAAGAGAACATTGTAGGAATTGTAACTTCTTGCGCTAATTTTTCATAGAACCAAGCGGGCTTCACATAATTATTCATCAATTCCAATTCAATCAAGTGTAGTATCAATTTCAGTTTAACTTAGTGATTTTCTGAGTCCAAGTGACATGCATGGGCTTTACAGGCCTACGTAAAACTAAACGAAAAGCAGGGTTTGAACTGTCAAATTTCGACTGGGGGATGGTTGAAAAATTCTTACATGTCCGGGTGTCCCGACCGGAATTTATTACGTAGCCTGCCTAAAACCGGTATGCATGCTAAAATTTGTAGTGGGTTTGGGCGTACTCTAAAACTCAAACATTGAAGAATACTTAGTGGAAAACTCTTGAGTTGTTTCAGAAGATTCTAGCAAAAAATGATGACAACAAACACTGGTGGTCTGAATGAAAACAGAAAAACAAAGTAGCCCTACTTGCGTGCCCATATAGAGCCCATCTAAAAACTTAGGTGGGCTCATGGGCTTGGGTTAGCCCATGTCAGCCCCGGTGTCACGACAAATGGTTCAAGGACAAATGGTTCACGACAAATGGTTCACGGACAAATGGCTCACGATCTTCCAACTTATAATTTCTGCTATATTGTCATCAAAAATCCAGCTTCTAGTGTCAGCTCTAGTTTCATCTCTCATCTAGCTTCTAGTTTGATGGAAAATAGAGCTCAAAATGCCTTTGCGTAGTCCAGTGTAAAAACACAAACTAGTTTTAGTTTCATCGATTTTCCAGCATCTAGTTTGAGCTATATTTCCATCATCGCTGATCCACCATCCAGTCTGAGCTATATTTTCATCGCTCATCGAGATTCTAATTTCATGAAAATAAAGCTCAAAATGCCTTCCATAGTCCAGTGTAAAAAGCACAAACTAAACGCTGGATGAGCCATGACTTAGCCATCTCTTTTCAGAAGTCCGCACTCCAGCGGACTACAAAGGCTTAGATTAGGCTACCCAGTTCATATTTGCAAGGCTAGCAATTCCATGGGGTAATAACTAATTTGATATTGTCCCGTCCGTGCAAAGGGTAGGCCTATCTAATTAGATTCAACGCTGTAGAGACAGTATGCTGTTTGACTATATAATTTAAAAAATTGGTGTTTAATGCACAGACTCCCTGAAAGAACCACGCACCAAATTTAGACACGGTCTTTTGCAATCGCAGAACCTTCGCACTCCCTTATTCGAAATCTGGGTGACCTGAGGACCTGTCGTCCCCTTTGCGGACATCGCTTTTGGGCGACCCCATGCAACTCCAGGTTCAACGCTGTCCTTATCATTCTAGTAACAGAAGACACGTCAAAATATAGTTGAACAGTAAAGCGACCATATCAACGTCAGTGGTGACAGACAGAAGGAATAGCTGGTATAGTGTATACCTTAAAACCTAGGCCTTGATGAAATGACTAAACGAGAATTCAACTGGTGTAAAGACAAAAGACAAAACTATGCACTTGCAAACTTATCTGTTTTCTGTGTAATATGAAATTAACTAAACCCATACATTTAAAACATTTCAAGAAATATGTCTGTGGGGCATCACAGTAGTGATTATAACATAACGATAATGTTCTAATGATAACACAATAATAATGTTCCATAAAATCCTTCTCAATTTAAAACATATTGTCACACATTCCACATCCATATGGTCTAAAAACTTAAATGATGAATAACATCAGACATTACTCTAGAATAGCTCTAGAATATCGTTTTCCATTGAACTATGATTCGTCCTCTGCTCAGGAGGATCTTGCAAGATTTCTGTAGTTGACAACTCTTTTCCATCAACATAGTTCTAAGTCAGTATATGTACTGAATCTTTTACAGAAAGTGCTTGCATAGCATATTTGTGCCATGTTCGGTACCACGAATTCACAGAATTCACTCTCACATAATATTACCAGTATGGAATCTTGAATGGTAGCCGAGACACTCCGTGCAATGCCACATCACATAATTTAAACTTCTGTGGCTTTTACCAAGTGTGTATTCTTGACTGCACTTTGAGAGTGCCACTCGATCCGTGCAAATGCTTTGTTACATAAAGTGCTATGGTTTTTCTCTGTTGTGGATTCATGCATGGCGTTTCTGAGGACATGTCTGTGTAATTGATTTGTGACATATATTGCATGTATATTTTTTGTCCAGTGTAGTTTCTTACATGGCATTTGACAGCACCACAGTGTGTAAATCGTTTGTGATGAAAACAGCAATTGCATGGCTTTCTCTGGCGTGGGTTCTTATATGGTGATCTAGGACACTCTTGTGTGAAAATACTTTGGGACATAAATTGCAAATGTCTGGCTTTTCCCAAGTGTGGGTTCTTTTAAGGCACTCCAGATGAGTTTTTTCTGTAAATGCTTTGTGAATTAAAGTAAATTTTTATGGTTTTTCTCCAGTGTGGGTTCTTTTATGGCATTCCAGATGAGCTTCCTGTGCAAACGCTTTCTGACAGAAATAGCACATAATGTGGTTTTTCTGCAGTGTGGGTTCTTCTGTGGCGCTCCAGATTAGTATTCCTTGCAAATGCATTGTGACATAAATTGCAAATCCATGGTTTTTCTCCAGTGTGGATTCTTTTATGGTATTCCAGAGTAGTATTGCATGCAAATGCTTTGTAACATAAATTGCACAAGTATGGTTTTTCTCCAGTGTGGGTTTTTGTATGGTAATCTAGAGTACTCTTACAGGCAAATGATTTGTGACATAAATTGCACAAGTATGGTTTTTCTCCAGTATGGGTTTTTGTATGGTAATCTAGAGCATTCTTCCGTGCAAATGCTTTGTGGCATAAATTGCACAAGTATGGTTTTTCTCCACTGTGGGTTTTTGTATGATAGTCTAGAGAATTCTTCCCTGCAAATGCTTTGTGACACAAATTACACTTAAATGGCTTTTCTCCAGTGTGGATTTGTCCATGGCGTTTCAGATGAGTAATCCATGCAAATTCTTTGTGGCATAAATTGCACTTGTAAGGTTTTTCTCCAGTGTGGGCTCTTTTATGATATTCCAGATGAGTCTTCTGTGCAAATTCTTTGGGACATAAATTACACTTGTATGGTTTTTCTCCAGTGTGGGTTCTCTTATGGCATTCCAGAGTAGACTTCTCTGCAAATGCTTTGTGACATAAAATGCACATGTATGGCTTTTCTCCAGTGTGGGTTCTTTTATGGCATTCCAGATGAGACTTCTGTGCAAATTCTTTGGGACATAAATTACAGATGTTTGGTTTTTCTCCAGTGTGGGATCTCTTATGGCATTCCAGAGTAGACTTCTGTGCAAATGCTTTTTGACAAAAAATGCACATGTCTGGCTTTTCTCCAGTGTGGGTTCTTTTATGGCGTGTCAGATGCGTCTTCTGTGCAAATGCTTTGTGACATAAATTGCACATGTATGGTTTTTCTCCAGTGTGGGTTCTTTGGTGATATTCCAGTGGAGTTTTATGTGAAAATTCTTTATGACATAAATTGCACTTGTATGGTTTTTCTCCAGTGTGCGTTCTTTTATGGATCTTCACACTGGATTTCCTTGTGAACGTTTTGTTACAAAAATTACATATGTATGTGTTTGGTTTGTTGTGGCTACTTGCTTGCATCTTGAGATCTTGAATACAGCCTAAATATTGGACTGATTTACAGGTTGAATTTAGTGCTGCTTTTCCAAGGTTATTGCAAACCTATCATGAATTAGAAAATGCAACTGTTATGATAAAATCATTGAAGGAAGATGGCATGCAATAGGAAACTGAAGACAAAGCATAATGAAACCCTAATTGCAAATCGAAAGTCATGAATTACAAGTATGCAGATATGTCACAAAGGTGATATTAGACGGTGCACATCGAGGGGTTATCGCTACTAAGAACTATCACAGAGAAAAGAATGGGAGAAAAGAGAATGAGAGGAAGAGCTAGATGAATGCTGCTGGACTGGATGATGGTGGATGGGTACTGTAAACTGAAGGAGGAAGCACTAAAACTAGACAATTTCAATTCTTTATCGTGGACCGTGTGTATGGCATTCACTGCTAGTTCTCTTTTGACTAAGGTGCCAACTCTTAAGTATTTTTAGACTAAAACTAAAACAGCATCTTCTTGACTTAGAATGCACCTAGTACTGTTCTTGTACAAAATGGTCACTGATGCAATGTTTATGTAACTACTAAGGTTTACCAAATATCACTGATGCTGCTATGTTTAAAAAATTAAAATTGTTGGAAATTGGGCACCCTGTCAACAGAGAAATTTTTTACTCCTTTTGGGATAACCCTTTGATACTGGGAATTTGTTGGCTAAAAGTTATTGCTACTGTATACAGTGAAGTACTGAAATGTATTGAATCAATTCAATTGTACTTGAATTTGGTGCTCGGTCCCAGGTGTTGTCAGTATCGAAAGTGGAGGAGCCACTGGACGTTTGAAGCTGCCAAAAGACAGAAAACTTGAAGAACAAGATCCTTGCCAAACCTAACCCTGTTCGTAATTCCAGAGTGCAGTGCCATAAAGCAAAAGCACTGCACATAGTTGTTTTATTAGATTATATCTATGAGTGTTTGCTAAATTGCAAACTTATTGTATACAATATTGTGCTTTGCTAAAAGTTACAAAGTTACAATGTCTAAACTTCGAAGTGTACCATCTGTAACTTTAAGTCACTGCACTACAAGAGATAAGCAGGCCCGTAGCCAGACTTAAATTCAAGAGGAGGCAACTTCTGGAGACATCCAGATGTAGTGGACAAAATCCTTGGTCAATCAAGTACCAGTATATAAAAAAGCAACAAGAGGCAACTGCCTTCTCCTGCCTCATACTGGCTACGCCTATCAAGATAAGGTTTATTTTATTTCAAGGGAGCTATTTCTGTACTTTACGACAGAACTGTAATTAGTTTACATAATTTCGCACAGACTGCAAAACAATTACGGAAAACAGTAAGATCTTGAAATCAGCACATGATTGCATTGATAACCGGCGTGGTTAAGTTTCGCTGAATTAAGAAAAATTCCGAATAAGTTAGCCTAAAGTGCATTCGTCAGCATGCGTAATAAGGGCCTATTACGAGATTAGAAATCGAAGGCAATAGTCGGTGAAATAAAAGATTTATATAATTATATATATATATATATATATATATATATATATATATATATATATATATATATATATATATATATATATATATATATATATATATATATATATATATATATATATATATATATATATATATATATATATATATATATTAGTTATTACTTAAATACTATGTGTAGATTCCTTAGCTTCGATGCAATAAGAAATATGCTTCACCAGCAAATAAATGCAGGAGGCAAAATTAATGTATCAAAAAGACTGAAAAGTAGTATAAAACCTGGGACTAACATTGCTAAAGTCCCAGATAAAACTTACTAAAGAAAAGAGTAGCTACAAATCGTTTTTTTGTATGAAGCTAATAGGACCATCGATATCTATATTAGTCTAAATATAGATATCGATGAATAGGACCAACATTGGCCCCAACCGTTTCACATAATGGCATCCCAAATGCGAAAATACTAATCGCAATCGTAAACTCAAAACTTATAAAGCGCCACTCGAAAGCAAAGCGCAGAGCACTATACTAGCTCATTCACAAGCGCTTCCTCAAGTCAGAGCGGTTTTTGCAGAGGGTAGTCAAAGTAGTAATAATAATCTTCGTTTGATATTTTCAAACTGACAATTACGCAGTATGTACAAATCAAATTTATATAAAATTTATATAAAAAAAAAAATGAAGAAAGAAGAAAATGGAAACACCAGAGCACAGAAGAGGCAAGGAGTGAATACAAAAGGCTGAATAATCAACTAAGAAGAACAACAGATAAGGCAAGAGAGGATTGGTGGGAAGAGCAGTGTGAGGAGCTAGAGATGCTACAGAATCAAGGAAGACACGACCTGGTATATGGAAAGGTCAAAACACTGACAAATAAGAAAAATATGGGTGGCGGAAGCGCAATCAAGGACAAGGATGGCAAGTTGCTAGAGGACGCAGACGATATCAGGAAAAGATGGAAGGAATATGTTGAGGATTTATATATGGGAAAAAGTAGCCAAGAAGATCTCGGGGAAGAACAAACACCAAGTACCGATAACATAGGACCGGACGTACTAAGGGAGGAGGTTCTGGCAGCAATCAGTGATATGAAAAACAACAAAGCAGAAGGAATTGATAATATCCCAATTGAAATACTGAGGAACCTGGGAGAGAAGGCAATGACAGAACTAGTGCGGTTATGCCAAGACATATATAACACGGGAGTTTGGCCGGAAGATTTCCTACAGACCATATTGATCCCGCTCAAGAAAAAGCCAAATGCAACAACATGTGAAGACCACCGAACTATAAGCCTCCTCACCCATGCATCCAAGATTCTACTAAGAGTTATCACGAAGAGACTGCAAGCCAAGGCAGAAACAGATGACTGCTTGGGGGAGGATCAATTTGGTTTTAGAAAGGGAAGAGGAACAAGAGATGCAATTGCAGCGGTGAGGATACTAGCGGAAAGAAGCCTCCAGCATGGCCAGGACGTCTATGTGTGTTTCGTCGACTATGAGAAGGCTTTCGATAGGGTGGATTGGAGGAAATTAATGCATGCATTACGAAGAATAGGGGTGGATTGGAAAGAGCGAAGACTTATTGGAAACCTGTACATGGGACAGAAAGTAAAAATAAGAATAGATGGTGAATACTCAGAGCCAGGAAGAATAGGCAGAGGAGTGAGGCAAGGATGCCCGCTCTCTCCAATACTCTTCAACATCTACATCGAAGAGCTTGTACGGGAGGCGATGGAAGAAATGAACGAGGGAATAAAGGTTGGGGGTAGGTTGGTGAAAGCGCTGAGATTTGCGGATGATCAGGCAATGTTAGCAAGAAGCCAAAAAGGACTGCAGAGAATGATGGATCGCCTGAATATGATCTCAACAGAATTCGAAATGAAAATAAATACCAAGAAGACAAAGGTCATGAGGATAAGCAAAAGAGAAGAAAAAGAAGTTAGAATAACCGTAAATGGAGTGGTCATCGAACAAGTTGAGAGATTCTGTTACCTAGGAAGTATGGTCACGAGGGATGTGAAGTGCCATGCGGAGATAAAAAGAAGAATAGCCATGGGAAAAGATGCATTCTATAAAAGAAAGGAGCTCTTGAGAGGAAAATTAAATAGGAATCTGAAGAAGCGAATGGTTAAGACGCTGGTATGGAGTGTGGTTCTATACGGATCTGAAACGTGGACTATAAGAGGGGAGGACATCAAAAGGATAGAAGCCTTCGAAATGTGGATATGGCGTAGAATGGAGAGAATCAGCTGGACAGAGCACAAGACAAATGACGAAGTACTGCAAATGGTGGGAGAGGAGAGATCCATGATGAGGACAATCAGAGAGCGTCAAAGAAGATGGATTGGCCATATAATGAGAGGAAATTCCCTGCTACGAGATATCATCGAGGGTAGAATGGAAGGGAAAAAGACAAGAGGAAGACCAAGAAAAATGTTCCTAGACTGGGCAATAAAGAGGGACGGCTACAGACAGATGAAAGCGGAAGCTCAACATCGAGAGGAATGGCGCCGTTGGACATACGAACCTGCCTAAGGGCAGAGAACCAAAGAAGAAGAAGAAGTACAAATCAGTATGAACGGATGATCACAAGTTATTACAGGAGTCGCATTTAACTGTATACGGCAGCCATGCAAGACGCCCACACGTCCTACATCTCATTTTAACAACGCGCCATCTCGCGAATGATAGGCTGAGTGGACCTTTGGGAGGGTTGCGGGAAGCGATCCCGCTGCCTACTGATCTTCACGAAAGTGATGATACCGCTACTCTATGGACCCCCTCTTAGGTCCGAGTCCGGTTTCTAGATCAAGAGAGATGGTAGAGCAGCTGTTAAGGCGGGTGTCATTTAGGTCGAGATAGGGTTGGGAAATATATGGGTAGCCAAAGGAGGACACAGAAAGCCGGAAAGAAGGACATAGGAGGACGCTGTGAATGCTTCACTCCGAAGTCAGAGGGTCTCCTAACTTAAATAACCAAGAATAGAAGTCACATTGAAAATTACTAATAAAAACAAACCACAGAGTCACAGACACCGCTCTGCTACCGGAAATAAAATAAATTAGCTCTTTGACCATAGATAGGCCTACACTGTAACATTCATCGACGTAACATTCAATATAATGTCGATGGTAACATTGCTCAGATCATGGACTTAACAAATCTGGAAAATAGAGCTGCAATAAAATAATAAGTCAGCAAGTAGAGTAGTTAGGGGAACCTAGGGACAGCATGCGTGTGTAAAGTCGTTAAAAACGGCCACAAAATAATAGCCAATAGCCCAATACAACAAACATACAAAAGCCGGACATTTTCCAGGTTTTTAGCTTTGCCTGCTGGACAGAAGACATGAGGAGAAAACGGATTCTCCTTTGCTGGACGTCTGGCAACCCTACCCTAGGTCGAGAAGAATTGGAAGGCAGAGAATTAGCTGATGAGTCAGAGTAGGAATTCTTGAATAGGTAGGACTAGTATTGACTGGAAAGCCTGGGGTGAGAGAATGATAGAGGAACCCAATCGACACGATTGATGGCGGGCGGGTGGCAATGATTGTAATAATTATTGTGATCGAGAAAATGGGAAGGTTTCAGGCGCCTGCGGAACTGGGCAGGAGGGAGAGTAAGGAGGTCAAACCTAAGAGCCTGAGCCAAGCGGTTCCAGCTGGAGAGGCCCACAACAGCAAAACTCCGAGACTGGGCCGTAGCAGTGCGCGTCCGATGAACCACCAATGGCCACGGGAAGAGGACCAGAGGTAAACCCGACCAGGCAAGCTGGGAGCTGGAGTACAAGATACCGCGGGGCAGAGCTAACAACTTAGTAACAAGACATGAGAGAAAGGACAATTGCATACGCTGGTGGATAGGAAGCCAGTGAAAAGAGTCTCGGATGAAGGAAGAGATATGGGTAGACTTCGTGATGCCACCGGTAAGACAAGTGACAGCATTAAGGATTGACTGAAGCTTTGATCCATTAGTACAGGAGATACCAATTTAGACCGCATTCCCGTAGTCGATCGCAGAGGACAAAGTAGAGTCGTGATCGCATGCAGAGGGAGGGACAGGCGGATGGTTCGGAGCTGGCGTTAGTAGTAGAAGCATGAACGAGAGATACTACTTACATGATAAGATAGAGAGAGGGCAGAGTCTTCAATGAATCCGAGATCACGGAAAGAGGAGGAGTGCACGCGGGGAAAACTAAGGCGGAGGGAATCAGCATCAATCCTGGAGAGCTGCACCCCATTACCGAGCCAAATGGACTGGGTCTTATACTGGTTAAGGCGGAGACGGTTTGAGGACAACTAGAAATCTAGGGCAGATGAAGCATCTAGTATAGGGCCTACGTTCTACCATAAAAGCCGCTGAAGTGGCCGGGTCATGGCCCATGGAGATAGACTTGCATGTAGTCAGCATATTGGTGGGACGAAACGCCCAGTCTAGGGCCTACGTTCTACCATATAAGCCGCTGAAGTGGCCGGGTCATGGCCCATGGAGATAGACTTGCATGTACCGTAGTCAGCATATTGGTGGGACGAAACGCCCAGTGGAAACAGGACCCCCGCTAGATCCGAGGTATACAAAATGAACAAGAGGGAAGCCAGAGACAAAGCCCTAGGATAAACCATACTGGATGTTGGCCAAAGCGAAGCGCGTTGGTCCAAAAACAACAGAGACAGAACGAAAACCAAGGAAGAGCAGAGTCAACAATCCCAAAAGATTTAGACAGCTGGTCTAATAGGATGGCATGGTCCACAGTATCAAAGGCAGCACTAATGTCTTAAAGTGCAAGTAATTCGGCCACAATCGAAGGCGTGAAATGCTTCAGCTAGAAGGCACAATATAGTTATGCGATTCCGTCGAGTGGAATTTCCTGAAACCAGACTCAAGAGGAGGCGTTAAAGAGTTAAAGTCAAGTTACTGGACCAGTTGACAGAAGACACGTTTTCAAGAAGCTCTGAAAGGAAAGAGAGGTTTGACTTTGAGATAGGACGGTATTTGAAGAGAGCCAGAATCAAGGCCTTGGCGCTTGATGGAGGGGAACCACAGCCCTTTTATGCAGTGCCGGGACGCAGCCTTGAGCGAGGGAAGAATTGCATAATAAAACCAAAAACGGAGTAAATTCATCTACAACGTCCTTGACTAAAAATACAGGAAGTAAGTTGAGTTCACACGACTTCTAGGAAGAATTCAATATAAGCTGGCGGATATCAGCTGGCTGAAGAGGCTTCCATGACGAGAGGATAGCTGTGGTAGGGTGGAAGGAAGGAGGTAGTGCATTTTCCGTAGATTTACGAGTAGAGTCGATCTTGGCTGTACAAAGTTTAGGTAATCATCGGCCGTGAAAGGAGTCCGAGGTAGAGGCAGGAAGGAGGCAGTAGTGCGGCCGAGGACGTCAGCAATCGTCGCCCAGATCCGGCGTGGGTTCCCTCTTCCCGATCAATCAGCGATTCCCAATACGAAGTCTCCTTTAGCCGGAACACGCGATACATATTCCGAAGGTGGTCAATCCAGGTAAGTCGGTCGGACGGGATTCGTAGGCAGCGGCATCTACGCTATGAGTGTCTAAAATTCTGACGAAGCATAGGGCAATGCTGGCAAAGCCATGCCTGTAGTGGTTTCACGCGGGTTTGATGTTGACGCAGCGGGAGAAAGACGGATCCCGAGTCGTTGAGAGCGAAGAGGTCTTCGGTCGGGCGATCTGCCAGAGCCAAGAGATCACCACAGAGATGGCTGCTGAGGAGGCCAGCGAGGAAAGCCTGTCGGTCGAGGTGGAGGGCGAAGATAGGCTGTGCGCATACGAGTGGCACTGTGAACAGGAGAAGAATATGGTCGGAGATAGACGAGGGTTCGATGGTTAGGACAGCAACGATGATGGTGGAACCAAAAATTTCCGGAACTCGGGAGGAAGATCGTTCCAAAGTCGTGGTGCAGTGTTAGAAAACATGAGATGACTATACTTCCTTTTCGCATTCACCCAAATAGTTTCAACATGATTTTGTGAGCCCAGGATCTTTGGTACAGCTAAGGATTGAGTACACGTATAACCATTAGGGCCAGAGGCGCCGCCAGCGTGACGCACTGGACGCACGTGCGTCCACCCACCAAATCAAATCCACACAAGGATTAGGCATCGCATCTATATTTTTGACAATTTCGCTGTGTAATTTTGGTTTACAATATAGTATGTATAAATACTATCATATGGTATCATATGCATGTGTTATACTGCATTTTTATGAGTCACTCTGAGTCATTTTCAGTGTAGGTGACTGCGAGTGGCAGACAGAGGACGGGTGTGGATGAGAGCAGACGGGAGGGTGTGCGTCCAATTTTTTCAAGCCTGGCGGCGCCCATGATTAGGGCCTATACTAGAATACGCCTAGTTTTCATTAATTAAGCAAATAAGATACACGAACCACTGAAAGCTGTGCTGGCGGTTTAACTTAACCGCCAAGGTCATTTTTGGGAATTAACTGGAGGGTTGAAAAACGATTTGGTTGGCTTGAACCATCCCAAGCCCCAACAATTCCTGCGTAAGAGAAAGCTTCAGTTATCATAAATCGGCGAGGGTTTGAGCGCAATTGTGCTAAAAGAATTGTCAGGAAGAATAGCGCGCGGATGGATAATCGCGATAAAGAGGAAGACTCAAAGGCAGAGAAGAGGACGAGTGACTGAACGAACCCATACGCACCCCTCCACGGCTAAGCGTCCAACCGCCTCCCGAGAGCGTACACAATTTTGGGCATGCACAAATTTGTGCAATATCGTAACCATGGATACAGCCGTCAACGGAGACGGCGAATAAACAGTGAGGGTCCTTCCCTAATCAGGATAATTCCTCCTCTCGTGTCTGTCCTCCTCTCTACCCACAGCTCCGGCGCGGTCCGACTGGATAATAATTTCTGGTACTAATATATTGGCTGTTCCCGATCCGTGGGTAAGCAAGTCAGGCGTACGCCTCACCGTTTAATAATAATAATCACAAATCCGACGAAATTGATGACTCGCCGGACAAATACCATTAGAGAAATTGCCGGACGCGTCGAACACTATAAAGCAGGCGCATATCGGCGTCTGTGACCAAGAGGGTCGATGGCATAAAATGTCCGAGATTAGAATAAATTTACTGTGGCGTAGAACCACGCAGACAGCGTCGTCCGACTACCATAAAAGGTCGTGTACTTAATGTACGGAATTGGGTCACACTGGCTTTGTTTATAAACGTTTTATGTCTATGATTGTCATCGAACACTAGTGCCTGCGTGCATGCAGACACTGCTTTGAAGTATGGTGTGTCCGTAAAGTGTCCTGGGATTAATGAATTACGAAGTAGGACTGTAGTAGCAGTCTGTGCAGCGCAGTTTTAGGCTCGTCCTTTATTTTTCTAACCGATACGCCGTGGACAAAATTAGTGGAAAAGACCGTAAATAACTTGTATTATTTATTTAATAAACTTCTGGGCATCGACAAACAATAGATGGCGCCAGTGGTTTTGAATCAAGTAACGGTTTGGTGCGTCATCGGCTGATGCTTCGAGTCAAGCGGAGGGTTATCCAGGGAAGGCTACGCGTCTAGGCATCTTCCTCCGAGTTGAAAAAGAGAATATGGTCATATGGAGCAGGTGTGCCATGGTGGATTAATGGGAATTTGTTGGTGGGGAGGGGGCTCTCGTGGAAATTTTCTGGTAGGGTTATGATGCGAAGCGGTTGGTTTGGCTCTTGCGTGTATGAGGAAGCATCAAGTGGCGATTATTCCATTTTCCTTAGCATTAGGCTAGTTGCTTACGGGTAGACTTTAGCTTCTTAAACTGGCTTTACCACCAGTGACGGATTTAGGCATACGCTAAAAAGCTACAGCTTGGGCCTCACAATCCGCAGGGCCCTACAAATTTCAGAATGTTTGAGGCTTTTAAAAATTTATGTATATACGCCTATATATGCATATATACACGGCACCTTTCAGCTACTAAAAATAATTAATTTTAATAATAAAAAATATGTTAGTTAATTTAATATAATTTCACTGTTGTGAACTGTTTGCTGTGTTTATTGATAGGCGTACAGTGATATTTAAGCAGATTTTCAAAATTCTGTTACCGTCATCTGGACAAACTAGGCCTGACAAAGAAAATGTGAAAATCGTAAACCTATTTTTTATTTTCAAAAATAGGTTCTTCACTCACGATACAGGTGGTCTGGCCACATCCAGTTACCAATCCTAGAACTAACCGTACTTGACACTGCTTGAATGCACTGCTTGGCAGCGTCGTATCTATAGATAGGCTCTATGTATATAGTGTATGGTCGATGCATCAGGATCATAGACATTCTACATTCAGATTGAGGACATTACGACAGGAGACGATTTTAAAGTTTTGCAGCGCTCTCTATCGACCACAGGAAACTGATCCAACCAACCAGCTTTCGATCATGAAGGTATGCTGATAATGCCGTACTTGTAGGTACAACAGTAATCGCAATAAAAATAACCTATAAAATGTTTCAGAAGGCATTCAAGTTTAATCTGTCATTACAAATCAACCAGGACTGCTAATTACCACGGCAGTGCACTGTGCACAGCCCGATTAGAGCGCTCGGCCTGTAACGCGGCGAGTAGCCTACTGGGTCGCACCCGCCCCAGACGGTTTCTGTGTAGGGACCTTGAGTAAGTCCTTTACGCGCAGTTGCTCAGCGCCTTCTGTGTTCTGTGGTATATGCACTTCTTCTCAAACGATGTGATAGTTTCTACTAAGTCCCATAGCCTAGTGCGTTTGCAGGCGGTATATTAAAGAACATACATACTTACTTACTTACTTATAGGATCAACAGGGACTTGGTAGGCCTAGCGTCGTATTATCATGCCTGGTCAGTGGTCGAAAAGTAATCAACGGTTAATGGCGATCGACTTCCTTCAAAAGTTCAGACGTGCACACGAACAGTAGGCCTACTCACCAAAACCACTTCGCTTACTATTTCTGCGCAAATCGCACTCGAAACTGAAGCACTCGACATTTTCACAAATCGTGTCCCGATTCCTCCTCTTCCTCTGGCATCTCTCGCCGCTCCAGTTCCAAGCACCATCCACCATAACCGTATGACCCTGGGACATAGACCGGGAAACGATTTTCACCTGCCTGCTCCCGAGACTTCTTTTTGACTGCTGCACAAATCTCTACATTACGATCGTGTCCACGGAGATCCAAAAAATCATCTGGCACCCACCCGGCTTGGCCTTAATTAATACTCCGCCGAGAGGAAATTCGCAGTGGGTAGGCCTACGTGTAATGTAGAGATCAATGTAGGTAGGCCTAATTCAAATGCAGACGTGGCCACGGGAGGATCCATAGTAGTGGGATCGTCCGAAAGGACATCCTGCAAAAACCTACTTTAGACATCTCCTGTACTGAAAGAAGACGTTTCTTGGTCTGTCTTCAGTTATGGTGGCTAGCGGTGTTATGTATTCGAGCGGCTAGGCTAGTCTTCGGGGGTCTTGTTAGCTGTTCGAAGCACGTGGGTTTTGTAATTCACCTCGCGAAGACAGTTAGAAGACAGTACTCTTGTATGTTTTGCAATTCTTATTATACAATATTTTTACACAACGTATTTACACCTAGAACAGTTCTCACTTCGTGTTGCATAACAGTTTCTGCGTCTGCAATTTTCCGTCACACGATTCCTCCCTCCGTGAGTTAATCGTACGTCTCACCGATTCCTCCTTCCGTGAGTGAATGCCGTCCTCCTTCCAGTCTTCGCTCTTCCTCCTTCTCCCCTTTCGCCCAGACCTGTCATTCATCCATCTCTTCTTCAATCTCGCACTCCTATCGGTCGCGCTATCATTCCTTCGCCCCTCCTTCTCCCTGCTCCCCCTCTTATGACACCCGGTCAGGCCCTAATGTCAGTCAAGTCTTATCTGATCTCGACTCTAGTGTTCTTTAGCCTACATCAAATCCTAGGCAACACATAATACTAATATATAGCGTAATCCTAAATCCCTAATATAATATCGTCCATGACTGTCACTACATCTCCCTCCCCTTGTCCGCATTGGGATGATCCCTCCCTCCCCTAATTGCGAACGTCCTTTAAAGACAAACCCTAGACTTAGTTTTCCTTTATATTAGAGGCCATCCATATAGTACATACGCAAAATCCGGGAAAATTGGACCCATCCCCTCCCTGAACGCACACTTACTTTTTCCACCCCCTCCCACCTGCGTACGTACGCTTGACGCATCCCCCTAAGACCAGCTGCAGAATGTGTCAGTACGACAGGTCCAGGCAGCGGCTGTCTGCACTTTAGGCCAGATTGAAGGATAAGTAATCCATGGACTCACTGCTGAGCTGTGATAGTTTAATAATAGCATAGAAGTGACACCTCTCCCACAGTGCTGACACCTCTCCCACAGTCCTACCTCCTCTGGTAGTACCTGATAGCTGAAAAGACTGCTCTGGCTCACTTGAAGGCCAATCAATTTGAAGGCCAATATAGAGAAATTATAGGTTTTACCTCCCCCCCCCGGTTTCCTATGCGTATGCACATTATCAGTAGACCCCCATACGCAAGCATACGCAAGCACATGTGCATTTGGGTTAACCCCTCTAATGCGTACGTACTATATGGATGGCCCCTTACCTTAAAATAAAACGATTTAATAACTAGTGCCTGTAGTTATTGCTACAAATACGGTTAGTCTATCGTTCTAATGGTTGCATTAAAATCTATTTTCAATTTTTTTTCAACTGCTCACTTAGACATTTCCTTTTTTAACCATCGTATTATAGGTGACACCTAGACCCAGATTCCTTAACTGCAAATTAATTCACACTGAATCCACTGTTACAAAAACGTGTGCGATCACATCAAGAACTTGTTAAAGAAGACATACATTTTCTAAATGTCTGTAGCCAGTCTCAGCCATTTCAACCTCAAGAAACCCACAACATGAAACAAACCTGAAAAATTTAATATCATGTAACACATCATGTCAAATATCATGTGAAAACATCATGTGAAAACATCATGTGAAGCATTAAGTGAAAACATTCCCCTGTTCCGAATCTGGGTGACCTGAGGACCTATCGTCCCCTTTGCGGACATCACTTTTGGGCGACCTCATGTAACTCCAGACTCAACGTTGTTCAATGTTCATAGCATTCTAGTTACAGAAGCACGCCAAAATAATGACAACTGAATAGTAAAGCGGCCATATCAACGTCAATGGTGGCAGAGGAATGGCTGGCATAGTGTATATCTTAAGCCTAGACATTGGTGTAATATGAATATACGAGAATTCAACGTGTGTTTATAATAAAACTGGAGTAAAGTCAAAAGACGGAACTATACACTTAGAAACTAACCTGTTTTCTCTGTAATTATATGAAATTTACTAAACCCATGCATTTAAAACATTTCAAGAAATATATGTCTGTGGGGCATCACAGTAGTGATTATAACATAATGATAATGTTCTGATGATAACATAATAATAATGTTCCGTAAAATCCTTCTCAATTAAAACACTTTGCACACTCCACATCCACATGGTCTCAAAAATTAAATGAGTAATAAACTAATAACATCAAACATTACTCTAGAATAGATCTAGAAAATCATTCTCA
This sequence comes from Allolobophora icterica, assembly GCA_963556255.1. Taxonomy (NCBI): domain Eukaryota; kingdom Metazoa; phylum Annelida; class Clitellata; order Crassiclitellata; family Lumbricidae; genus Allolobophora; species Allolobophora icterica. The sequence goes on from OY744602.1 coordinate 12,645,054, forward strand.
ATTGGACACTGAATCGTCCTCCGCTTAGGAAGATCTTGCGAGATTTCTGTAGTTGACAAGGTTCTGTTTTCCATCAACACAGTTCTCATAGTCAGTACAATAGTACATGTACTGAATCTCTTACATTAAGTGCTTGCATGGCATATCTGTGCCATGTTCGCACAACGAATTCATAGAGTTCACTGTCACATAATTTGTTTACCAGTATGGGATCGTTCATGGTACATGGTAGCTGAAATGCCACACTACATAATTTACACTTCTGTGACCTAAATTACCAACTGTTTAATCTTTTTGACTGCGTTTAAAAGCGTCACTCAGATCCGTGTGAATGGTTTGCTGCATAAAGTGCATTTGTACAGTTTTCCCCACTGTGGATTCACACATGGCGTTTCTGAGGACATGTCTGTATAAATGAATTTGACATACATTGCACGTGTATAGTTTTTCTCCAGTTCAGTTATAACATGGCATTTGAGAGTACCACTGTGTGTAAATCGTTTGTGACATAACCAGCCACACTCTTATGGGCAAGTGCTTTGGGACATAAATTGCATGGTATGGTTTTCCCTAGTGTTGGTTCTTTTAAGGCATTCAAGATGAGTTTTATCTGCAAATGCTTTGTGAAATAAATTAAATTTTTATAGTTTTTATCAAGTGTGGGTTATTTTATGGCGTTCCAGATGAGTTTTCTCTGCAAAATGCTTTCTGACAGAAATAGCATATAATGTGGTTTTTCTCCAGTGTGGGTTCTTTTATGGCGTTCCAGAGTAGTATTACATGCAAATGCTTTGTGACATATCGCACTTGTATGGTTTTCTCCAGTGTGGGTTCGTCTATGACATTCCAGATTAGTATATCAGTGTGGGTTCTTTTATGGTAATCCAGATGAGTTTTATCTGCAAGTGCTCTGTGAAATAAAATTCTAGTCTTCCATTTATGTGTAAAGAAGGCAACACCTCAGAAATGTTGTCCCTATAAGAAGGAAAATCTGAATTCTCTACATCAGAATGCCCAATATTCATGTATGTATGTTTCACACTGCTTCTATAGCATCTTTTTTTAAATCTCAAATTACAATTGTTTTCAACTGCAAGTATGTGGAATCATAATTCAGCAATAATAAGTCGTCAGATGGAGAAAATCGATGGCCAGAACAATGCTCAAGAAATTCTTTCTCTGTCTCAATCAATTCGTCACATATAACACATCCAAAGGATTTCGACAAAAACCCTTTTGCATCCACAGCAGATTTGAATTTGCTAATAGGCACACATTCTCCATCTCTACTTTTCGGTAAAGGACCTGCAATTGCACAACAATCCAGATAAATATTCTTTGAAAAATTTGCATTTGTTTTTTCAAAAACTCCTCTACTACAAAATGTGATGAAATGATCAGAGAGGTTAGCAGTTACTTCACTTCTCATATTAAGATCCTGAGGCTGTATTCCCTCATGGAGTTGAAACTGCTTTTCTGATGACCTGCTCCTGGCATAAGGTTTATTATACGTGTGTTGTTTCTCAGTTGCATGAGTTCTTCTGTGTCTCTTTAGATGTTCATTTTTTCCGAATCCTTTATTACAAACCTTGCATATATTTGGTTTTTCTCCTGTATGGGTTCTTTTATGGTGTTCCAGAGTAGTATTACATGCAAATGCTTTGTGACATAAATTGCACAAGTATGGCTTTTCTCCAGTGTGGGATTGTGTATGGTAGTCTAGCGAACTCTTCCATGCAAATGCTTTGTGACATAAATTGCACAAGTATGGTTTTTCTCCAGTGTGGGATTGTGTATGGTAGTCTAGAGAACTCTTCCATGCAAATGCTTTGTGACATAAATTGCACAAGTATGATTTTTCTCCAGTGTGGGATTGTGTATGGTAGTCTAGAGAACTCTTCCATGCAAATGCTTTGTGACATAAATTGCACAAGTATGGTTTTTCTCCAGTGTGGGATTGTGTATGGTAGTCTAGAGAACTCTTCCATGCAAATGCTTTGTGACATAAATTGCAATAGTATGGTTTTTCTCCAGAGTGGATTTTTGTATGGTAGTCTAGAGCACTCTTCCATGCAAGTACTTTGTGACAAAAATTACACTTGTATGGTTTTTCTCCAGTGTGGGTTCGTCTGTGGCATTTCAGATTATTCCATGCAAATTCTTTGTGACATAAATTGCACTTGTATGGTTTTTCTCCCGTGTGGGTTCTTTTATGGTATTCCAGATGAGCCTTCTGTGCAAATTCTTTGTGACATAAATTACATTTGTATGGTTTTTCTCCTGTGTGGGTTCTTTCATGACATTCCAGAGTAGTCTTCCCTGTAAATGCTTTGTGACATAAATTGCACATGTATGGTTTTTCTCCAGTGTGGGTTCTTTTATGGTATTCCAGATGACTCTTCTGTGCAAAATCTTTGTGACATAAATTACACTTGTATAGTTTTTCTCCAGTATGGGTTCTTTTATGGTATTCGAGATGAGTCTTCTGTGCAAAATCTTTGTGACATAAATTACACTTGTATGGCTTTTCTCCAGTGTGGGTTTTTGTATGGTTGTCTAGAACACTCTTCCTTGCAAATGCTTTGTGACATAAATTACACTTGTATGGCTTTTCTCCAGTGTGGGTTTTTGCATGGTGGTCAAGAACACTCTTCAATGCAAATGCTTTGTGACATAAATTACACTTGTATGGCTTTTCTCCAGTGTGGGTTTGTGCATGGTTGTCTAGAACACTCTTCCATGCAAATGCTTTGTGACATAAATTACACTTGTATGGCTTTTCTCCAGTATGGGTTTTTGCATGGTGGTCAAGAACACTCTTCCATGCAAATGCTTTGTGACATAAATTACACTTGTATGGTTTTTCTCCAGTGTGAGTTCGCTTATGGCGTTCCAGATTAGTTTTCCATGCAAATTCTTTGTGACATAAATTGCACTTGTATGGTTTTTCTCCAGTGTGGGTTTTTGTATGGTGGTCCAGAACACTCTTCCATGCAAATTCTTTTTGACATAAATTACATTTGTATGGTTTTTCTCCAGTGTGGGTTTTTGTATGGTAATCGACATGACTCTTCTGTGCAAATGCTTTTTGACACAAACTGCACTTGAATGGTTTTTCTCCAGTGTGGGTTTTTGTATGTTGGTCTAGAACACTCTTCTGTGCAAATGATTTGTGACATAAAATGCACTTGTATGGTTTTTCTCCAGTGTGGGTTCTTTTATGGCTTTTCAGGCTGGATTTCCACATAAACGTTTTATTGCAAATATCGCATATGCATGTGTTTGGTTTGTTGTGGCTGCTTGCTTGCATCTTGAGACCTTCAACACAGCCGAAATATTGGACCTATTTATAGGTTGAATTTCCACGTTATTGCAAACCTATCATGAATCAGAAAATGCAACTGTAAACACAAAATTATTGAAGGAAGATAGGATGGATGCAACTGGAAACTGAAGACAAAGAAAAATGAAACCCTAGTTGCGAATTCAAAGTCATGGACTACAAGTATGCAGAGATGTCACAAGGATGATATTAGAGGGTGCATTGTAATGCAGCCAAGGTGTTACTGGAGAAATGACTTAAACACTAAACCACTTTTCTGTTACCATCTGTAATTCTGAAATCACTGAATTTTGAAAGTTTTGTTACTCTTTGTATATGTGCGATTATGCTGCCAAGATATGGTGATAGAAAGTTTGGAATAGGCAGTCTCGTAACACAAATAAATGATTGAATAAGATTGCTTCCTTGTGCTTATTTAAAATATGGCAAAGTAAGGCCAGGAAGCTATAGTAGCCACCTTGAGATGTGGATAATTATTAATACAATTATTGGAAAAATGTATAACCATGATCCTAGCCATAAAAGAGCATAAAATAAAGATATGCTGCATAAGGCGGATGAGGAAAGATCTCTTATTGCTAATATACGAGAGAGACACAGTCCTGAAGTAGATTGGTCACACACTGAGGAGTATTCGCTACTGAGAACTATCACAGGGAAAAGAATGGGGGGAGGGGGCGGAGAAAGAATGACAGGAAGATCTAGATCAGGGGTTCCCAACCAGGGGGTGTGAGATGGTATTTCAGGGGGTGCGAGAAAGAGTAGGTAAACTTTTTTATCGGCTGATAGAAAATCCATCATGTTTATACAAATGTCACGAAATTAACTCGTTACAAAAATTGTTTGCATTGAAGGTGAGGTCAAATTTATTTTATTATAACAGGACTTGACCTGATATTAATAAATGTAATAATTGTGTGTGCATGTGTGTATACTTACCGAGCAGTATTTGTATCGTAGTGCAACCGATGTCTTGCAGTGTGCCGGCATTTGTAGGTCATTATGTTTGCTTTGGGTGCAATGTCATATTGACATTATATTTTGCAAGAAGCAATGAGGAGGAAAAATTTGTCAACATGGGCTTTATGAACAGGTAAATTAGCTCATATTTTTCTCTTGCTGGTTCGCAGATTAACCCTTCATTTTTCATCATGTCAAAAAGAAGGAAATGGAATGATGAGTATGTGCGCTTTGGTTTCACTTGCACAACAGGAAATGATGACTTGCAAAAACCCCAGTGCATTCTTTGTAGCGTTATGAATTTATATGTGCATCTTATGCACTGAGTTAAAAGCTCATTTTTAGTTCAGTTTGTTCATCCACAGTACTGTATGAGTGTATGTCGTTCAGTATGTGGTTAAAAATAGAAATGTGACTTAGTCGTCTTCAAATGTGATATGACTTATGTAGGGGGTGCGAGCGCTAATCAAATACTTCCAAGGGGTGCGAGGCAGAGAAAAGGTTGGGAACCCCTGATCTAGATGGATGCTGCTGGACTGGATGATAGTGGATGGATACAGTAAACTGAAGGAGGAAGCCCAGCATCGACAGAGGAGGAGCCATTGGACGTTTGAACCTGCCCAAAGGCAGGGAACTTCAAGAACAAGATCCTTGCCAAATCTATAACCATGTTTGGAAACCCGAGTGCAGTGCCATAGAACAAAAGCACTACACATAATTGTTCAACTAGATTACATCTATGAGTGTTTGCTAAATTGCAAACTTATTGTATACAATTTGTATTTCGCTGAAATTTACAAATTTACAATGTCTAAAACTTCGAAAAGTGTACCATTTGTAACTTTAAGTCACTGCGCTAAAACAGATAAGGTTTACTTTTTCCAAAGAGCTATTACTGTACCCTATAACAGAACTGTAATTAGTCCATAATTATAATTTCGCAAAGACTGCAAAACAATTAAGGAAACTGTAAGATCTTGAAATCAGCACATAAAAGTCGGTGAAATAAAAGACTGATATAATTATATATAAATATTATATAAATAATGGTATATTAGGCCTACTTACATAGCCTACTACGTATAGATTCCTTAGCTTCGATACAGAACGAAATATGCTTCACCAGGAAATAAATGCAAAAGGTGAAATTAACGTATCGAAGAGACTGAAAAGTAGCATTATAACGAAATGAGTAGCTAGTAGCTACAAATCGTTTTCTTTATGAAGCTAATTAACATTTGTTCCAACGTTTCACAAAATGTCGTTCCAAATGCGAAAAAACTAATCGCAATCGTTTACTGGAAATTTATAAAGCGCCACTCAAAAGTCGATCAAACGCTGGGCACTAACTTATTCACGACCACTTCGTCAAATCAGATGGGTTTTAGCAGAGAGTAGTCAAAGGAGGTCCGAGTCGGGTTTATGGATCAAGAGAGGGGTGAGGCCCGAATCCCCGAAACCCGAGTCCCCGAAACGAATTTCGCCCGGATCCCCGAAATCAATTTTAGACTATAAATTACAAATAAACAGATGAATAGGCAGTATATCGAGATGCATAAAGGCCACGCTAGGTCTATCTCATGCATGAGTCTACAATTTAACTTTGAACAGTTTTCGAGAGTTCGACCGCTTTCTATAAAACTGTTTTCGGGAAATCGGGTTTTTGTGTATTTTCAGCGTTTTCGGGGATTCGGGTTTCGGGGATTCGGGTTGACCCCCAAGAGAGGTGGTAGAGCAGCTGTTAAGGTGGGTGTCAGTTTGGTCCAGAAGAATTGAAGGGCGGAGAATGAGCTGATGAGTCGGAGTAGGAATTCTTGAAAAGGTTAGACTAGTTCTAAGTGGCAATCCTGGGGTGAAAGATAGAGGAGCCTCATCGACGGATGATGGCGGGCGGGTGGTAATGATTGTAATTGTTATCGATAATTTATATAGCGCCACTCGTAGTCAGAGGTGCTCCCGACCCTGGTCAGTGTCTTCACTGACAATATGGGAAGGTTGTCAGACGCTTGCGGAACAGGGCAGGAGGGAGAGTGAGGAGGTCAAGCCTAAGAGCCTGAATTAAGCAAGCGGTTCCAAATGGAGGAGCCGACAGCAGCATAACTCCGAGACTAGGCCGTAGCAGTGCGCGTCCTCCAAGTGGCCACGGGCAGAGGACCGGAGGGAGACCCGACCAGGCAGCTTGAAGCCGGAGTACAATAGGCCCTGAGATACAACGGAACAGAGCAACAAGGCAGTAACTATATATGAGGGAAAGGACTTTAAAGTGGATGCGTTGGTGGGTAGGAAGCCAGTGAAGGGAGTGTCGGATGAAGGAAGATATATATGGACAGACTTCGTGCTGCCACCGATAAGACAAGCGGCGACATTAAGAATTGACTAAAGCTTAGATACATTAGTAGAGGAGAGACCAATATAGACAGCATTCCCTTAGTCAATAGGGCCTACTAGTGCAGATCAGAGCATTTATAAAACTAAAGTCATGATCGCATGAAGAGGCAGGGACTGGCGGATGGCTCGAAGCTGGCGTAAGTAGTAGAAGCACGAACGAGAGACACTATTGACATGATCAGATATAGAGACGGCAGAGTCTAGAATGAATCCATGATCACGGACAGAGGAGAATTAAATTCACATGGGGAATCTCAGGCGGAGAGACTCAGGATCAATCTTGGAGAGCTGCACCAGATTACCGAGCCAAATATTGTAGCGTGCTCGTCCCGCTCTAGCGAGTGCCCGCGCTGTTGTGAGAGAACATCTGAAGAGTATACAAGCCCTGGTTTTAAACCCAGCTTGCTGGCGCTGTGGGCCTGTTCTCTTCTCTCTATCTGCTGCAACCGCTGTCGCCTTTTCTTACTAGGCCGAGAGCGAGGCTTCACGTCCGATTGCATTATACTAGGTCCCTGAGGCATTCTTCTACCATGGATGACGAGTGGCATGTCCGCGGCTGCCGTTGCTGGCGCAGCAGGGCTTAGTGTCAAGCCCTCACTAGGGTTCGGCGCTCTCACAACAGACTCAATTTCTTCCTTCTGCTCTCTTCTCTCAGGGACCCTATCTGATAACAGGCGCTCCATAAATACTCGTTGAGTTTCCATGAAGGTCTGTTGAGATTCGAATAATGAACGCATAAGAGTTTCCTGATTTGTCTGGCGCTCCACAACTTTACTTAATACAGATTCTTGAGTCGACTGGCGCTCTATAAATGCCCCTAGTATCGAGTCTTGATTTGTCTGGCGCTCTACAAGCTTTTCCTGGGTTCCTACCACCCTTTCCAAAATGTCGCCTATTTGGCTAGTTTCATGTTCAGATAAGATCTCTTCTTCCATTTTAATTATTTAATGAACAGAAATGAAATTATCGAGTTATACTATCGCCGTATGTTCATTTACATTTATATAGCACAAGTGAATCTAAACTATCGACTTATCTATCGCTGTATGTTTCCTGACTAAGTTAACGTGTACATTTATATCGCACATGAACTTAACCTATCGCCTTATCGCTTCACAACAAATTTATACGTATCTAATCTAACGATCTAAGTATCGCTGGAGATTTCAATATACGACTCAAAAGAATAAGGGGTTGTACTCCCTGAACTTCCAAGATATATTCTTCTCAATTGCCAATATTTGCGATTCCGGTCAAATCCAGTAAATATCATTCCACGTCAAGGTTATCCAAGGTCACAGGAGCTCCGTTGCACCAATTCAATTGAAAACATGGCCTCCCGTAATTTTGCCATAATTCCCCAAATTCGAAGAAATATCGAACGCCCGTCGATAAATTCGACGCCCGATCTTCAAAGATGTAGTTGTGATGAAATATTATCCCCGAATTTCGACAATTTCCATCGTTTTAATCGTAAAATTCCTTATTGCGCAGTTAAGACCATTTCACGCTAAAAATAGCTCCAAGGACACCAATTCCTTCCTTCCTCGTCCACGTCTAGGCTGAAACTGCATACAGGCCACGAAAACGGGCGCAAATGTTCGCACGTGCTCACCTCTAGCCAATCACGAACAAGCACAGAAAGCGCGACGTCTTCTCATTGGTTGACTCGCATACCACAGATCTACTGCTGGCTTCCACTGTACAGCACTACCACAGTGGCCTCTAGCGAATGACATTGACTTCTCAATCTTAGTGAAAGTAATATACTTAAGGCTTGTAACGATTCGTTACACCATACTGGGTCTTATCCTGGTTAAGGCGGAAACAGTTTGAGGACAGCTAGAGATCTAGAGCAGATGGGGTAAACCGTACGGGAAGTGAGCCCAAAATAACAGAGACAGAACGACCAGTAAGGAATGAGCGAAAGCAAAGAAGAGCATAGTCAACAATCTCAAAAGATTTAGACAGCCGGTCTACGAAGAAGGTATGGTCCACAGTATAGGGCCTACCAGAGGCAGCAGTAATGTCACAAAGAGCAAGTAAAGTGACCTGACCACAATCAAAGGCGTGAAATACTTTAGCCAGAAGGCGCAATTAATATAAGCGATTCGTCGAGTGAAATTTCCTGAAACCAGATTGAAGAGGAGGAATTAAAGAGTTAAAGTCAAGTTAATGGACCAGTTGACAAAAGACACATTTTCAAGAAGCTTTGAAAGGAAAGAGAGGTTTGAGATAGGACGATATTTGAAGGACAGCCAGGATCAAGGCCTTGGCGCTTGATGGAGGGGAACCAAAGCTCTTTTGTGAAGTGCGGTGAGCAGCCTTGAGCGAGGGAAGAAAATAATAATACCGAAATCGAGTAAATTCATCTAAAAGTCCTTGACTAAAAATACAGAGAGTAAATCGAGTTCGCATGACTTCGAGGAAGAACCCAGTATAAGCTGACGGATAGTAGCTGGCTGAAGAGGCTTCCATGACGAGAGAAAGCTGTGATAGGATGGACGGAAGGAGGTAGTGCACATTCCGTAGATTTACGAGTAGAGTCGGTCTTGGCCTGTATACCATACAAAGTTTAGGTAATAGTCCGCCGTGAATGGAGTTTGAAGCAGAGGGCAGGAGGCAGTAGAGTAAGAACTTATAGCCGAGAACGTCAGCAATCGTCGTCCACAGCCGGCGTGGGTTCCATTTTCCCGATCAATCAGCGATTCCCAATACGAAGTCTCCTTTAACCGGAACTCGTGATACATATCCCGAAGGTGGTCAATTCAGGTAAGCCGGTCGAACGGGATACTAGAGCGGCGGCATCTACGCTCTAAGCGTCTAACATTCCGACGTAGCATACGGCAATCTTGGTCAAGCCATGGCTGTAGCGGGTTGACGCGGGTTCGATGTTGATGCAGCGGGAGAAGGACGTACGGATCACCGAGTGGTAGAGAGCGAAGAGGTCCTCGGTCGAACGATCTGCCATAGCCGAGAGATCACCACAGAGAGGGCTGCTGATCAGGAGGCCAGCACGGAAAGCCTGCTAGTCGAGGTGCCTCCACCCACGGCAGAGACGGAGGGCCAAGATCGGCTGCGCACATAAGGGCCCCACTGTGAAGAGGAGAAGACCATGGTCCGAGATAGACGGGGGTTCAATGGTTAGGTTACAAAGGATGATGAAGGAACCAAAAATTTGCGGAATTCGGGAGGAAGATCGTTCCAGTTCAAGAGTTGTGGTGCGGTGTTGGATATGGCTTCAATGGACAACTTCAGACGAGTCGGCCTATACTTCCTTTCAGGGACGTCATTTGGGGGGGGAACATTTGCCCCTGATTTAAAAAAAATTAAAAAGCTGGAATAAGAAAAGGAGGAAGAAGAAAGGGGTAAACAAGAAAAAAATGATACTCAAATTCATGGAATTATTATATACTATTAACAAAACTAGAGTCTGCATAGGTTTTTTCACAAGACAACACCTCTTTGACAGTGGGGGGGGGGGCACATTATGTAGTTTTCCCCCGAAAATTTTGAAGAAACACCAAAAAACTGTAAAATTTCTTCGCGCAGAGCGCGAGAAATTTCTTTACCTCTTTTTTTGACGTCCTTGCCCCCCCCTTGAAAAAAGCTTAAATGACGTCCCTGCTTCCTTTTCGTATTCATCCAAATAGTTTCAAAATGATTGTGTACGTGAGCCCAGGATCTTTGATACGGCTAATGATCGAGGTCATGCACACCCACTAGAGCCTATAGGCCTAATGTTGTATACGCCTAGTTTTCATTAATTAAGCAAATAAGATACACGATCCACTGAAAGTTGTGTTGGGGTGACTCCCAAGGTAATATTTTGGAATTAACTGTAGTGTTGAAAAATGAATTGGTGGGCTTGAACCCTCCCAACCCCAACAACTGATTCAATCCACGCGAAATAGAAAGCTTCATTTCATCGTAAATCGGCGAGGGTTTGAGCACAGTTGTGCTAAAGACAATTGTTAGGAAAATAGCGCGGATGGATAATCGCAATTTTGAGGAAGAAATAAAGGCAGGGAACAGGACAATTGACTGAACGAACCCATACACACCCTTCCACGGCTAAGCGTCCATCCGCTTTCAAGAAGCGTGCACAATTTTGGGCATGCACACATTTCTGCAATATCGTAACCATGGATACAGCCGCCAACGGAGACGGCGAATAAACAGTGAGGGTCCTTCCCTAATCAGGATAATTCCTCCTCTCGTGTCTGTCCTCCGCTCTACCCACAGCCCTGCGCGGTCCGAATGGATAATAATTTCTGGTACTAATATATTGGCTGTTCCCGATCCGTGGGTAAGCAAGTCAGGCGTACGCCTCACCGTTTAATAATAATAATCACAAATCCGACGAAATTGATGACGCGCCGGACAAATACCATTAGAGAAATTGCCGGACGCGTCGAACACTATAAAGCAGGCGCATATCGGCGTCTGTGACCAAGAGGGTCGATGGCATAAAATGTCCGAGATTAGAATAAATTTACTGTGGCGTAGAACCACGCAGACAGCGTCGTCCGACTACCATAAAAGGTCGTGTACTTAATGTGCGGAAGTGGGTCACACTGGCTTTGTTTATAAACGTTTTATGTCTATGATTGTCATCGAACACTAGTGCCTGCGTGCAGGCAGACACTGCTTTGAAGTATGGTGTGTCCGTAGAGTGTCCTGGGATTAATGAATTACGAAGTAGGACTGTAGTAGCAGTCTGTGCAGTGCAGTTTTAGGCTCGTCCTTTATTTTTCTAACCGATACGCCGTGGACAAAATTAGTGGAAAAGACCGTAAATAACTTGTATTATTTATTTAATAAACTTCTGGGCATCGACAAACAATAGATGGCGCCAGTGGTTTGAATCAAGTAAAGGTTTGGTGCATCATCGGCTGATGCTTCGAGTCAAGCGGAAGGGTTATCCAGGGAGGGCCACGCGTCTAGGCATCTTACTCCGAGTCGAAAAAGAGAAAACGGAGCAGGTGTGCCATGGTGGATCAATGGGAATTTGTTGGTTGGGGGAGGCCTCTGATGGGAACTTGCTGGTAGGGTTCTGATGCGAAGCTGTTGGTTGGGCTATGCGTGTATGATGGAGGCCACGAGTGGCGATTATTCTATTTTCCTTATCACTATTTGTTTACAGGTGGCCTTTAGCTTCTTAAACTGGCTTTACCACAAGTGCCGGATTTAGGCATAAGCTAAAAAGCTACAGCTTATAAATATGTACTTGTGTTGTACAGGTCAGGGGCGTAACTTGGTGTAGAAAGCACAGGTCGCAATTTTCGTGTCATTCTCCTTACGGGACTGTGAAGTGTTTGTGATGGCGCCGTTTAGGCCTATATTCCGTGAATAATAAGAATCATAGGCCTACTGCAGATGATGATGATGGTGATGCCAATGATGATGATGCTCAGTAGGCCTAATTGTCTTATTGCTCAAATGAAGGTCTTCCTCTGAGAAATCATAGGGGCCTAATGGGCATTGTTTGTCCTGGGTATGAAACGTAGGGGTTACGCTACCCTCCAGTCAAAAGAGTGGGGGTTCTGGAACCCATCGTACCTCCCGAAAATTACGCCAATGGGTACACGTGATCTGCGTTGTAAGCAGACTATTTTCAAATCGTTAAGGGCGCGCTATTACTACGCTAGGAGACAATTCACGTCTAGCAAAGATTCACTTGGACATAGAAAAAATACTACTAGGCCTATAGGCCAAAGCTTGCTTGCTTGAAGAATAAACGACAATACTTATGACGTATATGCAATAAAGACGCCATCTTGCGATATTTGCTGAGATGACGTCAGTTTAGGACCGATTATTTCGTGCCTTGGAAACGAGTTTCACTTCATAACTCGACTTGGAAGAGATCAGACGAGATGAGACATTTCGAACAGGAAATCAGTGAAAATGTCAGAAAGAAGTCGAAATTCGACGAAACAAACTGCATTTTGGAAGGCGTAAATCGATCAATAATCAAATGATGACAGAAAGTTGTCATTTCGAACAGATAATTATCGAACATATTGAGCATAAAAAGTTGAAACTGGAAATTCGACGAAAGATTTGGTGCTCTTTTTGAAAAGGCAATCCGACAAAGATTCAACTGGTGCCAAGAAATTGTCATTTCGAACAGAAATCATCGATATCGTTGAGCAGAAAAAAGTTCAAAATCGATCGAAATTCGACGTAAGAATTGTTAGACCAAAGAATCACAAATCGATGAATAGCTGACTTATCAACACGAAATTCTCGAACAGAAAATCAGAGCAGACAGGAAGTCGAAATTAAACGTAGGCCTAAGTATTGCTTCATTTGATGACAAAATATGGCATGATTCATCGATAGGTAAATGGTAGCGCCGTTTTCATGATGCACAGAGCATCAGACGATGGTCACTTTAAAGCAAAATCTCCTTGCAAAAGGATAATTCAGCCACTGAAGCCATTGGAACCAGTCGAAATACGTTAGGTCCTCTGGAACTTATAGTGTGGCCTAGGTAAGGCCAGTGCTACTGAAGCTGGTCCGAGACCCGGTACCGATACGCGAGTGATGACATGGTTACCTGGCCCCGGAAGCGTATTTACAAAGCCCTGCATTGCAGGACGCACCGTGTTCCTATTCGCTGGAATTGGGTCGTAATAGGGAGTTCCTATTGGCTCGTAATACCGCCTTGCTATTGGGTAAAATTGGGTCACTAACCTTTTTCATAATAATATTTGTTGCCTTCTCATTCGATTGTCTAAATAATTGAAATACTATTGCCAAAGATAGTTTTTAATCCATAAAAGATGGGAGATGACCAGATTACCTTGCCGCAAGGTTACGTTTATGCAAACAGCAAGAACGACGGTTGTAATACATCATTTCGCTGCAATTTGTCGACATCGCAGGAGTGGTGTGACTGGGTTCAAATGTTCGAAAGTTCTGCATGTCAGAAGTTTATTGTGAAGCGAACACGCAACAACGTTATTCGGTGAGTGGTAAAACTGTAAGTTATGAAAGAAATCTGTACACTTCATTGACCAAGTGCACTCGGAAGTATTTATTTATTGTGATAGCCTTTTGCAGTGGGCATGACATTATTAGATTTACAGTTAGAAAGAGACACGGACTGGAAGATGTCACTGTTGCTACTTAGCTACGGACCAAAGAGGAACGATTCTTATGTACATTAAAACTATAATGTAGTCAGTTAACATTGTGAATTTTTTATATGTTTGACCATGCATGTTATCAAATGAGAGAGTGTTGAAGCATCCAATGTTTCAAATCTATTAGTTGGTACAAAGGAGGGCCAGATATGTAGCTAAATAAATCGCAGAATAATAATAATGATAATAATATCGACATGTATTGTTCAACACAGTCAATTTATGAAGACTGTAGTTAGGCCCTAATGCTAAGAATGTGCTTTCTCGTGCAGATATGCCTTTGGTCAAGATCTGGTGTGTCAGCACAGTACGCTCAATAAATCGGTGTCAGGAGATGGTCTTTATTCTAGTCGGTCTACTGGTTGTAAAGCATCAATCAGTGTCAAAATCAAACGTGTCAACAGAAACACTCGGCGACATGATTCTTTTCTCAAACAAGTTAGTGTATAGTTTTCAGTAATGATTACTTGTAAAGATATAGGCACTGAAATAAAGTAGGTGAAATGTCAGCATTGTGATAACACAAAACAACCCTATATCACTATGTCTACATTACATGCGGTAGTTGTGCAGAAATAAAGCAGTTCATATTTCTGTCCTCGACAAGAAGTGTCAATACAGTTCCATTTTAGTTGACTGCCGACTTGATAGTGGCTTGCCGGTGGAATTCTGAGCATGTCATGAACTTGCCGAAGTGTTTTTGAAACGTAATAGCTGGCGTATGACTATATTGTAAGTTTAAGTTGAATGTGTGAGCAGTGTGAGGCGTTCGTGTACATTGCCATGTCTGTTGCAGGATCCACCACTGCCAGCTACGATTACATTCTGCTTGGAGCACAATCATCAAACACGATGTGCTGATGCTCTTCGCTTGCTACGTGTGTCGGATGAGACGCGTGATCGTTTCATGGACTACTTCAATGATGGTCTATCACCTGCAGCGGCAATGTCATTGCATGAAAGCAAACTACTGGTATCTTGAGCTGTTTTTTCTTTCTGTATGTTTATCTGCTTATTTTTCATTCAATAACCATGGGCTCAGCGCCCGTAGGTGTCTGATGCCTTCTTTACAATGTCTTTCCACTCCGTTCTGTCCAGTGCCGAGTGGCTCAGTTTCTGGAGACTTGCTCCACACCATTCTTCAATGTCATCTGTCCATTCCTTGTGAGGTCTTCCTCTTTTGTTTGTGCCTTCCACTATTCCAAAAATCAAAGTTTTAATTTTTCTGTCCTCCTTCATTCTGCAGATATGTCCGAAAAGTCTTAACTTTCTCTGAATAATTGTTTGCATGAGATTTTCAGTCAGATTAATTCTTCTGTATACTTCTTCATTGCTGATCTTTTGAGTCCATCCTATTCTGAGAATCTTACGATAGCATTTTCGTTCGAATGCCAACACTCTCTTTTGTGAAGCCTTTGTAAGCACCCATGTCTCGCATCCATACATCATGCTACTGAACACACATGTCTTTAATACACTCAGTTTAGTCCTCATACTAATTGCCTTGCCTTTCCAAATTTTGTCCATGGCTTTCAGCACGGCTGTTCCTTTGGCTATGCGTATCTTTATTTCACTTTTGCAGTCTAAATCGTAGGTTATGTTGCTTCCAAGATATGTAAACTTCTCCACATTCTCCAACCCTATGTCCTCGACCACAATTTGATGATTTATCTCCTTGTCACCAAATACCATAGTTTTTTTTTATCAAAGTTCATAATCAAACCATATTCCTTGGCTTCAACATTCAGCATCTGTACTGTTCGTTCTAATTCCATCTCAGATTATTCCAAGATATCAACATCGTCTGCAAAGCGAAGGTTGTTTATTCGCATTCCGTGAACTGAAATCCCTTTTTCTTCATTTTTGATTCTGTCCATCGCTCTTTCCAGATCGGTAATGAACACTGTAGGTGAAACTGGATCGCCTTGTCTCATACCCCTGTTCGTTCTAAACCACGGTCCCACGTCACCGCACACTCTGACCGCTGCTTGCGAGGTGCTGTTGATATCTCTGAGCAGTTGAATTAGTTTATTATCTACTCCATAAGACTGCAACACCGCCCATGTCACATTTTGGTCAACACTGTCAAATGCTTTCTTGAAGTCTATAAAACAGTTGTATATTTTCTTGTTCTTCCATCTCGCTTTTTCTGCTATAAGCCTCAGAGCCAGAATTTGTTGTATGGTGCTTCTATCCCTCCGAAATCCTGCCTGTTCATCTGCTAGATGTTCTTCCACCTGACTTCTCAATCTTCCTGCCAGCACCATCATCAACACTTTGCCCAGGTGGCTTATCAATGCAATAGTTCGATAGTTGTTGCATTCAAACGCACTTCCTTTTTTATGAAGTGTTTATCTGCTGCTTTGAAGGTATTGTGGCTGCATTGTACCAGAATAGATATCGCCAAACTGTATGAGTGGGTTATTAGGAAATGGAGGTTAGTAATAGGACCATTGTCCCCTCATACCTTCCCCTTCAGTTGAAACATACGATACGATAGATACATTTGCATTGATAGACAACAACATGCACGTACAATTGGTTATATGTTATCAGCTGTTAACTAGTAGAAGCACTGTTCTGTTATTCTGTACAGGCATACTGGTAAGGTCAGTACTCGGTAGGTAACGATTTCCAAACAGAATATAGAATGGAAACTGTCTAATAATAAAATACATATTTAACATGCTTGGTAGTGTAAACTTGCTGTCCATCACTTGTATCATTTCTGAATGATGCATTATTGGCAAGTGTTAACAGGCTTTCTGTTTAAAAAAATTTATTCAAGGTATTACTTAGAGTGTCACATCTCACACATGGTTAATATGAAACACAATGTAGATTGTAACGAGTTACCTGCAACCATATCTGATGGAATATTAAACACACTTTGACCGATTATCTTATCTTATGATAATGATTAAGTCACTGGCTTTAGTGGTTATACTAGTTACACTAGTCAAATGTGAACAAGAAAACCTCTGCCTCAATCAGCATGTGCTGTTTGAATGATTACTGCGTAGAAGTGGCTGGTGTGGAGTGGTAATTATGTGATTTTAAAAGTGAATGGTAGACTAATTGAGTCCATCAACTTCAGTCAATACAGAAATTATATGTGTATTTATCTATTTCTTTTTTCTTAGTGTGAAGAAAATGGAGTCCATGAGTTAGCTAATGCAGCGGTGAATCCGACGTCAAGAAGCGTGTATTATCTACATAGTATCTGGCGTCACGACAACTTCGGGTCACCGATTGATCCACTTGTTAAGTTGACCGAGAAACTTGACTATTACCGCAATTCGGGTGAGTCTTTGTTGAAGTTGAAGTTTGTTTCACTTAGAAAATACTGAGCACATTGGACATTACCACCTCGGGCTTCAGGTGTGGATTGATTGATGCATTGAATGGCTGTTTAAAAGGGTATCAATACAAGAAGGCTGTTAAATATTACAAGAAACAATAAGGTTTGGAAGGAGATAAGCAGATTATGTTGAATAAGAAATAGCAGCAACATGTGAGGGAAATGTTTCATCTCGTTAAACACTCATGTTCAATTTATAATTCCATATGCGCGCTGATTGAAAGCGAAACAATGTCGTCCACATCTGAATATTGTCACCACACTAGCCCAAAGTATACGAAGTTGCACCATTGATGAAACTATTGATGAAACTATTGATAAAACTTTGATATATTACTCTGATATTGTGTAGGGACCAGTATTTCCATCTCAAGAGAGAAGCCATGGTGTGTTCTTCTTGTGACGGAGGTGATGAAGAGGACGCATTCATTGTCGGTTGCTGACGAGCTGGTGTTTATCGACTCAAGCAGCAGTTGTGATGCCACGTCCTCGACTGTTACAACAGTCTTGGTGTCTTCCAAAGCTGGTGCACTACCAGTCGCCATCCTGCTACATGAGGGACAGTCTTCGGAAAGCTATTGCATGGCATTTACACTGCTTCGTCTGCACTACCCGAAGTGCTTCAACGGCCATGAGGTGAGCACATGGTATTATTCATCCTGCTTTACTTGTGCTTTACTCATTACTTGTGCTGTACCAGGAGCTTTACTGGGCTACAGAGGAGTGGCCACACCTTTGAGAGCTTCTTGAAAGGTGCTATATAAATATCCTAATATATACTTGCAAGTACATACGTAAGCGTTCACAAGCTACATAAATACTTAGCATTCATCTGCGTTATATTGAACTTGTCCTTTCCCAAGATCTTCACTGTTATGATACCTTAACTGACCAATATTTACCTTACCCTACCTGTCAAACAATTGCCTTAAGATCTGTACTATGTTCTCAAGAATGACCATATATCATATATGTCACCTCTACACAAATTTTCATATCAAAATCTTCTTGTCTATTTTAATCAACTGATGAACTGTTGTCATAATTTGTAAGTCTTCAATCTACATGAGTGGATGTCTCACAACTGACTATGTCTTGACATGAAAAAACCTTAAATTCTTTAGTGTAGGCCTCCCAGATCTCAGTACAATCAATTCTGCATGCAGCTGCTCACAATGTTTTTTGGTCTTCATTTACAGACTTCATGTCTTCAAATTACACTGGCTACTTATCACAGATTAAAGCTGCTTTATTAGTAACACTTATCCTGAGACTGATCAAAAGTCAGCTTTGTGATCTCTTCATGTGCAACATAGAAGTTTTTTGTGAATTCTGGGTAAATGATCTCTGAGTATGTTGTTATCGGCTAACAAATGAAGTAATGAAATCAAGAACAACTGCAACATGTTCGTTGTACATGAACAATGAGAAATGTTAGTTTGCTGTAATTTTCAGTCACCACTGGCTGTTATGACCGATGATTCAGCAGCCATGAAAACGGCATTACACGCAGTCTGGCCATCGACAAGGCAGCTTCTGTGTCACTTTCACGTAGCTCAAGCTGAGTGGCGTTGGTTGACGGCCAAAGTCAACAACATTCCTGACGATGAACGCCAGGGTCTCATGAAAGCCTTCCAAAAGGTTAGTTTCTGGGTTGTCAATGTATTGGTTAACAAGACAAAGTGTGTGCAGGTGATAATTTGTAACATGTTCCTTTTTGCACACAATATACACTTACCTAATAGCTAGGCATGATGTGTGTTGAGTGTGATATGTGTTTGATTAGAGGGAGTTATAATAACCAGCCAGTTAATTGAGTAACCTGCACTTATGTCCAGCACTATAAGATATAAAAGTTAACATAGATTTATGGGTATTTTGGAGGTTTAAAGAAGTTACCTTCAAGTTGGCAAGACGTGATTGGTCGACTTGAAATTTACCGGTCAGTTGCAGCGATTGTCTGGTGGACATGCACCGTGAGCGCCTGTGAACCGAAGAAGGAGAAGTCGTGATGCCGGTCTTGTCGCTAATGGTCGATGGTTGAAGGGCAGTGGAGGTAGACTCCTGAATTGGGTGTACTACGAGGAGAAAACGCTGAAGAAACCGATTCAGTTTGTTGTGTCGAATAGGGAGCACTATTCGGACGATGTTCGAAATGTGATGATTGCGTATCAGCGAAAATATAATCGAATGATGCGAATCGATTTGCCGATCTGGATCATGAAGGCGTAGAACTGGTCAGATACATTCGAAGTCAGTAGCGGTTCATCGTTGCGAACTATCAAACGGAACTTTGCATAGACTGATTCGATTTGACAAGTACAAGTGTTGTTCGAGCTTTTATCAGTTTTGGTGAACTTTGAGTGAGATTCTACAGAAAACGACAGATCGTCGACTCCATACACACAATGACCATCGGAAGAACATGAGCAACGTCTAATCATTGAGTTAACTTCAACTGAAGAGCAAAACCGAACTTTCTTGAGCTGAACATTTTAATCAAACAGAGAAGATGCATCCTCATCGTGGGAGGGTACTTAGTATCACATAATAATTTAATGATCAGTTATTAATGTGCTGGTTTTAAGTAGGATAGGATTAGACTCTATAAATAGAAGTTCATTGCTTGATATTTAATCTGTGTGAACTGACACTCATTTAACCTTTGACTTTATTACATATTTAAATTTCATGAACAGTCTTTTCTTACTTGACTCTATATAAATATAATGGATTTATGAATATTAATGGTGGGCTCTCAGCTAAGAATAACCAAAGTAACTGGGTTTACGATTAATACCTGTCCCTAGGTTAGAATATCCAAATAAGGGACCCAGATACATTACATAACTATTGTGAACCTGTTCATTTTCTTGTTAAGTTTCAATCAAATCAAATCAAATCAATCAAATCAATCAAAATGTCTTTATTAGAACACACAGCTGGTATCAAGATCAGAACATGTAGTATTAAACACAGGATACGGTAGTTCTAATGGGATGACCGGAAGGGATGAAATCCCGCTAAATGGGGCACCCTAAGTTGCATTGGCTGAGCAAGTGTTTATACACGAGACTACAAGACTTAATACTAATCATGTGTTCAAGTAGAACAAAACATATGCAAACCTAACTAATTTCTTTAACTAGTTTCTTGTTTCCTTTGCTGTTGCAGATCATGTACGCTACCTCGAACGAAGACCTAGAGGCAGCTCAGGATGAGCTAAACGGTGCCGCAAATGACCAAGATTCCGACTCACCGCGTCCTAATGATCGCTACAGACAACGCTTGCAAAAGTTCCTTCAGCGAGGAGATGAATGGCTGTCCATACGGCGAGAGGACGTGCTGACCCGTGGCAGCAATACGAACAATTTCTCAGAAGCCACAATGCGCATATTAAAAGATATCATCCTTAGCCGCACCAAGGCTTTCAATGTTGTAGCATTGGTTGACTTCTGCAGCACAGTTTTGCAGAACTATTTCGTGAAGAGGCTGCTTGCCTTTGCACACGGTCGCCGTGCTAACCCGAAATTGAAATACTCACAGTTGTGCGAAAAAATGAGTGATGTTGACTCCGATAGCGTTACCGTCATTGACCAGTTTCGCTATCATGTCCCAAGTCAGCGAAACACGAGCATTATGTATTCTGTCGACGCTGAATTTGGCCTATGTGCGTGCAGGAGTGGCATGAATGGTGTGTTTTGTAAACACCAAGCACTGGTACACGAAAGATTCAACGTGCCCTTTCCTAATGCTCCTGCTGTTACAGCACTGGACCGTCAATCCTTGGCTCAGCTGGCACTCGGAGACAAATGCCCTAAGATGGATTACTTCGCCAGTTTTCGCGACACTTGTGCGCTGCAACCAGACGAGTCTACGTTCCAGCCACCTGCCAGTAATGTCGCTGCGTCTAGTCTGAGTGAGAATCCTATAATACCGGAAGATGTCAGCACCATAGGTGACACTGTTGATGTGACGGCTGTTGAAGAGAGTGCACAGCAGGAACTGTCGAGGATTGCACTGCTTATAACATCATACTCATCCTCGGCAGTCTCTGCTCTGTTAACGTGCCTTCAGGGCATCAAAACTGAGGAGGACCTCCTACAAGCTGCCTACCAGTGTCGCTCTGCCATGCGAGCTCGAAGAGGTGGAATTATTAAAGTGCAGCCAACGTCTATTGCGAGAAGAAGAGTGGGATTGACTCGTGGTTCGAAGCGAGTTGCATCAGGCCGACCGCCATTACATGCTGGAGCAGGTGTCCAGCGTCCTCGCAAGAGAGCTCGACTCCTTGTGACAAACGTCAAGCGCAACGTTCCACACTCCAAGTCTCATGGCGTGGGACACTAAAATGAAACAAACTTTGCTGTGTCATCTGTATTGAGGGTTTTTGGTTGCAGTTGAATGTAGACTGTAGGCCTGTTTTCCAATGTTCAATTGCAGCTATTACTTGTTTGCTAACTGAAGATAAACAAGACTTTTTTGTTGCTGGAACCTCAGACAAAAAGATTCCTTGAATAAGTTTGAGCCAAATAAGTTATCGCTTGAAGATTATTGTGATGGCTACCTATGATCATTCTGCTGACTTATTGTTTGATGTAGGCTAAAAGACTTAATGTAATACCTTTTACTTACCTGTGTGTAGTTCTGAAACATAGCTATCTAAGAGATACAAGTCAACCTGACTTAATATTTCTTGAGACTTTTTGAGGAACAGATCACCTTAGAATGATGTCAGACCTGACTTTATCTGGTATTAGTATTAGCCTGCTGTTCATTTGCAGCTATTCTTGTACCCTAACTGCTGTTGTTTAGCTCTGTGTTGCGTTTGACGTTCGGCTCCAAATCTTTTAAGACATTTTGCCATTTTGTTGTACTAGCTGCTTATGCACTATGGTCTCCTGTATTTGTTGTGTGATGCCAATGAATATTAAATAAGATTCAGCCCTTTTCTTGTGTTTTTCCAGTTGTTTAATACTCGCTTAGTCTATGGTGACTTATTGAGAAAACAATTTGCCTTAACAGCATTAATAACAGCTTCCTGGAGCAGGTTGACGCATATGCTTACCTTGGTTCATTAATTATTGAGAATGGTGACTGCGAAAAGGAGATCCGACTGCGTCTGGTAAAGGTTACAGCATTGCAACTGGACTCGAGAAGATTTGGCAAAATCGTGGTATGCAAAGCAATGACCACAAAGTTACGGCTCTTGAGTGCATTGGTATGGCCAGTTGTTACTATGGATGTGATAGTTGGACTTTGAGGAAGACTGAAGAGACAAGGATAAATACCTTCAAGATGAAGTGTCTGAGACTTGTCCTACGAGTACCATGGACTGCTAAAAAGACCAATGAATGGGTACTTGAAACTGTTGGTGTAGACAGAAATCTCATATCTGTGAAAAAATGAAACTGGTATACTACGGATACATCATGAGGAAAGAAGACAGATGTTTGGAGAAGGAGATCATCTAGGGCACAGTGCCAGGCTCTCATCACCAAAGAAGACCAAGAATGAACTGGATAGATAACATCAGAACATGGACTGAACTCTCAGTTGAGCAACTGTTAAGAAAGGTTGGGAACAGACAGCACTGGAGAAGGATTGTGCATGAAGCGGCCAACCCTCGCTTCGAGGATGGCTGAGAACAGAACAGTCTGCTGAGTTAGTATGAAACGGTGTCATGACAAATGGTTCACGGACAAAAGTTCACCGACAAATGGTTCACGGACAAATGGTTCACGATCTTCCTGCTCCTAGTTTCAGCTATATTTTCATCGAGAATCCAACTTCTAGTTTCAGCAATATTTTCATCATCGCTCATCCAGCTTCTAGTTTTAGCTATATTTTCATAGCTCATCCAGCCTCTAGTTTGATGAAAATGGAGCTAAACATGCTTTTTCGTAGTCCAATGTAAAAAAAACACAAAGTAGAAGCTAGATGAGCGATGAAAATATAGCTCCAACTAGAAACTGGATGAGCGATGATGAAAATATAGCTCAAACTATAAGCTGGAAAATCGTGAACCATTTGTCTGTGAACCATTTGTCCATGAACCTTTTGTTGGTGAACCATTCGTCGGGGAACCGTATGAAACAGGCTCAAGCAGCCAATACTCGTATTATTAGGACTAACGAATTCCGTTAAGCCATGCGATCTTTTTGGCTGAAATGCTAATTTCACAGGCCTGCTGAATAATGACTGTGATAGCAGCATAGAAGGCTCACAAAAACCGTGACTACTACAAAACACGACACTTCAGCCGATAAATGAAAAGGAATTCATTATCGTACTATGCTTCCCTAATGAATTTAAGCCATAAGACGAGCGCACTTTTCAAAACCAAAATAGTCTTATACTTGCGTAATTCGTAAGTTTTCATTACACTAATCTAGTTGAAGAGCTTTGCGTGCTATTGAAAAGGCGTTACCAGCTTACTTACTAATAATCGACTGACCACATTTACTGTTCATGAATATTTATGAGCACCTTGAGGTCAGCCAATGGGAGCAGAGGATTTCCCACATGCGTTGTACAATGAAGGGGTTTGTAAATACGCGCCCCGGAATGGTCACCGGAATTAATTTTCATCATAGACCTACTCAAGTAAAATATTGCCTATAGGCCTACACTATAAAACATAAAAATGAGAACACGATGAAGTATTCATAGATAAGAAACAGTTTTAAAAATGCAACAGAATAGGCTACTTTCGTATAATTTAATCTTTAAAAAATTCACACGCACACTGCTGGATTTCAGTCATAAAAGCAACAATATGCATTTCCTACTTTCAGCTGAGCTATGGACCACTATATCTCTATCCAGCTTCATGGGAGAAATTTCAGGCGCAGTTGCCGTTGACTGCGGACTGTGCTCCATCTTATCTCGAGGAGTTGTGTGTCTCGGTCGGTCTCATACATTCCTGGTCGTAGATTTCTTCGCTCTGCTGCACAGGCTGACTAGTGTTGTAAGTAATCTTTTATTAGCACGAGGCAAACGTTCATACTCTACAGTCTACAACAACAATACACACAGTTGCGAAAATTAGCACAATATTAGTAGAACAAAAACAACAGATGCAATATTATAAACAGTTTCACAACGTCTGAGTTATATTATTTTATTTACATGTAGTTATGTAGGCCTACTTCCATATTTACGTAAGTGCTATAGCCTGGTTGAACACTTCTTACGTCTAACTTTGAAATCTCAGTTCAGTTGAGCAGATTTTCGAAATTGATTTCAAGTAGTCGGCCAAGAAGTGCTTTAGTGTATGTAAGTAAGTATGTATGTATGTATGTAAGTATGTATGTATGTATGTATGTATGTATGTATGTATGTATGTATGTATGTATGTATGTATGTATGTATGTATGTATGTATGTATGTATGTATGTATGTATGTATGTGTGTGTATGTATGTGTGTATGTAGGTATGTAAGTATGTCTCTGTGTCAAGCCATTTAGGCCTAATTTAGCGCGTTATAAGTCGGCTATGTATGTTTTATCAAGCCACTTACTATAGCGCCTATTGTTGGCTACCTCACACAGGCGCTGCTTGCATGACAATCTCTCATGTGATATTCAAGTGCATTTAAGACATTCTGAAAATGTTTCTTGGACGAAGATAAATGCAACAGCACGTATGTAAAAACAGTAACGCTGAAGATTGTAAGTAAGTAAGTAAGTAAGTTAGTAACATGTAGAGGAAGGTTCAAGCCATGATAAGATACAATTTATCCGAGTTGATGTATTGGAACATAAAGCTTCCTGATGTATGTCAGTGTGGTGCCGATCAACAGGGCCCCCGCCTCAGAAGGAGAATTGTGTTTTATTCTTTCTTTTCATGATGCAATGCCTGTTCTAATGTGTAATAATAATCTTCATGGTTTTACTGTGTTTCTATAGGTGCCTGTGAATTTGCTGGCGGCGTGTTTTCCTGAGGGGCGATGGGATAGATGCTGATCCATGTTACGGTTTCACTGTGGCTCTGTGTTGTCGAGTTGGTGTGTGCGTGCGTGCGTGCGTGTGTGTGTGTGTAGTAGTAGTAGTGGTAGTAGTAGTAGTAGTAGTAGTAGTAGTAGTAGTAGTAGTAGTAGTAGTAGTAGTAGTAGTAGTAGTAGTAGTTGTAGTAGTAGTAGTAGTAGTAGTAGTAGTAGTAGTAGTAGTAGTAGTAGTAGTAGTAGTAGTAGTAGTAGTAGTAGTAGTAGTAGTAGTAGTAGTAGTAGTAGTAGTAGTAGTAGTAGTAGACCTGCTGGGCCTCTGGCGTGGCTTAAAATCCCGTAAGCTGAATAAGTCTGAGATGGCCTCTGGCGTGGCTTAAAATCCCGTAAGCCCATAGTTTGTTGGTAGCTTTGTGTTGTTTATTTTGTCGTTGTCCTGTGATGAGCCGAGGAATAAAAGGAGGATGATAGAAGACCAGATAAGAAGGAAGAGATGGAGGTGGAATCGAGATGAACGCGGATATAGGCCTACTCAGAAATATCAACTGAACATTCTTCCTCAAACTGTCGGCAAGGAGGTCTGGGGAAGCGCCGTTAAGCTATAGGACATTTTCGGAAAGGCCGAAGACTAACTCATAACCGTCAGGACTCCAGATACTACAGTAGGTGTATACTAGTGTTGTTTTCGTTAACGGTAACGATAACGAAAACCTTCGTTAACGAAAACTTAAGGTTTTAGTTAACTAAAACTATAACTAAAACGAAAACTGATACAAAAACGATAACGAAATAAAAACTAAAACTACCGGAACCCACGAAAAACGATAACTGAAACTAAAACAGTCCAAACTAATAATAACGAAAACATATAACGAAAACCAAAACTAAAACGCCCAACGAAAACCTATAGCTGTAGGACCGTCGCCATTATTGGTTTTCATCATTTCATTAATTATCGAACACGGCTCCACCAGCCCACCACCTCCCGAAGTAATTAATCCGGACGCAGTCGGGCCACCCGGGCGACAGGGTAACATTTCCTTACAGCTAACCAGTGATGCCAATCGTTTAAGAGATAAACCAAGCGGCCAGCGCTAGTGATCATCCCAGCTCCCAAGTTCCCATTCCCAGCGGCCGCAGCGTTTCTAATTGGTGCTAATTGAACGCATCAGTTATAACCCAAGTTGCCAACGGACGCAGTAGGCCAGTAACCCCAGCTCATTATCGTTAAATCTTTTCCAATGATGAGTCATTAAGAACCACGGAACCACCGCAAGTCATTACTCGATCTGCAAAACGTCCATCCCGCTCACCGGCTACAGTTACTAGTCTTTAGAATCACGTCATTTACTAACTTTTTTAGTCGGCAGTTTGCGCGGTTACATGACTTACATCGAAGCTCGTTATCTTCAACTGTTAGAATTTTCCAATGTGTCGAAACTAAATTTAGCAGTCATTAAAAGGCTAAAAATGTATATGTGCATGGCATACTACCATACTGAACACATTGCTGTAAACCTAATTATTGCTTTTTGTAATAGGCCTAAACTGATGTACATTCACGATGGCTAAGTGTCAGACTATCAGTGACCAAATAACTGAAACTAAAACTAAAACGAAAACTAAAAAAACTAAAACTGAAACTAGGAGGTTTCAGTTTTTATTAACTATAACTAAAACTAAAACTAAAACTTGATGTAAAAACGAAAACGAATAATAACTAAAACACCTAGCACGGGAAACTAATAATAACTGAAACTAAAACTCGAGGCAAAACTAAAACATCACTAGTGTATACTCCGTGAGCACGGTGAGCGCCATGAGCTCCAGCGGTTTTAGATTATTATGCTTGGGCAAAGTTAGGCCTGTAG
Organism: Allolobophora icterica; assembly: GCA_963556255.1. Lineage (NCBI taxonomy): Eukaryota > Metazoa > Annelida > Clitellata > Crassiclitellata > Lumbricidae > Allolobophora > Allolobophora icterica. The sequence goes on from OY744602.1 coordinate 12,672,074, forward strand.
AACAGTTGTAAACTCTGCTGGTATTAAAAGTTATAAAGAGGTGACGATGTAGGATGAACTTGATGAAGCTGTATTTCAGACTGAACTAGTAATTAGCGCAATAATTATTTAATTTACCATGATTATAATATTTATGTTTTATGATGTTCGGGGTGTCTGTTTAAGTTTTCAGCTAAGTTAAAACTGGCAGACTTGTGCTGATATCGGTCGCTTCAGATATTCACAGATCTACACGAGCGTTTAATGCCTCCAGTTCATCCAGTTCCATATAGCCTCAGCCTGCAGTATGCGAAGCTTCAAGTTTAACATGCTCAACAAACGTTCCTACATGTAATTGGCATCTTCGAAGGTCGTCAACAGAGGAGGGAGGATTTAAAATGACGTCTGAAGAGGAGAGATCTTGTATGAATGCTTCAATGTTTTTGGAACTGATGAGGCGGTGAGATTGAGACACAGGATAAGGACGTGGAGTAGGTAGTATGTTAACTTGTTAAGACATGTGAAAATTGGGTAATGATCGGATGGCGTATCAAAAGTTGAGTATAATCAGCATACTGCTGTAATTAGACCCCAAAGTTATTATGGCTATGCGGCTGATTGGTTAAGTGGAGATCGTAAATAGTAGGCCTAGGGGGCCGAGGACAGTTCCCCTATAGGGCCTATAATAGGGACACTAGCAGTGCAAAGGGAGAGATCCGATCGAGCAGTACCAATATCCACTGGCTGAGACCGATTGCAGAGGTAAGAAGCAAGCCATTTTAAGGCAGTCCCAAAGACACAGAAGCTTTTGACGAATCTAGAAAGTAGTATAGCTGGTGGTCGACAGTGTCAAAAGCAACACTAAGGTTAATGCATACTGAGAGTGAGAGGCATGCATTTCATGTAGGCCACCATTACATGAGAAAGTGTTGCCCAGCATAAAGGCAAGAGCAGTTTCACGGTAACATGACAGCACAACCCAAAGATTTTCTCTTTTGAGGCATTCTAAGGCTTTTATCTTCAGGCTGGGTTTCGCTCTAGAACTTCAATCTTCAAAGAGGGTAGGCGGGTGGAAGAAGAAATAAATGGCTTTATGAGTGAATGCATGCAAGGATGGATGGATGAATACATGAATGAATGACTTGATGGGTGGATAAATGTATGGATGGATGAGTGGATGGATGAGTGGATGAATGGCTGAATGGTCTGACGGGTGGCTGTTGTTGTTTGGTGGATGAATAGATGGGTGCACGGATCGATGTATGGAGCTTCAGTTCACTTTCGATATTTGGATAGGATTAAGATGTTCAGATAGGGATTCTTTTTCAGGTTACTTCGATGGACTTAAATAGATGAATCGATGACTGGAGGGACGGATGATTTGAATATAGATTGATGATGGATGGATACACCGACAGAGAAACCAGTTGATTGGTGTGTGGGTGATTGGATGAATGAATGTCTTGATGGGGGTGGATGGACGAATAGTGGTAACAGTTCTTGTTTTTTGGTTCAAAAGAAAATCAGCTTTTTGCTTGTTTATTTTTGGCTTATGGCAAACGAATATTTAATTGACACGGCGATATTTAGGCCTAAGCAAATCTTCAAGATTTCGTCAACGTCATCTGGACAAAATACGCCTGAAAACTAAAAATGTTAAAATGTGAAACCCTTTATAATATAAAGTTTATTATATAAACCTCTGTATGAAAATGTGAAACCCTTTATATATATATATATATATATATATATATATATATATATATATATATATATATATATATAATCTATGGTCGAATCATTAGGATTTCTGATATATGAGGACAATAGATATGAAACTTTCTGCAGCGCTCTCTAGCGACCACGGGAAAAACATCTGGACAGCCAACCAGCCTTGGATCATGTAGGTGTATCTCGTAGGTACAGCAGTAATCGCGATAAAATTAACATAAATGTTTCAGAAGGCATTTAATCTGTCATTACAAATCAACCAGGACTAATTACCATGCCTGGTCTCAGCATGATTAGCCCTAGAGCGCTCGATCTGTAGCGCTGCGAGTACTGGTTCGAGGTTTCTGTGTAGTGACCTTAACATAACATAAAACAATTAAGGGTTTTAAGTGGTTCAGAAGACGTGTAGTCTGTGTTAGAACCACTGCAAAATAACCTGGAACGCTTAATAACCCAACTTTCCAAGCTTCTTCTTAAAAGCTGTTATTAGTGTCCACTGAGACAGTATAGGCCTACTATCGTCCAAACCATTCCAGAGGTCTAACTCTTTCACTAAAGAATTTTGCCTTACTATTCCCTTCGGCTTCTTAAATAATTTGTACCCGTGTCCCCGAATTGCTCACCTCAGTATTCATAGGCGCCAACTTTTAGTAAAGGGTACTGGGGCAAGAATTCCATTCCCAAGATCCCGTGATCGGATGTGATCCCATCGCCTATCCTGCCCTGTCTTCCCCCTCTCCGAGTTTCCCCTTTCCTCAAGCCCTTTCAACTGGGAAGAGACTAATTGTAATGCTATGCAACAGTGCTTCCTCTGCCCAATCATAAAGACAAGCACAAAGCAACCGGCGGCGCTGACACAATCTCTTGTTGCGGTACTTCAAAGCGTGAACGTTTCACAACAAACTCATCCATCGTAATGACTATATAATTAGTAACCTTTATGGCTGTAACAATAAATAATTCTGTTTTGAAAGATTTGTTAACAACCAGTGGCGTAACAAACTAGCCGGGGCCCTTGGACATTCTAAGCTTGGTGGCCCTTACCTATCGAAAAGTTAAAGTACTGAGATAGCTATTTAAAACTGCATGCATTAGTTAAGTAATAATAATAATAATATTTATTCTTTAATTAAGCGCCTGCAAACGCACTGCGCTGTACATGTACATGTTATGCGATCAACCTTAACTACTAACAGAACAGACAGCCTGCAATACAATAAGTAAAAAAAATATTGAACGTTATCATCAATGATCCATAGTTCAAGTCACATTAATAGTTCAAGACAAAACAAGAATACAACAAAAATGTATTTGTCAATTTGGCCTGTCGCTTATCTATAGACTAGTTACATGCTACATGCATAGCTAGCGTACACTAACACTGCAGATAAAAGAATTACATAATGAACGAAGAATCATGAACAGAGTACTTCATCAAGCACGTGCAGTACTGTAACAGTAGTCAATAGGTTAGGTTACCGGGGTACCTACTGAATAGTTCAAGTGAGATTAATAATTGAAGTTAAATTGCCTTGAATTAAAAAATAAAAATGAAATGTTTCACGAAGTGAAGCAGATTACTTATGTACTACGTAAATAGCAAATCAACCAACTGCCATTCTAAATTTTGAAGTTCCTTACCATCAGCTGAGTCTTAGTATCTCTAGTTCAGGAGAGCTTTAACCGGCGATAAGAAATTTCTTTTTTGTTTGTTTAAAAGTAAATGAATAACTGCATAGGCGTAGCTACATTGAAGCAAGAGGAGGCAGTTGCCTCCTCTTGGTTTTATAAATTTGAAATTGTCATTTAGTTATACCCCTGCACCTCGATTTTGCCTCCTCTTGAACGGTGAATCCTGGCCCAAGAGAAGAAATTTAAGAAGAAATCCCAAAAAACGTCATCAAATGTTTTGGGCAGCAATCTCCAAAAAAGGTCATCAAAGTTTTTGACAGAGAAATGTCCCCCAAAAGGTCATCAATTTCTGGGCAGCAACAGCAATCTCCAAAAAGGTCATCAAATTTTTTCAAGATTTTTTTGCCTCCTCTTGAATTTAAGTCTGGCTACGCTCCTGAACAACTGTATTCTGAACAAGAGGGACCAGTACGTTCGCTCTCTTCCTCCAACCCTCCGTTCCCTCTCTTCCTCCAACCCTCCGTTCCCTCTCTTCCTCCAACCCTCCGTTCCCTCTCTTCCTCCAACCCTCCGTTCTCTCTCTTCCTCCAACCCTCCGTTCCCTCTCTTCCTCCAACCCTCCGATCTCTCTCTTCCTCCGACCCTCCGTTCCCTCTCTTCCTCCAACCCTCCGTTCCCTCTCTTCCTCCAACCCTCCGTTCCCTCTCTTCCTCCAACCCTCCATTCCCTCTCTTCCTCCAACCCTCCATTTCCTCTCTTCCTCCAACCCTCCATTTCCTCTTTTCCTCCTAACCTCCATTCCCTCTCTTCCTCCAACCCTCCATTTCCTCTCTTCCTCCAACCCTCCATTTCCTCTCTTCCTCCTAACCTCCATTCCCTCTCTTCCTCCAACCCTCCATTCCCTCTCTTCCTCCAACCCTCCATTTCCTCTCTTCCTCCTAACCTCCATTCCCTCTTTTCCTCCAACCCTCCATTTCCTCTCTTCCTCCTAACCTCCATTCCCTCTCTTCCTCCAACCCTCCATTCCCTCTCTTCCTCCAACCCTCCATTTCCTCTCTTCCTCCAACCCTCCATTTCCTCTCTTCCTCCTAAACTCCATTCCCTCTCTTCCTCCAACCCTCCATTCCCTCTCTTCCTCCAACCCTCCATTTCCTCTCTTCCTCCTAACCTCCATTCCCTCTCTTCCTCCAACCCTCCATTTCCTCTCTTCCTCCAACCCTCCATTTCCTCTCTTCCTCCAACCCTCCATTCCCTCTCTTCCTCCAACCCTCCATTCCCTCTCTTCCTCCAACCCTCCATTTCCTCTCTTCCTCCTAACCTCCATTCCCTCTCTTCCTCCAACCCTCCATTTCCTCTCTTCCTCCAACCCTCCATTTCCTCTCTTCCTCCTAACCTCCATTCCCTCTCTTCCTCCAACCCTCCGTTCTCTCTCTTCCTCCAACCCTCCATTTCCTCTCTTCCTCCAACCCTCCATTTCCTCTCTTCCTCCAACCCTCCATTTCCTCTCTTCCTCCTAAACTCCATTCCCTCTCTTCCTCCAACCCTCCGTTCGCGCTCTTCCTCCAACCCTCCGTTCGCTCTCTTCCTCCAACCCTCCGTTCGCTCTCTTCCTCCAACCCTCCGTTCGCTCTCTTCCTCCAACCCTCCGTTCGCTCTCTTCCTCTCACCCTCCGTTCGCTCTCTTCCTCCAACCCTCCGTTCGCTCTCTTCCTCCAACCCTCCGTTCGCTCTCTTCCTCTCACCCTCCGTTCGCTCTCTTCCTCCAACCCTCCGTTCACACTCTTTCTCCCTTCCTCCATTCGCTCTCTTCCTCCAACCCTCCGCTGAACTACTTTAAATTCATCCGAGGCCAATTAACATGATGAATGAAAACTGCAGTCCTGCGGAGACAGTGTAATGTGTACAGTGTAATGTGTAGTGTGTACAGGCCACAAGGCATGTAGAGAGACATTGAGAGTGACAGACTGCTGCAGAGACAGAGCGAGAGAAAACAGAAGACAGACGAACAAGGCAGATTGCCTGATATAATTTCAGGCATTTCTTAGCGCTGGAGCTGAAAGATACATCGTTAAAGTGTATGCAGTGACTCTGCGCCTGAAAGGGGATAATCTGGCTCGTGTACAACTGGCTGTGGGTCGACCAGGGTCAAATACTCCGGCTGTCAGACACATCTAGTGACATAGTTTAGACCAACGATGTTAAAGGTGAGGAGACACCACACTTACATACGTCTGTGGCCCTGTTAATCATGTATCATGAAGCATCCGTCATATATACAGGCTAGTTCAGACTGCAGAGAAGCTGAGACATACACGGAAAAAGTACATGAAATTTCTTTAGTTAAAAGCATGGGACCCTTGGAAACAGTAAATATGAAGGCCGCAGAGGTTTCTTTGTTCCTTAATTAAAAGTAAATAAGTTTAATTAAGCATTTTTAATTTCTTATATTTTGAATGGCCAAATATGTACTGGGGCGAAAATATACTCTCGCCCCGAACCTTGGTGGAGTATTGGGGCGAACGTCTCTGTTGCCCCTGTGGAGTCGGCGCCTATGTCAGTATTGTATCCTTGTCTCTGCATGGTGAATATTGTCCTTCTAATCATACCTTGAGCAAGTCCTTTACGCGCAGCTGCTCAGCGCCTTCAGTGTCCGGTCATATATGCAGGGTGGGAATTGTCGAGGGGTCAAACCCCCTAGTCGTCTTAGTACCCCAACAGACGTCTTCATTGCACACCCCAGGGGGTCGTTTCCAAATCTCGTTGTTGTGCTAGTGTGATTTAGCATTACTTGACTCGAGTCTCTGACAAAGAGAAGAAATTTCTACGGTGTATCATGTATGCACTTTTGAATTTTCCCAACAAAGGAATTGATTTTGATTAGAGTCTGACTATCAAACTGCTAGTATCGAAATCAGCTGCTTTCAAATTTCGTTGACATCAGTTTGCAAAATACTGATAAATTGTTCAACCCCTTGGTCTTTTTTCTACAATTCCCACACTGCGTATATGCACTTCTGAACTTCTTAAACGACGTGATCGTGTCCACCGACACCCAAATAGGGTCAACAGGGACTTTGTAGCATCGTATCATTATGCAGAGCCGAAACGCTATCAACGGTTAATTAATGTCGACCTACTTCAAAAGTTCACACGAACTCACCAAAACTGCATCTCTTCCTATATTATTTTTGCGCAGTGCGCACGCTTCACACTCGAAACTGAAAGCACCAGTGGCGGCGATCTTGTTTGACAGGTGGTGGGGGGGGGGAACATTTTGGAACTGATCTGGTGAAGAGTTTCGAAGCGATCTTGTGAAAAAATTTGACGACCTTTTTTGGTGTTTCCTCGAAATTTTGGGGTCCGATGTATGGCGTGTCCCCCTACTCTTAAAGGTGGGGGTCTTGTCCCCCTCAACCCCCCCGGGATCGCCGCCCATGGAAAGCACTCTAGGCATTTTCACAAACCCTATCCAGATTCCTACTCTTCCCCTTGCATGTCTCGCCGCTCCAGTTCCCAACACTATAACCGTACTAGTACGACCCTTCGATCTAGACCGGGGACCGATTTTGACCATACCTTCCTATCGATTTTGTTTTTACGGAGCACCTTTGAACAAGCCCGCTCTTTGGGGCGCTGTGGAAATCTCTAGATTAGGGATCATGCATAAAGGACGTCCGAAAAGACCACCTACTTTGAACCCCTCCCTCTCCTTGTCCGCATTTGATATTACCCTACCCTCCCCTCCCCTTTGCGGACGCCCACACGCCAAAGCCAATGAACGGTCGCTATATATACAAACGCGTGCATTTAAACAGCTCTTCCAATTCCTGTTAATTGGAAGAGCTGTTCAAATGCACACGTTTGTATACATAGCGACCGTTCATTGGCTTTGGCGTGTGGACGTCAGATCAAAACTTGCTCCCACTCCGAGGCAACGATGGTGGGCGAGATTCCCACACTCACTGCGGACGTCCTCTAGGTACGAACCCTATCCTTAGCTTTCTTTAGATTATCTTACAACGGTTCAATAACCAGCGCCCACAGTTCCTGCTATAACAACGGTTAGTAAATCATTGTAACGGTTGCATTAAAATCAATCTTCAATTTTTTAAACTGCTCATTCAGATATTTTTCTATTAATCATCATTTGTGCTCATAGTGCCTCGCGAAGTGTTGACATTACTCGTTCACTCACCAAGATCATTTGGTTCATGGTCTTCTGTTCCAAAGCCCTGGATCTCACTTTATGTAATCGAGCATGTACATGTACATGCATGTAGCAGTGTCGGCACTTAACCATCAGCCCTACGCTGGTCCTCATACAACTCACACACTGGCAACAGTGTCTTGTTAAAATCGTGGTTTTTCTAACAAAGTATCAAAGCACTTTCTGTCCAAATATCAAGTGATTACAACGAATTTAAAGTAACAATTCTAAAAAATACTTCCAAAGTAGCCTGCTTCTTTCTCAAAACCAAGAACTTTCTATTAAATGAACCAAAGCGATTTGATAGAAATTCAAATAACCCAAACAATTTTCAAGACACCAAAGGCATCTAAACAACTTTTTTTTAACAGACTGGAACAGAAAGCAGCACACAAAAATCTGCACACTGACTGGATACTAAAGAGACACTTGCTCAATATTAACTGTTGTTACCCAACAATAATACCCTGCATAATAATTGAAAAATATATCAAGAATGCAGTTAACAACACAAAATCTTAAACATATAATATTATCAAATCCATTGATTTGTACAACATGCATCTGCACAAGAGAACAGTGCCATTCAAACTCAAGTACAACTTTACTACACTTGCGAGTTTATGCAGCTGAATGTTCAGGTCCCTACTCTTTTTCAGTTAGCCCTCCGAAGTACAAACACACAAAACAAAACACTCTACAATGGTGGTCAGATCAGCTGGTCTAAGGCCAAAACAAAACTAATCATTTTTCTAAGAGTGGAAGGACTCTACCTTATCTAAAACAGGACTTTACCAGAACATTTGTGTGGCTAGTCTCGCACAACAAAGAGAAGAAACTGAAAATGCTGTTACTACCTATAAACCCAGTATCTAAAGTAAAGCTGGTCAAGTCCAAACATCTTGGTTTTTGTGAATTCCATAGTCAAAAAGCATGATGACAACTGGATGATGCAAGCTCTTTAGTTTTGCTTCTCAAAGTAGGCCTTGCTATCCTTTGGGTTAGGCTTAATTGTAGATGAACCTGGTTTCCAGCCAATTGGGCAAACTAAAACAGACCACAAAACAGGAACATTAAGTCAGCCGATTATGGCAACAGAGTCATAATGACCAACACATTAAGCGCTCGTGCGACGTTCTTAAAAAGAACTTCACAAATATTAGCAAGATACATACATAGGAACATTAAATCGGCTGATTATGACAACAGATGGTCAATAATGAATGAGTCATAGACAAAACCTAGTGCACCTTTTGTTCTTAATGAACTTTGGCACAAGTTACGTACATACACAATGCTTTAATGAGGTCCTTACAGATGTTCTTTTATGTGCCTGGATAACAAATTAATTAACTAATATCAGCGAATACCAAAAGATCTGCATAACAAAGGGTCATTATAGATGAAACTTAGACCCAGATTCCTTAACAGACTGCACATTAATTCACAGCTGAATCCACTGTTCCAAAAAACATGTGTGATCAAATCAAGAACTTGTTAAATGAAGACAAACAGTTTTTAAATGTCTGTAGCCAATCTCTAACATTTCAACCTCAAGAAAGGTGACAATATCATGTGAAACATCATATGAAAGATGAAGTGATAACATCCTGTGAAACATCAAGTGAAAACATCATGTGAAACATGAAGTGATAACATCCTGTGTGTGAAAACATCATGTGAAACATCATGCGAAACATCATACATGTGAAAAGACCACTCCACACCAACCAGCTTCACATCCATTCACTCAAAGCATTCATACAGCCCCACAATTACCACATAATCTAGTCAACATTTGCAACATGTATGCTTGTATAATAACAAACCATTTCCTTAATGCCACTGAAAAATCCTTTAAAGTGTTCCTTCTACCATAAATAATGTTAGACTTTATTTAATTTAAGAACCAGAAACAAAGCTCACTTAGCTGGGCAAGTCGCCACAGACAAACAAAAACGAAAAAGGAAAACACCAAAAAATAAAACAACATCCAGTGATGCAGGTCAACACCTATCCAAGAGTTGATAGTTGTTACCATTAATACCACTTCTGACAAGCCCTGTAATTAATATGGAAAAGTCGAAGGTACATCTACCTTCTCCGTGTTCATCGTTGAACTGGAAAGCCTGAACCAGTCTCAGAGTCTCGTCCACGGAGCGACCCACGGGCAGGTCGTTCACTGTGATCTGACGTAGGTGACCCTTCTTGTCGATGATGAAAAGTCCCCTGAAAAATGCAACAGATGCATTACAATCTTCATTTCACATCTTCAATGAAAACAATTGCTATAACAATGGCATTTAAAGGCAATAATTATGACATTGATACTTAGGGTCAGTGTTGACGAGTTAAGTTGAGATTCGAATTAAAATGCACCATGAGAATAAAACGACAAAAAAGTAACGGTCTTCTGTAATTTCAAATTGAATGCATTTATGACGGATCAATTTCATACAACAGGTGCCTTCTCAACTTGTCACAACTAGGAGTATCAGTTAATATTATAAAACACATAAACAGCAAAACTTAGGTATTTTGAACTCCAGTAATTTGAACTTCCGGTTATATTGAATAGCAGTCAGCCACAAACAGTGCAAACACATACAAACATAGCTTTTTTATATTGAACCTGCTTATATTGAAGTCTCGCTTATAGCGAAGGCGTTCTATGGTCCTTATCGAACTGCAGACTGGCAGATATACCGAAGTTACAGTAGCACTCTGCAATGTGACACTACGGACTCAACTGCAGATGAATGATGAATATCAGATGTTTTCTTTGCTGACTGACTTCAGGCATGAGACAATGAGTGATGCTGTGTATGTCTGGTCAATGGGAGGGGTCAGTCAATTGAGGCAAAGTGCTACCTAATTCGCCGATGTACCTTAGCTCCAATTTTACTGATCTACATCCTGGAGCTTCTGAAAGGTGGAGTGACGAAGATTAGGGGTTTTGGCGACAGCGACACCGGCACCAAATGACTCAGAAGTTATCAGATAAAACCGAAAATAGGCCTATGGTTGGCCCAAGCGCCTCTGTACATCAGCAAGTCCTGCTTCCATACTGATAGAGGCTTACTTAAGAGATTTGAATATCGGGGAGCCCTAGCATGGTTCATATACGAAGATTTTATAAGAGTGGCACCCATTCAAACTGTCTAGCAAGTTCGAGACCATACAGTCACTATATAAAAATGTTTACATATCTGTTTAGAGTAGGATGGAGTTTGATGTCATATGTATCTTGAACCTTGACATGTCGGATATATTGAGCTACTGACATGGTCCCTTGAACTTCGATATAACGAAGTTTTGCGGTACCTGGTAAGACGAGATTAATAATTAGTGGTAACTAACCGGAAGGTAATGCCAGCATCCTCTTTCAGGACTCCATACGCGCGGGAAACCTCCGTGTTCTTGTCTGCCAGGAGTGGAATCTTCAGCTCGCCAAGACCGCCCTGTTTTCGTGGAGTGTTGATCCTAAATGGAAACAAATCAAATGCATGGCAAATATACCGGTCTTAAAACACGTACAGTTAGATCAATTCTACAGTGTCATGTGCAGTGTTTTTATGAGGTACTAAAACGGTTTGTCACATGGCCTTACACACATGTTTGGATTGTTACAGTCGACAGATTTAAGATATAGACTAGATCAGCGGTTCTCAACCTTTTGAGACTCAAGGACAACTTATAAATTTTGTGTCTCGATTGCAGACGACCACTAAAAATTGTGTCACTGGTGCACATATGCCACCCTATAAAATTATAAATTTATATAAAATTGTAGTGTAAAGTAAGAAATTTGATAAGATTAAGTATTTTACTTATTATTTACTATTAATTTAAATAAATATTTTTAAAAAATTTTTTAATTGACAAAATTTGTCTGTTTGCATGCTTTTTCTTGTAAAAAGTGTAAATTGTAGGCCTTGCTCGCGGACCACCAGGAAGATGGCCACGGACCACCAGTGGTCCGCGGACCACAAGTTGAGAACCGCTGGACTAGATGATTCTAATAGAGGGTATCAGATCATGATGTAAAAACTTGGGCAAATGGAAAACAGTGAATAGTCGTCATGGAGAAGTTTAGCATAAGGTCGTCTGCCTGAGAAATATAACGTTTTGACCGGACCTGACTCAGTTGTGCACCGTAAATGCCATGCATAACAGGATATAATGACCAGTCAAAACATATTAATGGAAAATATAATTGCATTTGACAATTGACAATGAGAGATATTCATACAGTTTCACTCAATAGAAAATCACACAATAATTCTTTTAGAGTGAAACACTTTACTATACAGAAGCGACACTGCAGGTAACTCCCGCAGTTCTGCAATACCTCCCTCAAATCACCTCAGGAATCTCCTCTGGTCACATCATTTAGACAACTGATTGGCCGAGTGCTTGCCTTGTAACGCAGAGAGTACTGGTTCAAGCCTCCCCTGAGAAGGTTAAGGTGTAGGGGCCTTGAGCAAGTCCTTCACTCACAATTGCTCAGCGTCATCAATTGATGCTTGGCCTTCAGACACTGGTGCTCAAGGAATGCGTAAAGTAATAATCAGAGATCAGAAATCTCTGCATTGCTTCTAAGAAACTCCTTGATAGCATGTCTGACCCAAAAGTACCTTCGAGAGGCCCTTCAAAACTGCCAAATACATCTTCTCATTCACACTATAAAACCTATGCTATCTCTAAACAAATAACTTAAATTCATTGCCTAATTAAAGCCGGCAAGACCAGAAGTTCTAATCTTCAGTAAGATAGTGAAGTATACTTCTTGAAGTATTGCATATAATCTGATCAATGCCTCCTATAAAGCCACTCATCATCAGCAAAAGGCATCAATCAATGGACGCTTCAACTGAAACAGAAGAGCAATTGCTCTTCTTATCCAGAATTTGGAAAGGACAATGAATAGCATTTGTCCTACACAAATACTTACTGGATTGGATTTTTACTTCAATTCTCCTACAAATTATGATTTTTGACTAGTCTAATTTGATGAGGTCGACAGCCCAGCACATTAACCACTTCACTATTGTACACCAGGGAGGTGTACAATTCAGTTCAGAAATTGGTTTAGATATTTCTGCTCCACTTGCACCACTAGCCAACTCCGCTATAACGAGTACACTGATCATACACTGACGGTGGGAAGATGAAATCTTAAGGGAGACAACTGGCCACCCACCCACATATGCCGAGACTAAGATAACCGAGGTGCCAACACTTCATACCCATGGCTGCCTCTCAGGCTAGCTTAAAAGAGTGCAAATTTATATTTTTTTACTTTATGAACTAGACGAGTCATTAGATCAGATACAGAGACAAATATTATTCTAAACGCAAGCCAAGTGCATGCAAGACCTACCACGCAAGGTGGCTGAAATGACTGTCTGTAGAGCACGCGACGACCTCGCATCCGATCTTGCGGAACTCCTCCACGCGGTCGCTGAAGGCGATGATCTCTGTCGGACAGACAAACGTGAAGTCCAACGGGTAGAAGAAGAGCACCAAGTACTTGCCCTTGTAGTCAGCCAGAGAGATCTCCTTGAACTCTCCGTTCACGACAGCGGTTCCTTTGAAGCCTGGTGCAGCCTCCGTCAACTTGGGAAACATTTTTGACTAGTAGGAATACTAAAACAGAGACAATGGAGATATAAACAAGATGAACACCTTCGTTTTAAAATTTATATTGTGAATCAGGCAGCTTTGTGCATGTGCAATATACAAAATATATTAATACATATATATATATACACAATTACACATAATTATGTGACCTCGGCCAAGAAAAGGACCACTTGTTGGGAATGGACTTATTAGCATTTTCCACAAGCTTACACCTTAAATAAATCAGGATACAAATTTCAGAACGTTTTGCACAAAATTAATGCACTTTAAAAAATATCATGTGGCAGGAAATCGCATATAAATATTTAATGTGTCTCTACCTAATCCATTAATACCTAAATTTGGCCTCAACGCATCAAGTAGCACAAGATTCGTTGTAGTACACAGAGTCCAAGTTGTAGATTGATTAATTAGATGAAAAATATTCATGGTTTAGCGTAAAAAGCATTTTCCAGCTAATCAATTAAACGATAAGTGGTCCTTTTTCTTGGCCAAGGTCACATGTATAGACTTGTCTCTACATGTAGCAACTTTGAGCGACCAAGAGCCTGGCTATGAGAACCAAACAGATTCACTTACAATACAGGTACAATGTACCATCATGCAAACTTGTAAATCCACAAATGTTTGTGTGTCTTTTATTTAGCAAATTTCACAAGTGGTTAAAAAATTGCAAGCTTTTCAGGCTACCAACATCTTCTGGCACGACCTTCCATAATTTCTTTGGATAGTACGAGTCACATCATTTAACGACACAATATTTTACAATTTAATAAAGTAACCTTGTGTGTTTCTAGACAATGCACAAGTGAATAAAACAAGGTCAAATAAGCAGTAGCGTTTAACACTTTAACATTGAGCTGCACTGGTTTCCAGTCAACTTTAGTACCCCATCGTTGTTAAAGTGTTAATGACCAAATTCTTCCAAACAAAGAGCTGTTCAGCCAGGTAAGCTGCCAACAAAAAATGTGCAGTTCAACTTCTTTAAAATGCAAACTTTTCTGGAGCAAAAGTAATTTTTTATTAAAATTTGCAAACCTCGATGGCTGCTAACAATTGTGGATTTACAGTACCCAACATCTGTTTTGGCACTTTCAGTAATGAGTAAACCCAGTTAACTTTACACAGCTGTTTCTTGTTAAACACACAGGGTGCACGAATTTAACTGCCATGGATAAGATAAACACAATCACCTGGAATCACAGTCACAATCAGTCAACTGTGACGGAACTAATTAAACCTGTTTTGATTTAAAGCACAAGATTAACTTTAAAAATATGTTCTACAACAAGAATTGACTAATCAACAACAGTTGCTTACCAAACCGGATAAATGATAAGCGGACTACAAGAAACTAATGAACAATGCTCAAAGAGGACTTTGGAATGGACTACAGCAAAACTTACTTATTGTAGATCGCAGTTCAAAAGGACCATTGTCAGCAGCTTAATAATATACGAGGTTCTAAATAACGGACTTTCATGTCAGCTTTTATGGGACTCCAAGTGAACTGAAGTGGTCATAAACTTTTAATACATGTACAGCAATTGCGTTTTTTTGCAGTAATAATGACTAGTATAATAAAGCAATAAATTATAGTTAGTTTATAACTGTAAAACTCAGGAAAAATCTAGGTGACTACACACTTGAAACAGAAGGCACAATTCGTAAATACAATAGAAGACTTTTGCTAGAATAGTTGCTAAGCACAGAATGGTAGCTAAACAGTTCACAGTTAGGCAAATTTATGCCACAAATCTCATTCAATCTAGTCATCTATAGATCTATCCCTAGAATGCCTACTGTACCCCTAAACAAAATAACTTGACCACAGCAAAAAAATCAACAATTTAAAGTACACAAGGGCCATCATTTGAACATTTCATAAACAATTAAACTTTCTGAAGGTCCCAACAGACACTATTTCATCTGTTTTTAAAAGTTCTTTCATTTTCACTTGGCAATCATCTTAATTAATAAAACAGTCTCCTGATAAATGACCAATTATCGTTGCAAAGAACGTCACCAAGAACGTTGCAAATGACCAATGATTACCAGATGTCAACTTTAGACGTTGACACAACACTGTTATTCTAGCACTCGAACCCTTTGGAGGTTCATGAATCATGATGACCCTTGCCAACTTTAAATGGCATACACATCAAAGCCCACTTAACGTGTCAATTATCAGAGGCTCCACAGAGATCAAGGTCCTGGTAAAATTACTCTTATATCCTCTAACAAGGCATAACTGCCACTGCAGTATAGGATAACCATATAAATAGAGCTACTGCTGAACTAGGGCAAGTTTCAGCAATAGAAAATGATAGATCACCACACCTCCCGGGGTCAAAGTCGCTTCTATTATGTAATGAATTCAGACCTGAAGTCCTTTATACTGACAGCCATATAACAAAAGTAAGAGCCTTAGCATAAAACCTGGCAATACAATCGAGGTGAACACAAAACGCAGCCAGCTAAAAAGTCCATCTTGTACATCACATTCTTTAGCTGCCATAACTGGCAAGACTCCTTTTGTAAGCAACACATGGACAACTCAATTCAACCATGTCTAGCATGAATAGCACAGATTCTTTTTCACACATTAACTTGTGGGTTTTGTTCAAAGTACAGAAGCAAGTACCTAATAAAGGTACTTGCTTCTGTTGTCAGAGCACTCTTGTGGTCTAGGTGTAACTTTCTATTGTGACGTCAGTGTCTGGTCACCACAACTTTTGCCACAACAGTCGCCACCGTTTTTTTGGCCCAGTGCCGACATTTTTTGTGAAACAGCAGCATTGTTTAGGTTTGAAGCAAGTTCATGCAACAACAATTAACGGGGGTGTATTTGTGCATATTTAACTATCGCAAAGCTGACAGGTGCCTTCAGATTAGCTGTAAACGTACCATCGTTTTATTTCGAAATAATTGGTGGCCATCAACACTTTGTGGAGCAAAGCTATGCTAGTTACTTGTGGCCAAAATTTCATTCACTAAGCCCTGGACCTGTTTAGATTTATACAATTCTTTCACATATTAGATGGATTCAATTCACTCTAATTTTGTTTTGGAGATAAGTTTTCCATTTTACAGGGTTCATGATTAAAAATTTTCTAAGCTATGGTGTACTTGCTCTTTTACATTTTTTTAATAACTTACTTTATTATTTTAATATTACATTTAGACCAGGGCTGTAGTGGCAAAATTAGAGGCGAGTACACGCTACCGGTTAGTTTTCCGAAACAAATTAGAGGCGAGTATACGCTACAGTATTTTGTGAGTATACACTATAGAATTTTAATATAAATAAATATAAATATTTTATGAGGCGAGTATACGGTCTCTGGAGGTAAGTACACGCTGTATACCCGCGTATACCCTCGACTACAGCCCTGATTTAGACGTAAAATAAGGCATTGCAAGAAACTTAAGCACAGTCAGGCCTGCTGAAATATTAAAACAGTCCTAGTCAGTTTAGGCAACGCATCAATATCAGCCTTTGCACATTCCAGTTAATTCTTGACGGTGCCCTTCAAAGGTTTACAAACAATGACATAAAATCATTCGACAAAATTATAATTCCTAGTGTCTGAATTCCAGGTTTCTTATTCCGAATACTATGCAAGTTTAAGTTTATTTAACCAAATCCTATGTCTCAAAGGCGTATGTAAACCTTTGACCAGCCTGCAAGATAATTCAGAACAGGGAATGCCACACCCCCCGATACTTCAACATTACCCACGTCACCAGGTTTTCTCTGAACCAGCTTAAAATACTCTAGGGAAAATAGAATTAGCAACAAAAATGTGCAACTCGATGTGCAAGCAAACGTTCAAGATTACATCAAACACCACCTCGATAACAAAGCATGGCGGCAGTTCACCTCAACGCCTAGAATTTTCGAAATTTCTTGAACAACGCCACGCATTTATAAATAACCCGGCTTGCGCGAAAAAGC
This sequence comes from Allolobophora icterica, assembly GCA_963556255.1. NCBI lineage: Eukaryota > Metazoa > Annelida > Clitellata > Crassiclitellata > Lumbricidae > Allolobophora > Allolobophora icterica. Next base: position 12,689,227 of record OY744602.1, read on the forward strand.
CAACAGCAGGTGCAGCATCCTAACAAAGCATTTTATAACAAAAAGTATGCATATATCGGTGCGACAACACTTACGAAGTATTTCAAACCGACAACGACACCTCAAGCTTCGCTCCCACGCTCAACTTTGCTTGAAATGAACGAAGAGTCAGAGTGTCACACTCGTTCACTTCTCTTATCGGTTTTTTCTCGTCCGTTCGTTCGTTCCTTCGTTCCTTCGCTCTAGACGACGCTTTCGCAGGCGAGATCAATAAGGGTCAAAATCTAGGCCATCAGCACAACACGAATTGCGCAGTGGATTCAGAAACGTCTACACTAATGATTAATTGCATTATTTGCAAATAATAATAATAATAATAATAATAATAATAATAATAATAATAATAATAATAATAATAACGGGTCAACGCTGCCGGGGTCGATTTCATCCGCGAGGTCGGTCGGCGCCTTTCGGCCGCTTCTGGAGAGCCGCGAGAAGGCACCTTTCTTTTCCAGCGCCTTTCCATTTGTATCCAACGTTATAATGCCATCGCATTCCGTGGCACATTCAATGACTCAGCGGAGGACGAGGCCTGATTTCCTAGGAATAACATACCTTCAAATTAATATCTAAGTCCCCGAGGGATCATATGTACCTTGGGGCAAAAAAAAAAATAATAATAATAATAATAATAATAATGATAATAATAATAATAATCTTCGTTTAATATCTTCAAACTGACAATTACGCAGTATGATTACAAATCAGTATGAACGGATGATCACAAGTTATTACAGGATTCGAATTTAACTGTACTAATTTAACTTAATTTAATTTAATTTAACTTAATTTAATTTAATTTAACTTAATTTAATTTAACTTAATTTAACTTAATTTAATTTAACTTAATTTAACTTAATTTAATTTAATTTAATTTAACTGGGGGCCCGATAGCGCAGTGGATAACATCTGGCGTAGAGTGCGAGAGGTACAGAGATCGAGTCCCATAGGCGGACATGCTTTGTAGGCTGCAATTTGCGCCGTGTATTGCAAGCTGTCTGTTCTGTTAGTAGTTAAGATTTATCGCATAACATGTACATGTACAGCGCAGTGCGTTTGCAGGCGCTTAATTAAAGAATAAATATTATTATTTATTATTATTACACGGCAGCCATGCAAGGCGCCCATTACGTCCTACATCTCATTTTATCAAACGCGTCATCTCGCGAATGAAAGGCTGAGTGGACGCCAGTGATGTTACCACTACTCTATGGACCCCCCCCCCATACTATACATCAATGAATCATATAAATTACTTTATGATTACGACGATATTTGAAAGTGGAACATTGAAGTCAATCTACTTGTCTATACCCATAGTAATGAAAACATATAGTTTCGATATTATACTGGTAAAGTATTTGCTCAGTTTTGACAGCATTTATCCATGCCAAGAAAACACGCACAAATATCTTGTCTCTTGACTTAGATGTAAAAATTTATATTAGGATTTCATCGAAATACACTTATTAAATTCGAATGCAAACTTTCCACAGGGGCTTCATCTGCAACCGAAAACAAACGCCAATGAAATACGTGAATACTTCGCTTTCAAGTGGCCCTTTATAAATTTGGAATGTTGGTATCTAAAGATTTTTTGGATGGCTCTGTGATAACCACCTTGTTATTTCGGTTTCTAAAACAGGGTTAGTACTTTTCCATTATGTAATCCAGAAGTTTCCTGGCCGCATAAGGCCAGATTATCAGTCAACCGCCCCACGCACAAAGTTCGTTGGGTGTATCGCGTAGTGCGTACCCGTAATTGTTGCGTAATAAGACGTAATGTCACGTAGTGACCTGAAGAACAATTATTATTGTAGGATTTTTCTTGTCTTTAACATAGCGATATGATATGTTTATGCTAAAAGATGTGGAAATGGCTTTAGGCCAACTTGTTTCGACAAATGGTACTGGATCGATCTCCTCGGAAATTTTTTTAATAGGCTTGTAAGAAATTCAGTCAAATTAGGCTAATTAGTATGGTACACTATACATACACCTATGGTGTAAAGCGCCTCCTTGTAGTACTGAAAAGCGCTGCATTCGCTTGCAAGTGGTGTTAAATTTAATTAAGAAAACAAGTTTATTTGCGCGTTAAAGAAATATTTAGAGCACACAGTCAAAGTTATCCTAACATAACGAGGGAAATTCACAGATCGAGAACCGAGTTGTTGGGCAAATATACAGAATAGGTCGTCACCCGAACTTAGCCTTCTGAGAGTTTAGTAGGCCTACTTAACCCATTCGTGGCCAAATTTTATTTTGCTAAAATTTTTTGATATTTAGCAACGTCATATTAAGTAATAAAAGGAATTAACTCACATTTGTGATAATTTCATTAAATTTTATTTATATAGCGCATAGAAATTTTGTTCCATTATTGGAACATGGCGTTGTTCCAATATTGGAACATCCATATGTTTGATACTTCACTAGAGAAATGCCACAGTGACTGCTTGTTCTTGTCCATGCCTATACTTTATTAGGCTATACTGCAAAATTTACAGGTAAGCAGTCACTCTGAGACCTGTTTATGGTAGTATTTTGTAGCAGTTCACTGGCTGCAAGTAAACGCGACAGACACCACAGCCAGATGTTGTGTTTTTACAGACACGATATCGATATCTACCCTGTTTCACATTGTCTGTGTAGTGCTTGGCATTGCTGTTGAGTCTGACACTGTCTGGAATGTTTCTCACAAGAACGGCTTTGCTATTTGCAGTTGAGGATGGTCTGCCCCGATTCTGTGGCTCACTGAACAACAGCAAATAGGTAGCCACAATCTTGCGAATGAAGCCAAAGAAATCCAGTTTAGGCAGTTCTTCGTCATCAAAATTGTTGTCAGTTTGCTCAGTCACTCTAGCCCTTTCATTTCTTATCTGTCTTTGGTGCAGTATCCAGGCGTTGGACATGGATGCAGACATCAAGTGTGTGAACATTTGCCACCACCATTTGTTGTTGCGTAGCTTCACACGATACCCCGCCACATTTCTGTCCATCTGGTCTGTGCCACCCGTGAATGAATTGTACATGCTGTTTACCTTGAATAGTTTGTTTGCACCCATGATGACTGTAGTAAGGAATCATACTCTCGTCTACATCGACATGCTCTACATAAGCTGGAAGCAGTTTCATGCACTTTTCATTCAAATGGGCGACGAGTGGTCTAATCTTGGCAAACTTGTCGTCAGGTGCTAAGTAGTGTTGTCAGCGAAATGAAGATTCTCGAGTATAGCTCTGAATCTGTTTCTTGGCATGGCCTGGGCAACAGCTTCAATTCCGATGTCTGCACCTAAACTTCAGCACAAGTCTCTTCGAGGTAGTGAACTATAACCTGATATCATCAACACTGTGAAGAACAGCTTCAGTTCCTCCACTGTTACTTCAAACATACTGGTAGCATTATACTGTCTGGCATGCAGTTCAGACTGGTTCTTGATGTACTGAAATAATTCAATGGGCCAGAATATTTAAAACAGTTCTGTAGGGGGATTTTTGGTGTGATCACATTGTTCAGAAACCACTAATATACTGGGACTTCAAGTCACCTTTCTTCCACTTTTTCACAGTCTTGGAAAATGTTTTCTTCTTCGCTGCAGCATGCCTTTATTACCCCCTTCTAGAACAGCTACACTGTATTCCTCTCCACCACCACTGTCCCCACTATCTTCTGCATCTATTGTAGCTTCGGCTGGTGCATTCAAAATCTTGCTCGATAAATGATCTGCTATGTAGTCGCTGCCTTTTTCTGTGTCGGATTTGTCAGAGTCACTATCAGATTCATCATCAGGTGGCTTATGAAAACATCTGCAGAACTGAAACTGCGGGTTGAAATGTTGTCAAGTAATTCATTTAGTGTTGGGGCAGTTACAGTTTTTCCCCAGAAAAGCTGCAAACATTCATTGTAGCCTATACAAAGGCATAACAATGAGTGTTGAATAAATTGACTTTTTCTGCTTAGGCTACTATAAAAATTTGTACATAATTATTTTAATGCAACAAATAATACAAGCATTGAGAAAGTACTACATTGCGCTTGACTTGGTAAAGGGTAATACTGTAACAGGCGCACTGAACCACAGAAGCGTATGAAGTGTTAAATTACTGAGAATTGGACTGCCATGTGGCCATGTTCCAATATTGGAACATTGCGATTTGTGCATAATAGGCCTATTTTTGGCGCCAACGGAATAAAACTGCTATTTTATACGACAAAAGCAACATTTCAGCTAATTATAACACATGCATAAAATACTCTTACCTATGCGGGATCAAACAAAAAGAATTTCTGAAGTTTCGTTTTTTCCGAACGGCTAAATTTTACAATTAAATAATTTTTTTCCCTAATAAAATCATTCAGATATTTATGAAAAGAGCAAATTTCACCTTCCTATTGACCAATAACATCATGTGTTTACGAATACAACATTCAACAGGTACCCTGCCAAAAATATATGTATTTTTCTGACATGTTCCAATATTGGAACATGGCCACGAATGGGTTAATACCAATGGGGATAAATCGGCTAATCAGTTTATGGTATGAACAGTCCTTAGTACGCATTTGCATACGTGTGTACCTTCGTTGGTGGAAGCGGTCACCATGGGTGCGCACTGATGTGGCGTGTTCCTATTCAGAGCCCTGTGCGCTCGGTAGTCATGGTAAAGTTGTGGAAGAAAACCGACAGAGTTCTCAAGAACTTGTCAGAGTAACGAATCTAGAGTTGCTTTAAAAGTCGTTGGCAGACGAAGGCAGCGGCACGTGTGATCAGTGATGTGTGACCATTTGAACACCAGCAGGGTTATTAATATGGTGACGAAATTTCCATTTCCATGTAGGCTGTTGCAAAGCTATCTCAAAAACTTGATTATGGATCTGGGTATCTTGATAAAACCACACATACTGCTACAGGTAGGTAAGGTGCAAATCTGTAGCTGGCAGCAGTTTGAATATCAGGAAGGGAATACTGACAGACAGTAAAAATAACTTGGAAAAGTGTTGTCTGTAGTGGGAGACAAAACCAAATGGGCACAATTTCTCCTTTACCTGCAAATCTTATCCAGTAGGTCAGTTCTTTGACCCTGGAAACTTGTGCACCTTCCTGCTACAAGTGCATGTTCATCTGATTATTAATTAAGCCATTAGTATTATAAATAATTCCACAAATGTGCCCACTGTAAAATTCTTTTGTAGTCCATGGCTATAAGTCAGCGGTTCTCAACCTTTTGAGACTCAAGGACCACTTATAAATTTTGTGTCTCGGTCGCGGACCACCACTAAAAATTGTGCCAAAACAAATTAATACAAAGAAATTTTTTGCCACAAATCCGCGTATTATTAGTTTCATGCTGCCATCTAACCGATTCTAGCGATTGAAACAAAGCAAACATTTTCAAAATTGACAAAATTTATCTGTTTGCATGTTTTTAATTGTAAAAAATATAAATTGTAGGCCTTGCTCGCGGACCACTAGGCAGATGGCTGCGGACCACCAGTGGTCCGTGGACCACAGGTTGAGAACCGCTGCTATAAGTGGTAACAGTGTAAAACAGATGTAATACAACATTGGCAATTAATACAATACAATTGTATTTGATATTGCCCCCTTCTAAAGTTCAGAAGTCCATATGACAGAACATCGATGGCGCTGGATTGCTAGGCAGATTGATGCAACGCCATTGTTGCTGTTGTTTAGTAATTAAAAGGGCAAGTATATTGTAACAATGACAGAAATGTCAATAAACATTTTTATGGATAGTGCTATTTACTGAGAACAAATAATAACTAGGTTACTTTCTCATATGATGGTGATAATAATATTTACAGTAATGACAATTCTACTCTTGGTCGCATTAATGATAATGGGTGGGATTTCATTACGGACTTGGGGTGCTGCCTAACTCGAGGATGAGGCAAGTGCATGGGCGTATTTATGGGGGTTTACGGGTTCAAACCCCCAAATAACTTGCAAAATACAAAAGAACTTTTCAAAACTGACCCCGTACTCTACGACCATATCCAATGGAACCCCTGAAATTGTAAACCCCCTCCAAAATTGTTTCCTGGCTGTGCCTCTGAGCAAATGTTCCTCTAATGTCTACGAAATAATTTTAATTTATCATTAATGTATTATTACATTATTATTATTATTTATATTCAGGATTTCACAGCAGGTAATCTGTTATTTTAAATTTGTACTCCCCAGGTTCCTACAAAATATCTCCATGTAATAAAAACACATCTGGAATGGCTGCATTTCATCAAGTTGTGGCTGAGCAAAAGTGCTACAGAAGGCAACAGGATGAATTGCAACAGCATCTCAAAGAAGAGGGAGCTAGTTTCTTCATGGTCTACAGAAATTTTAGTTTCACAGCACCTTAATTCAATAAATCTTGTCCATAGTTATTTAATGGGACCAAGGGTAGAATTATCATTATTATTACAAATCTGATGGAATCGCGCACCTTAACGACACGTAATGGCATCAATGGCTGTTGAAGTCAAGAGGAAATTTTTACACAGTTCTCGCTGTTACCACTCAATCAGGGCATTGTATTGTCATTAGCCTACTACTGTTTTATGAGTATTTAGCAGTTATTAATTGTTGTCAGTAAACAGCACTGTTTAAAATACTTATTACGCTACAATAAATATGAAATCCAACACTGTTTGGATCCCTACAAATGCTCTAAGTATTGTGATAATTAAAGTAGACCAACTCTTTCAAACCCAAATGATTTACAACATAAGAAAAGACCTGTGCTACCTGACAACATACACAGAAAAAATAGTTTTCTTTAATAGCAAGTCTTCACCTTTACGTTTCAGTCATGGCAAGCAAGAGTTATTCGTGAAAGATAAATAAACTCCTAAGTCTTCAGCGGAGGACAACAAACAAACAATTTTAACAACAAGAAATTATTTACAAAATAAACAACATCGAATAAACAGAGCGTTTGATATAAGTTGGCGAGATTTAAAAGTTGTATTCGCACGTGTTGCCTTTGGTGTCCTGCACATAGAGCTGGGACAACAATCAACAGATTTACTGTGGCAAAATTAAACAGAAAACTTCCAAAATTGATTAAATAACTGTCATTGAATGTTGTGAGCTTCTAAATTCATTTACACAAGGTTCACAACAGCAACAGAAAAATACATAGCACCCCTAAATTAAATATATGGAAATTTATGTAGCACAATTACGAGGACACACAATAGGGCTGTATATATATATATATATTTGTGTGTATATACTTTCAAAGGGAGGTTTATATACATATATATATACCTCCCTTTGAAAGTAACAGATTTACTGTACATGTACACAAAAGTAGAATATTGAATTTCTTGACAACACATGCATTCGATACAATGAAAACGACAAATTCTGTAACTTCTGTAAATGCCCGGTCATACTCTATCCCCAGAGATGGTATATAACGGGTTTTAAGCAGTTCAGTAGAATTTAAATTATCTTTAAATTCTGAAATTTCTACCATGCTTTGTTCTTTGTCCATGCCTTCGTTTGAACATCATGTGTTATTCAAGGCCTCTTTTCATTGGATGTGGATTCAATTCTTAATTGTGTCAGCTCTCCTACAGCTGCCACCAACTCCATACACATGTAAAGTTTAAATGGGACAAGTTGATTTTTGTAATCATTATAGCTATTCATTTTTCTCAGAAATTGAAACACTTCACATTTCTCAAACTAAATGCTTATTCTGTTGCCTGTTTTTGACTGAGAATGTATCGACACATGTTCACAGCTTCTTGAACATTCTTAGTTTACAGCCTTTGTTTTTACTGTTGCAGAAATTCACAAGATGAGTTAAAACCACATTACAATTAACGAGATTGATGAATTTGACAATAGACTTCATGATTTATATTAAAATTTCTGTCTACACAAATACATCATATCCTATCTAGGAAATTATAAGGCGCCTCTTGCTGTATAGATTATTCAGAGGGTGCATGCATGTACAAATTGTACATACAATACTTATGTATGTACTGGTATGTATGAAGACAGTATAGCACTTCTGTAGTAAATAGCTAAACATTGCTTACATCAAAACAAATGCATTGATGCTGCACAAAACAGTTGAGCACTTGATATCTGAACAGTGAACACTCAAACTTTGCATAGTTAAAGTGTTGGCAGTACATATATGGGTATGCTCAACCAGAATATATTGGCAATATTTTTCAGACAGTTGAGATGGAGTTTTCCACTATAAACGAGACTACTGTAACATACCCTAAATCTTCAGTCCCTCTAAATGCTGTCTCGCCCATGTAAAACTGTCCATGGGTTAAACGCTGATATTACTAATGCTAATAGACCAACTTTACAAATCACATGAATTCCACAACTTTACATATTGGGCAGAAATCCACTAGATAGCTATACATCAAGCATTTGAGAAAAAATCTTAATCTAAGAGGGAGTAGCAAAGACCTGAGTGAGTTAAACCGGCAAACTGCTGCAGGCTCTTGAACAGTCAAGGTTTTACGTAATGGAACACAATAGTAAAAAATAACTCTCATGTCCCATTGCAGAATGTATGGGAGGTGCTCTTGTTCCACCCAGGCCCTTGAGTTGGCAATGGATCAATCCCGAGGTCTTGGACATAGGGCTATATATCACACGACTCTACGACACTGGAGACAGCATGAAAATCATCATGAACCATTACCAAAATAGATCACCAACGACCCATTTAGTTTGGTATCGTTAGCTTTTGTGACAACTGGTCTTTCTGCCTGGAACCAGATGTTCCAGGAGAACAACCTGCTAATCTTGGTTTAGATGTTGCAGTCACAGACTGTAATGCCACAAGACACAAAGGAAATTCCTGGCTTCCGTGTCGTGAAAAACACTAGAGATCAAGTTGATCGTGAAAACATCCTTCATCAGAGTGGAGTTTCTTTGTTCTGCAAGAAAACAAACAATTAAAGGTCTTGATAAGTCTTCTGTAGCCCTATAATGAACAGTTTCATTTTGCATTGTCATTGTAAATACTGCATTTCTGCTGATAAGAAACAATGCTGAGCTCATGAAAATATCGTTTGAATATTTTATTCAATTCTCATTTTATAAACACTTCGATACAAAATTCTGTCCGCAAATATCAACACAGCAATGCCACTTCGATATATATATATATATATATATATATATATATATATATATATATATATATATATATATATATATATATACAGAGGCATAACTTTGGTCTAGAAAGTGGGGGGAATTATTTCAGCTTAGCGGTTAAATAATTATAATGCCATCGTTTGTATTACAGGCATATTAATTTTAGGCATAATGATGACGACGACGATGATGATAGCGACAATAATTCACCATTAATTCAGCAACTACCCAACCTGTGATCGTTTAAGCAAAAGCTACGGTACAGTGTTTCATATTCGAGGGACACTAATTAACACCCCCACAGTTTAATCAACTGAAATACAATGAGCATACACAGTTAGCCTATAGCCTCACGATCTGCTTTTGAGTCTTTAGTTAGGTATTTTGTTACCATTACATATCTAATGATATGCTATCTAGTCTATAGTAAGGTAAAATGTTAACAGTGCATATATAATGGTGTTAGATCATCTGCTTTTCATCAAATTGTAGGCCCCATTAGCCTACTACCCAAGTGGCCCTCCTGTGTAGCCAGATTATGTTAATTGATTATAAGCATTATATGTTTTGTTTATCCTTACAATGTTTGGTTACCGAACTAAAAATATAATACAATACAATTGCTACTGCTAAGAATAAATAATTGCATTGTGGTTTCGCAGAGGATATTGCTACTGCTAGAAATAATTGCATTGTCACATCACAGAGAATATTGCTTGCTACCGCTAGGAATAATACTGCACTGTGATTTCATAGAGGATAATTATATTGCCTTATCAACCTCTTCTAAGCTCTTGGTGTAATTGCATTGTGATTGCATAGAGGATGTGTTGCATTGTGATTTCACACAGTATTATTTTCTGTAAGAACCTCTTGTATTAATTGCATTGTGATTTCATAGAGAACATGTTGCCGTGGCAATGATTGTCTAACCTCTGGGAATAATTGCATTGTATTTTCACAGAGATTATATTGCCTTAGCAATATCTTGTAATAATTGCATTGCGGTTTCATACAACCTATATTTCTTAGAAACATCTTATAATAGTTTTATTGTGATTTCATAGAGAGTAGCAACGATTGTCTAACCTCTGAGAATAATTGTATTGTGATTTCATACAAGCTATATTTCCATAGTAGCATCTTGTAACAATATTTATTTAGCATTGTGATTTCATAGAGAGCCTGTTGCCTTAGCAACCCCTTTTAACTTCTGGGAATAATTGCTTTGTTATGACATTTTCGCAGTGGATGTTGTGTATTGCAGTAGCAGCCTTTTGTAATAATTGCACTGTGATTTCATACAGGATATATTGTCATAGCGATCGCTTGTAATAATCACATTGTGATTTTATAAGGGAATATTTCTGTAGCAACATCTTGTTATTTTATTGTATTATATATATATATATTATATATATATATATAGATACATTAACTATTATTAAATATTAGTTATCCTTTATTACTAATTATACATTATTATTATATATTATACCATATTAAATTGCATTATACTATATTACTATTCTTTGAGATCAAATAGATCTTTTAAAATGTACATCTATTCCTTAAGAGCATAGAGGTTAACTGGACAGCTAAGAATGGCACGAGGCTGAAACTTACTGAAAGATTTTTTGCATTTCTTTTCTGAGTGACATCATTTCTTGACGAATTGTTGCTGCCCTTGGATGACCTTGCCGTCACCTGACCCATTTCTCGCCCAGATCTCTGCTGTGACCTACTTGTTCTTTGTTCAGATATTCGTTCATCGTCTGAGATATCATCATCGCTTTCCAGGTACTTTAGTATATCTCCATCATTACTCCTTCGATGTACGTTCTGGCCTTTTCCATTCCGCACTGGATCCGGTCGATTCCGCATTTGCGTTTCATGCGAGGTAAAACCCGCATTACCATTTTCACGCGGTTTTGAGCGACGCTCGACTTTGCCATAGGTATGTCGGTTTAGTAGATCCTGGATTTGATCTGGGATATCGTCCGTGGATTTTGATACCCGATGGCGATCCGAGTCGTGTCCGGAGCTCCGTTTTGTCGTCCTAATGATATCCGGCGAATCTCTTTCCGCCTCGTCTGAATCTCCTTCGTCCTTTACCACCTCCCACTTTGGAAGTTTCTGGATCCGGTCGATGGTGTCCTTGAGCAGGCTGAACCACGTCGCATCCGTCTTGTACGGAACGATTGCACTGAACATGCCAGTATTCGCCTTTTCGAACTTGTTAGCTTCTTCGAACATGAATGCAGGTTTTCGATTCACGTTTGGTTCGAGTTTAGCATGCACAACTTTCACGATGTTTTTCGAAACGGGCGACATGTAAATGACGATGGGGTTAAGGTTTGTGCTCTGGCGAAGGTATTCGACAGCCCTTGGTGATATTATCATCAGGCAATGCTTGTCCTTGTTCCTTATCGCCTGGATGACCCTCTCATTCACAGCTGGTGATGTTTCTGATGCATTCCCGCCATCCTGGTCGTTTCGGCGCTCCACTTCGACTGCGGGAACTTCGAACAATCCTGGGGAATCTCTGACGAGCATGTCACGAACACTTCCACAGAAGAGCCCCATTATAACCACGGGTCTTCGGGACTCTTCCATAGTCTGCACAACCCGTTTGTACGCCACAACGTTCGTAACCGAAGGGCTTGCAGGGGGCATCTCTTTTCCCTTGCCTATCCGCTCCATCGATTTTGAACGCCGAAAGCTACGCATGAATGCTCCACCTCTTTTGTCCGCGTTCTTATTCTCGCTGAGATCTTTCTTGACAAGAATAAGCTGTGCGGCCTGTTCGCTTGGAATAAAACCCACCTGGTCGACTTCAGAGGTTGTGGATGACCGCACCTTCTTGGCCAGCCAGAACCCCACGTGATCGTCGGGAAAAGTGTCGGAGATCAGAAAAATTTCACCCTCTCTAACGCACAGTTCATCCTTTTTCGTCGTGACGTAGTTGAAACGTGCAAGGACGTGCAAATAGTCGCCCGGTCGTTCACCGGCCAAAACCGCATTGAACTTCATGCTTTTGAACTCGACAGTGAGATGTAACTGTCCCACCTTCATCAACATTTGTGCAACTTCCTCTTTCGTCCTTCCTTTTATGCTATGTCCATTTATCTTCAGAATCTGGTCCCCAACTCCCAAGCCACTCTTCTTCGCATGGGAACCGTCATCCACAGCAGACACGTAGACTCCTGCATTGTTACCCCCGCATAAACTGCACCCGAGTTTTCCATCTCCGTAGTAAGTTAAGGCTCGGATGCTCTTTCCAGATGATGAATAGTCGCTTGGAATGTATTCTTCCGATCCAATCGAAACGTGCTTCTCACTGTTCCCGTCTGGAAGTTCCTCGTAGAGTTGACTCGAGGGTTGCGATCCGGAAGCATCCTTCGTCCGCTTCTTGGATGCGAGTAACTTTTGTTCCTGCTGCTGCTGCCTCATCATCTCCTGCTCTTGTAGCACCTGAATCCTCTGCATCTCCTGGTAGCGATTCAGTTCCAACCGCTGCTGCTGAAACTGTTGCATCTGCAGTTCCTGTTGGCGCCTGTATTCCAGCTGATGCATCTGCAAGTCGTGCTGCCTCTTCAGTTCCATCTGCATCATGTCGATAGGATGGAGTGACTGCAACTGATTCTGCTGGTAAGGCTGCATCATCATAGACGTTGGGAATTCGGCGGTTCCGTACGAACCCCCAGAAAGCCGGTTTTCTGAAACTGGTGGGAGCTCCGACATCATACTTTGATTGAGCAGATAATTTCCACTATTGAACGAGTTTTGAATGGCTGATTTTTGACCGATCTGGTCAAGGATATCTTCAGCCGAGGCAGAGTTAAGATTACCCATTTTTCTATGAAACATATAGTCATTTGATATCCGATCTTTTGTCTCGATATCTGCATTGGGGCGCTGAAAGACGAGGTTAGGTTGGGCTGCCGACATCGGCTGCTTTATTAGTTGTGACTGGACTGGGTATAGGAACGTAGGAGATGTTGTATACTGAGGGGATGAGTTCTTTAAAATGCCATTTGGCACCACGCCGTTTTCCTTCTTCGGAGCCACTTGCGCATTTTTAGGAGTGAATTTCGCCGATTTATTCACCTGTCTGGCACTTACGATCGTATCATCATCCGAAGATGATGAGCTGGAAGATTCAGAACGCGTTGGAGCCTTTGATACGACCGATTTCTTTCCACTGTTTCCAGTTTTTGGTGATATCTTGGTGGTTTGTGGTTGTTGGACTTTCCCTGATTTCACCGCACCATTCCTCTGCGAGTTTAACGGCTGGCTTCCCCTTTCTTTCTGAAGAGATTTTGGTGGTGCCTTGACTGTTTTCTCCCATCTGCGAGTTCCTTTGACCCTGTTCTTTCCATGCCGTACAAACATATAGCTTTTCGAGTTCTTTCCAGGCTTAAGTGAGTACTCGGTCGAGGCCTTACCATCGGTGAAGTCTGAGCATTGACTTAAGGAGTCTGCCCAACTGAAGTCGCTTTGAGACAGCATGTCAACAAACGAATCGTCATCTAACTGTGACATCGCTTTCTCCGCAGCTCTCGTGGAAACCACCTCTGTCCGCGCCGGCCCGGGAGGGTTGACCGGGATTATTCGGAACACCGTTTGTCCTGGGACTTGGGTATCATCGATCTGTACTTCAATCACCTTTTCTGTGTCAGAGCCATGGTTTTGGACGTGGGACTTTGCTCCGTTTTTCTTGCTGGGTTTAGACTTGGCTGGAACGGGAGGGGGATCGCGTCGCTTAACGGTGTCGCTTGACGAACTGGATGCATGCCTGACTCTTGGTGGCGGTCTAGAAGGATGATTGGAGATTATTGTACTGCATTCGCTGCTACACGTAGAGTTCTTATCTTTTCTCTTTTTTCCGCTTATTTCCGCCTGTGCTGCCAGCCATTCGTGCAGGCTAGTCTGACTACCAGACATATCGGTTATGGCTGTTCCCGTCTGACGGCCTTGTGGTTGGGTGTTGTCGTCGAGCCAGCTTTCGGATATCGTATCGAAAGATGCATCATCGAAGAACGTGTCGTCATCGGTGATGTCGTCAGTGGGTGGTACGTCATTGCCGCTTGGAGTTTTGTTAACGGGAATAAATTTGAGAGGCTTCTTCGGCTTTTCTGGTGGTACGGGCTTTGTTCGTTTTGGGCTGGCATCTGCTTTCCGAGCGGCGCCGCGCTCGGCTTTTCTCAGCTTCTGAAGCGTTTCCACTTCGTGCTCGTCAAAGTTGTAGATGCTGACTGAAGGGTTGGGGGTCACTTCCCACAGGCTGGATGTTTCGCTTTCCGGGTATCCACGTTTGGCCTTTAGACCGGCTCCTGCCACAGGTGGAGGTTTATAGACATTGGAACGCTTCTGACTGCTTGAGCCAAGAGAAATCTTAGAAATCTCAGAAAACCTGTCGCTTATTGTACTTGGCGCTGGGTTGTTAGCTTCGCTGTTTAGTTCGTCCTCTTCTCGAATTGCAAAAGATCGCGCCGTGTCTTGATTCGAGCTTATGATGCTACCCGGTGAGAAGATTGAGCCTTGCATCATATTACCCATGGAATTTAAAGCTGGATTCATCGATCGAAGTGGATTGAGGTAGCCGTCGTCAGAAAGAACAAGCGGAGACATCTGGGGCGCAAAAAGTCCTGGGACACTTGTTGCTCGGCTCATGTTGTTGATGCTCTGCGAGTTATTGAGGAGCGGCATGCTGAGTATTGACTGGGATTTGATCGATAGGGGCAGCTGTGGCTGGATCGAAGTTACAAAACCCTTCGAGCGAACTTCAAACGACTCGTTCATGAATCGATCTCGATCCTCCATCGCGCTCTTAAGTGTCTGCTTTGAAACAGTGTCGTCATCGGATACGAGATTGATTGCTTTGTTCTTGTCATTGTCGTTGATCAGCGGATCGCACCCAGCCAGCACCAGAACTTCGATGATCTTCTGGAACTCGTTTCGCGCTGCCAGGTGCAACGCCGTCTCTCCACGTGCATTGCGGATGTTGGCATTGGCACCGTGGTTCAGCAGCACCTTCACCGTCTCCGTATAGTCGTCCTTAGACTTCATTCCCAGCGGATCGTACTCGTTGATGACACATGAGTGCAACGGCGTCTCACCTTCCGAATCCCTAACGTCAACTGCAGCGTTACAGCACTGCAGCAGCGCGAAAACCGTCTCGGCGTGACCTCGTTCTGCCGCCACATGAATTGGCGCTTTGTCTTTGGCGTCATAGCACGGCACTTTTATGTTGGCATTCACTTCGTGCTGACAGAAGAGGCGGACGAGATTGGCATGGCCCTCGCGAGCGGCAATGTGTATGGGAATGGCGCCGTGCTGGCCTTTCTTATAGACATCACTCCCGTGATGCAAGAGCAGCTTTACGAGTTCCATGTGGCCAAATATTGTGGCAACATGCAGAGGGGTGTTGCCTGTTATGTCGACGTCGTTGGCCTGGGCGCCTCGGGAAAGCAGCAGCTTTGCCATTCGATAGTCGGCCCTAGAAAATAAACAACTGATCATCAGGCACGATAAATGGGCTACATAATGAACGGTTGTGTAACGCCTTATCATCTTGCTACCAGTATCTTGGGGGCGGGAGGGTTGGATGTGCTATTTTTTTGTAGTACAAAGGCAGTTCCGAAAAAGATCTCTGTAAACACATAGATTAAAAAACTTACGGCAATTGATCTAAGTAACGTAACTTCATATTTCGGGTCTCACTGTCCATATTACTATCTCTGCCTTAAGGTCATAACTAGGCATGGCCGCCTCTGGCCAGAACTACATTTGAGAGAGCATATTAGTGGGTGTGTTTGGTTTCTTAAAAGTGCTACAAAAAAGCCAGATGTATGCATATTAACACACATACATACATACATAATATACACATGCAAACATACACATACATATATGCGTAAATACAAACATACACATTACACTCACGTGTAGTTGTACCATTGTTCACATCACAGTACGTTCTAATATAGCAGATATCTGTGACCCAAGAACAGATATTATGCAAGAAGCCTATTTTCCCAAAGAGCTGACTGACACTGATACACTGCATGGGATGTTGATAGTTTCTATTGTCATTTTATGTGTAATGAAAAGTGGCATCTGCTATGATGGCACTCTTATAAAAAGAACTTCTGCATCACAAGTTTCTGAACTTTTAAAATCTGGTACAAATATAAGCGTTACCTCTGCATGCTTGTTCAGTATGTTGCCAATGAGCAATGGCAAACATGATTTTCTATCAGCCTGAGAAGTACTATAATAATAATATCCTTTATTATTTCAAACTGACAGACGCAGTAAGATTACATTGAAACATGAAAGTACAATCAATATCTTAACTAAACACATGGTTTGGCAGCCATGCAAGGCGCCGCCCTAGAGGGGGTTACGGGAATCGATCCGCGAACCTAATGCTCTCCTGGCCATGAGTGTTACCATTACTCTATCCCCCTCCCTCCTAGACCTGTCTAAGTGCAGATATTCTTTGGTAAATGCAGTACAGATATCACAACTTCCTGAACTTTAAAATCTGGTATTATAGGCATTGGTCTAGGTCTAGGTAGTCTAGTGGATGGCATACTAGACTGTTAAATGAGAGGTCGGGGGTTTAATCACTTACCAGGGCAGAAAGTTGTCTCAAGATTCTGCTTCACCCGAACCGCTAGCCAACTCAGGTAAAAATGAGTACACTGACCATACACTGTCGGTGGGAAGAACAGACAGCAATGGAGAGGACTGGCCTCTGTCCTCTTATGCCGAGGTTAAGAAAATGAAGTCGTTAACACTTCATACCCATGGCTGCCTCTCAGGCTAGTTTAAGGGACTGCTAAAAATAAAAGCGTTGATTCTGCTTGCTCATTCAGTACAATGCATAAAGGCAGAGTACTGAAACAAGTAATCTGTGCATAAGTATTCTGTGCATAAGTACTCTAGCTTTACCACGTTCTTTGGAACTAAATGGTTTACCTTCGTACTGCATGGTGCAATGGACGACGACCTTTGTGGTCAGCAATGTTTGGGTCACCATTCATCGACAGAATCGCGTCAACAGTGTCGTAAAGTCCGAGGCGCACGGCAACCAGGAGCGCCGTCTTCAATTTTTTCCGTTTAACAAACCCGTATTCATGCACATGGTTGATGTTGACCTCATGGCGGACGACGAGGAATTTGATGATGGCTGGATCGGAGAGGGTGGCAGCTAGTAGAAGCGGAACCTCGGTGTATTCGTTGGCAAGACGCGGCACCTCGGAAACCAGAAGCTCCTTGATCTGCTTACGATCTCGGAAGTTCTTGGCAAGGACTTCGCTGACCTTGTCAAGGTCGTTGTACTCGATTGCGGCCACCAGGTAGGGGCCGTGCGTTTTTCGACCCATGAGAGTCACGTTCTACAGAATCCAATAATGCCAACATATATCGCAATTGTAAACAGTAACAACAACACATGTAAAACGATTAGTCACTTGATTATAACAAATTATTTAATACTTATTACACTTATAATAATGTGATATTAATTATATATAGCTTCGTCATACAGATCCGTATCGTGCTTCTCTCCATTTCTACCACTCTCTACCAATCATCCCAGTCTGCATATCTACCTCCATCATCCGAGTCCAAGTGTGCCTTGGTCACCTGATTGGTCACATCCTGCTCTTGGCTGGAAATCAAGGCTCAGACTACCCGAGCAAGATGCACCCACTGCTACTCTGTGTGAACTGCCCAAGCATCCAGTCTTCTCTTTTCGAGCATCTTCGAGTCCAAGGCCTGTCTTGTGCTCCTACAGATTTCCACAAGCACCATTGAAGGAAAGCATATGGCTTCTTCTCTAGGGCCAATGTAAGCTTCATTGTCTCAGCTCCAAAAAGGGGCACAGGTAAGAATGTAAGACAAACAGGTGGGTTTCCTGTAATTTGCCAAATATTCTCTTCAGCACTGAAATATAAAAAATATTATTAAAATAATTATTATTATGGCATATTATCATGACTCTCACATACACAGGCTGAAATGACTAGTTGCAGGTTAGTCAGAAATTGCATCAAATAATCACTCTAGATATCATCATCACCACCAGCATTATCAGTGACAGTGGTGTAGCAGTATATTCTGTGCCTTGTAACCGGATGGTTGCAGGTTCGAATCTACCTCAAGCCACTGCGTAACAACTTTGGACAAGTTGTTCATCCACAATTGTCCAGCGCTCATGAATAGGCTGGTGCCCTGTGCTTGACCTTTGCGTGGCGCTTTAGAAGTTCGGAGATTATGATTATCATGTATACATGTGTGTAGGTATGTATGTATGTACCGGTGTGTGTGCATGGATGAATGTATGTATGCATGCATGCATGTATCAGAGCATTTTTATACCACCTGTACAAACCTGACAAGATTACTTAGTGCTAGCCTAACTGATGTTGAAGTTTCAAAGAATAATATCATCCATGCTTTCTTGTGTATTGGACCATCCTTCTGGAACCATCAACCTTCCTCTGACAATTCACACTCTTCATCGGCCAAAGAGTTCAAACAAGGTACTCATTGTATCTTAACATGCACCATCATAGGGCTAGACCAGGGGTGTCAAACCTTTTTCAGTTGCGGGCCAGTGGCATTACTTTCCAGCAAGTGGCGGGCCAAGGTGTCGAAGGCTCCTGAGCAAAATGTGGTAGGGATCGAGGCTCGGTGAGATAATTTTGCAAAACTAAATCTTAAATGGTGCATCTTTTAACATAAAAACAGTCAAATGATGTAGGGCTTTGTAGGCCTATAAAATTTTAATTTTGATCTTCATTATCAGTCACGAACATCACTAAAACTCATCAAGTCTAAGGTCAATGTATTCTTGTTGGCCTATTGTTCATAAATAACTCAAAATTATCTTATTTTGATATTTAAAAATTAGAATAATCCCCTGTCAAAAGCATAGTAAGCTCGCAATAAAAATTAAGGAGTTAAGTTTGAATGAAATGTCTCTCCAGTGTACATCAAGGAAACATTTACTCAATTTTACTGATTAGTAACAGTGGCGCTGGAAACTTGACACTGTTTTCTTTTGACCAGAGTACCGTAGGGATGTCAGGCTGCATATCTACAGCTAACGCTACTCTGAGATTTGCATGTAGTAATAAAATGACGTCATTCAGGGGCAGCAAAAAACTCTATGTATTTGGTATTGACTGTGAAAAATTTAAAAAATTGAACACTTATTCTCAAATTTTTTAGTCTTTAGGCATACAGCCGCGGGCCAGAAAAAAATCATCGGCGGGCCAGAAATGGCCCCAGGGCCTGCTCTTTGACATCACTGGGGTAGACAGTGATGTTGCAATGCCTCTGTATGGGTCTAAGAACTCTGCTACATAATTGCTTTCTTACATACATAGATGATAGACCCTATATGCACACAAATACACATACAGATGATGATAGTAAATCGTAATCTCCATATTTATAAAGCTGTACTTTTATGCTAATCATAGGGCACCAGCTTATTCAAGAGTGCTATGTCACGTCAGAGGGGTTGTCCAGATATGTCAAGTGAAGATCTGAGTCTTGTTGCAGGAGAGAAGAGGAGCTGCTAAAGCAGGTTTAATTGAGGATGAGAAAGACTGGAAGGCAGAGAATTGGAAAGCCCGTGGTTGTGTAGCTGGGAGAGGTCTTCAGTGGCAGTTTCGTCCAGATATCCAGAGACCAGCATTGAATTCACAACCATGGTTGACAGTTGATACAAACCCAGAGTCTCAGGTTGGGATTGACCCATCATAACCTATTGGTGGCAGATTTACGGGTTCTCACACCTGGGCAGGCCAACAGGCTGCAAGTCACTTCACCCAAAACTTCAAAACCTGTAAGCACTCTTTATGACCTCGGCATCACATTACTTATGATCACTGTCATCACATTACTTTTTATCACTGTCATCACATTACCTATGATCATTGTCATTGCATTACTTATGATCATCGTCATCACTTTGTATTGCATTGTATTTCAAAACTTATAAAACGCCTCTACCCAGTGCCCACCAATCAGAGGCGCTCCCAGTGCAAAAGTCCTCAGGAATAAAGGCAAGTTTTACGATAACGAAAAGCTGTGGCAGGACCAACAGATAGTACTACAGCTCGGACCGAAGGAGGAAGCATATTCCACAGTGAAGGGTCAATATTTACTAACAAAGGAACGAACATTACTGATGATCATTGTCATCACATTACTTATGATCACTATAACCACACATCCTATGATCATTATCATCACATTACTTGTGATGATTGTCATCACATTACTTATGATGATTGTCATCACATTATGATCACTGTCATCACATTACTTATGATGATTGTCATCACATTATGATCACTGTCATCGCATTACTTATGAATTCTGCTTCCTTTGTGTGCCTTTACCTGTGAAAATTATATTCAGACGTCCGAATCAACCAGGGTTTTAGTTGCAAATGGGCCGCGCATTGTTCACACACTTTCTGATTTTCTCAACTCTAGAAGAAACAACAAGCAAAAGACCTACGATAAACTTTAGCATTTAAAATTACATCCAGAAATAAATTGTAAATATTCATGGGATATTGGCATAGGTTGGGTATATACAGTTAGAACCACGTACTTAATTAGTTATTATTAACTTTTACTTCATTCAAAGTGTAAATACTGTCAGCTTTCAGCGATTGACAATTAGCACCAAGTAAATAATTATATATTTGTTAATTCGTTTGATTTATTTGTAAATCTGTGCCAATTAGGCCACTATTGTAGCAAGGACACAGCAGCCAACTGGTTAGAACGCTCGCCTTGTAACACGGAGAGTATGGGTTCGAACCTACCTGAGACGGTTACTGCGTAGAGATCTTCAGCAATTCCGACAGCTCAGCGCCATCGATTGATGCTTGGTCAATAGATTAGTGGCGTTTAATAAATACGTGAACAAATAAAAGTAGCGTGATCGAGTTTTGAAATCAGCCTGAAATGAGTCGTATTGAACAATAGCGTCCGAAATATGATGTTCTCGCTTAATTAATCAAGTCTAATTGGATTGTTTACAAGTAGATTCCGTGTTTTAGCACCTTGAAGTATGTTTACCTCTATAAATTCGCTTCGCCTCGATTCAAAATCGTTTTCCGTGATTGTACACATAACTCTTTTGGGTCAACCTAACGGTAGCACACTCTGTACGTCCAATGTTTGTGCACGTCTGTACAAATTTAGGACGTAGACCCACTAAACCTAGGTTGTACACCTGCTTCACCTGTATTGGTCACGTGACGCGTTTCCTTTAAACGCTCACCTGCACGGCTTGATCGCGAGACGTTTAAAATAGAATGATGGTTACTGAGTCGCCAGCAACTCTATCCATGACGAAGAATGGTCCATTTAGGGATATATAGTTTGTGTTCTTATATAGCGCAACTCTACGTAAATGATAAAGCAGTGTTGGCAAGTTTGCATTTGTTCACCATAGGTTGATGTTTTGTGCATTGGACACACATCGGCGATGGAAGTTATAAACTATTTAATAATTTCACATTAATTATAGCAGTCGTCCAAAAAGAAAATCCGCAAAAGATCTACCTTCTACTGATCCTATTGGTAGGTCTAGGCCTAGAGCGCTTGACCTGTAACGCGAGGAGTAGGCCTAAATTATACGGGTTCGAGTCACCGCCAAGGCGGTCAAGCGCTGTGTAGGGACTTTGAGCAAGACCTAATTCACTCATAAAGTCATAATAATTGCTCAGCCATATCAATGTTCTGTGGAGTGTGTATGTATGTGTGTGTAGGTGTTTGTGTAGGTGTACATGTGTGTAGACCTGTGTGTACGTTAATCATTTGAATGCAGTGGTAACCTACTGCATTATCAAAATCTTTACGCGACAAGTCTACCTTGATATGTGAGCGATGAGGGGTAAACCTTTTAATGAGATTATTTATTTATTTGGATAACCATGGTTGTTCCAAACTTCCAACTAGGGTTCATGATATCCAATCAACACCTCCGATGAACTGCACCGAGAGCTATGGTCGCAGGCCAGGCTGTTTGGTCCGATTTAGCAGGGATTGTTTTAACGTGCAATGATACACAAAATGTGCAGTGATGAAAGGCTATTAACCGATGTTTGTGCACGAAGAATAATATTATTGTAATTCATAATTATTTATGATTTCTATGCAGTGATAAATTTCCTTAAAACATGCCCTGCGATTAAGTGTCATATACAATCATGTACGTGAGAATCCAAAAGGAAAAGCAAATCGGGAGACAGAAATCGACGATTATGGTGGCTTGGGATCGGATATTTCTGTCGCATAGGTAGCCGCGTGAAGTCTGACCGCCCACGCTCTATCATACACAATTGAACCTATTGTGATGAACACATCTGTAGGCCTACTAGTAACCGCGACTCCAAAAGGCCTACTCATAGACCTGTGCAATAGGCCTCTGAATAATGATGCATCATTAATGCGGAGGCCGATCGATGGCCCAGTGAATAATGACGGAACCCTACATGTGTGGGTATGCCGAGTTTTATTGTACAGAAGACCATGCCATGGGTAGGCCTACTGTCACCTCGGTTCAGGTAGTGTAATTAATACTCCCCGCCTAGGGCCTACTGTTATACTGCTACCCTTCCAACTTAACTGCCCGGCTGGTCTCCTACAATTACATAACTCATATAAGTGTAGTAGAGCACTGTACGAACACGCCAAAACAACTGCTCTTGCATCTGCGCACAAATCTTTCACGTAAGACTGCCGCTATATATAGTTATTCAGATATATGTGTATGTATATATATATATATATATGCATGTGTGTATATATATATATATATATATATATATACACACCTTACTCTGATGCATATATATATATATATAATGTATGGTATAAATGTACATATATATATGCACATTTATACCATACATTTAACTGTTGTACATTGGTAAAGCGTACATCCCAAGTGCCTCTGTACGTAAGGACCTCAACTCACTCTATTTCCTCCTCTCTACTCTCTCCATCATCTACTGCTCTCCATCATCTACTGCTCGGTTACAGTCTTGGAGTCATCCTTGGCTCAACACTTCCCATTAAACCTCAGATAGCTGCCACTTCTTGGGCGTGATTGTTTCACCTAAGAAGAGTCCGACAGCTTCGCTCTACTCTGGATTCAGCATCGTTGAAAAAATAAAACACTGCCTCACTCCGATGCGACTTGACTACTGCAACTCAACACTCTTATGGTCTCCCAAAATGTACATTGTTTCTCCGACCAGAATAATGCATCAGGCTGCATGACTCTGTTGCAGGCTTTTGTACCAAAACCTTATCACACCTGCTCTTCGTTCTCTACACTGGCTTCCTGTCTGTGAGCATATCAACTTCAAGCTGCCACTCCTCATGTACAAAGCACGTGCAAATCATCTGCCATCTTACTTATCTTCCACGGTTACACTCTACAACTCTGTCAAAGGCTGCTCCTCCCTTCGATCAGCATCAGAAAGTATGTTACTCCTGGTACACGTCTTGTCTTTGGCTGGCACTCATTCCGTTTCTGGTCCATCCATCTGGAACTCTCTACCTCCTCATGTTAGCAACGTTCTTACATTGGTACCGAGACTGACTTTCCATCTAAACCTTAAATGGCATGGCCCAATTCAAACGTGGAGCAGTGGTTAAGGATCTCACCCGATCAAATCATTGAAAATAAGCAAGGTCGAGACCATATGGTCGATACACAAAAACCGTGTACGTTTACAGTTACAAGTGGTGGACTTAAACACCAATAGAAGGCTCAAAAGCAATTGCATTGTGAGCCTACTTCACATTCCCAGTGGTGAAGTATCATACCCAGACCAGATTCTGCAGTTGTCTGAAAAGTTTTCTGTTCTTTATAAATCTTACGAAGTACTGGTAAAAGCCTACTTCCTGAAACACATAAAGCATAAGCTGAAGTGCATGACAGGTCATGCAGCAATGAAAATATTCACCATCTCCTTGTCTAGGAAAAAAAAACAACACCACTCACAGAATAGCTAAAGATTTCATTTTTAGCGTCAATATAATAATTACAAATCAATTCTAGGTCAACGCAAGAGAGGTTGGAAAGAACAAGTTTAACAAACTAACCACTCAACTTTCCCTTTCAAAAAGGCAACAAACTCAAATCGTTCACTTATTAATCAATGTCCACTAGTAGTACTCTTATGCAATATCATCATTATCATTTCCGTCAACATTGACATTCGACGTGGCCGACCATAACGTTTACAAGCCATTGTATTTACATATTTTATTCAACCAATTTGTCATTTGAAGCTGAATGGTGGTACACGCCTGCCAATTCAAGACACACTTGTAATGCACACATTTAACAAATTCATGTGGTATTGCTTGACAGTGTAGTAGTAACCGTGCTGGACTGTCAGTATTTCTCTTCCATCTGTGCCCCCTAGCAAACACAGCTATAATGAGTACACTGTCGGTGGGAAGATGAGATGGTGAGGGAGAGGATTGGCCACCTGCTCCCAAATTCCATGGCAAACAACATGAAGTCGCTAACACTTCATGGATGCCTCAGGGTTAGCTTAAAGGATTGTTCTTCTTTTTCTTCTTCACGACAGTGTTAACATAACAAGAGCTACTGTGGCTGTGAATAAGCTGGTTCCCCACGACTTCTTTTCAGGTGCTGTAGAAATCTTGAGCTTACGATTATTATCGTAAATACATACGGGGCCCAGAAATAGAAAGCGTGCTTCAAATGTATTGTACATCTGACAGAGCATGATCAATCCCAGTTTTGCATTCAACCAATCCCCTTTAGTGCAAACCGATCAAATTCAACATTACATGTACAACTATATTCCAATACCTTCAATGTTAAATACAAGTATATATATATATATAAATAAGTATATATATAAATATATATATATATAAGAATATATATATAAGTCAAAGCTGCAGTTTGTATGTATATATATATATATATATATATATATACACTATGTATATATTTATACACAAACACATACAGGAGCCTCTCTTAAACTGGAGCTATATGCGTAACACACTGTAAAGAGGTTGCAACAATATAACAAGGTAGCAATCTGAATTAACACTTTTAACAACGAGCTGCATTCGTTTCACAGTCACTTTCAGCACACTCTTGTCGCTACAGGGTTAACGTTTGGATCCACGTTATAGACCACACTGTAACAGAATACACACGATAATGATTCTTGTTAGACGAGTTTTGTAACGATGAAGGCAGGTCATGTACACAAGAAGATTCAAACATGTTAGTTTTTGTCATCGAAAGCAAGAAAAGCATTAAATCAAATTTTTTTGTCTCAAAAGAAGACCAAGTCAAGTAGATTAACAACCTGCATGCATACCTGCTTCACTGCACCATAAGACACAGCTGAAAGTACGTTCGAGGTTAACTCATCACGGCTGATATAATGTATTAACGATTTCCCTAAGCAGTCGCTTGCACTCCACTGGCAATCACAGTTAGTAATCATTATCAGAGGGATCACACACCAATGCCATGACACTGTAAACCAATGAAACTACATCCCAAACGACGTCATTTACGATACTACAAGAAAAACAAAAATCCTTCACGAAGCGACGCCAAGACAATCACACAGCTACTCTCATCACGTTAACATCTTCATGGCACTGGGAATATCAGGTCATCTTTTGGAAATTGCAAGCCAGAGAAATCGAAGACAGAACAGATGCTTTCAGAGTTGTAAGCCCAGTATTTGTCAACCGCTTAATCAAGAAAGCTGGAACTAATTCAAAGACGCACACATTCCAATCCTTGCTTAGAAAACCTAATCATAACACGATCAAATCATGTCCAAAATATGCCAAAAATTAAACCTAAAGGACAGATTTCTTG
The DNA here is from genome assembly GCA_963556255.1 of Allolobophora icterica. NCBI lineage: Eukaryota > Metazoa > Annelida > Clitellata > Crassiclitellata > Lumbricidae > Allolobophora > Allolobophora icterica. Next base: position 12,715,377 of record OY744602.1, read on the forward strand.
ACTGCCAGTGATAGCAAATGCTCTTGTCAATGCAATCCCTGAGAGTGAAATGTATAGACTTAACAATTTAAAAGTTTCAACATAATTTAAAAGATTCAAATTTGAGCCTCAGAAAATGAATTACAACAGAGTAATTAATATTAACAATGATTGCATACGTTTACAATTTTGAACTTGTGCATCACACAAATAAACCAAATGATTGGGCAAATTTTCCAATTTCACACACCTCATTAATACACAGGTAAATTAACCCCCATTTGCTAAGTAAAACAACGGGACTTTCACTTCACCATATATATTCAAACGCATAAATCGCAAATGAAATAAGGTCCCGAAATTCAGACAGTGAAACTGGGAAGCTGGTTTATGAACAGTCTCATTTATAAATATTTATCATCATTCCTGAATATTCATCACCGTTCAAGTATATTTATGATAATCGCAAATTAAACAGCGCTCTGATATTCAGACAGCAAACTTTTAAACTTGGGAAGCATTCAGACAATCTGATATTTTATCGCGTCATAGCCTTCGATCCAGCAAATGGAGATTACCAATCGGAGCAGAAAGATTGAAGCACGGATTGAACATGTTAACTGTTTTGTGAAGAATACAATTTTATGAACTGTGGTCAATTGCAGCCTATGTGACAGTAGTGGAAGACATGTAAAAAAGGCAAGTCACCAACCAGGACAAAAATCTCACCTCCAGTAACACAAAACTGGAGAAGCTTTCCATTGTCAAAGTTAGAGAGGAACCATCAGATGTTACAGCCGATGAAACACCCTTAAGCAGGACTGCCAATGCGGATCAACACACTACTTTAATACATACTTCATTTTAAGTACCTCACAAACGCGCTGACCATTCTGGTATGGCTTCAAATATGCAGTACTTCATGCACTACCAGCAACACTCGTGCAGCACAAACATAAATGGCAGGGTCACAACAGCATTTCAAAACCAACAGCCTTTCCTACAATTCTGCAAGTTCTCAACAACAGCAAGCAAACTCCAGCTGCTTCACAAATAGTTCTAGCGTGTCAAAAATTACGAAAAGCGAACTACACCCCGATAGATTTTGGAGAAGAAATTAACGAGCGTCAACACCAAGCTCTAGTTTTCCCTAAATACTATAACGGCAAATTAACCGAAGTGATTGATTGTGCAGAAAACGAGAGGTATAAATCGGCCAACCCCTGTACCGTGCACCGCGTCTGAAATGCTATGTATAGAAAGCCGAAACCTGTGTGCACCAAAATCAGCGAACGCCACACTTTGCAAGCAGTAGCGGTTGACGATAAAAGGCTCCACGCAAACTTCAAACGCACAAAGTCCGTCCGCGTGGCCTGCGATTCACAAACGTCCACGCGGTTAACGTGCAAACGCAAACATATTTGGATACACGTGCATATATAACGTCGGCGCAATTACAAACGGATATATTTTGCCTCTCTCTCTATTCCAGTCACGGGGTGTGTGCAAGCGAGCAGTTGAAGAATCTAAATCTTTGTGATCTTTTGGCCTACGACCACCGGATTGTTCTTTCGTATCTGCTCCTGCGCCATTTCTTTATAGTTGAACGGACAGTCGTGCATGTCTGAGTAGCGATGAGTCGTGCAGAACAGACCGTTGCATCGACACTGGAACCCTGCAACGCAAAACGGTCAACACTGGAATCCTCCATGCCACAAGATTGTCAACACAGCTAACTCTACTATACTAGTGGCTGCAGTTGCTAAATTGTCACTAAAAGAGTAGCTTTTTACTGGTATTCTGCAATAGTCTAATGGTTGAATGCTGCACTGTCAACCAAGAGGTCGAAGTTTCAAACCCTGTCAGTGCAGAAATCTGTTTTGAGCTTTCGGCTTCATATGCTCCCTCTAGCCAACTCGGCTATAATAAGTACACTGACCATACGCTGCAACGGGAAGATCAAGCAGCGAGAGCGCTGGCTAGTGGCCAGATGCCTTTTATGCCAAGGTGAAGAAAAACGAAGCCACTAACATTTCATACCCATGGCTGCCTTTGGGGATAGCTTAACGGATTCTTCTTTTCGTATCATACTGTATCTGAGAATTTATGAAGTGCCCCCCTCACAGTACATCAACCTACACAATGGTAGAGACCCTGAAGACACATTAACCAAACTGCCATGACTCGGCAATTATCAGTCAGCCAGAATATCCTGATTTAAGTTGATTCCTAACTATGATTAACTTGAAGCGAATATTGACGGATGCCTCTTGCACTACGATAACCGCACTCTAAGTCACTGGATTAGATATATTCTTTATTTCTCATATGCTATCCAAAATTTTCCAGAGATACTGTTGCCAATTAGCCAAAGTTTCTTATAATTAAAACTAGAATTGTTACCGATTCACTTAAATTTCCTAGTTTCGATCGTCTAGTCCGACACGGTTACTGAAATTTTCTTCTTCTAACCTGTTAGGCCAACTTTCTTCTTACACGTCAGGCATCGGTTTTTCTTCGGCTTCTCCTTTGCAGCGGCTACCTCATCATCCTTGGCATCGCTGGGAGAGGCTGGCGTGCTCTCAGCGGCAGCTTCTGATGATGACGGAGTGCCACCTAAGCAAATATATGCCACCATCATACAATGAATGCCACATTTACACATTAATGCCACCCTAACACAATCAATGCCACACCAGCACAATCAATGCCACAGAAGCACAATCAATGCCACAGTAGCACGATCAATGCCATGGCGGCACGATCAATGCCACAGTAACAAGATAAATTTATTTATTTCAGAGGTCTTATATAGCGCCCCTTCAAGGTTATCTACTCAGGAGTGCCACAGTAGCACAATAAGTGCACCAAAAAAACTGTTTGAATCGTCCCTCACAAAAGAATTGGTTGGGGCAAAACAGCTCATGACAATTATACCAGGGAAAGTGCTACTAAAACTAGTGTCATTTTAACACACAATGCAGATGGAAACAAGATAACCTAGACTGAAAAACAAGGAAAACCAAACGCATAACTCGCTGTCTAAGCACAATAAATCTACCCAGATACATACAAGGCTCTAGATAGCAAAAGCATCAGCCTAAAAACTCCTCTTCAGCCATTTGATATTACAAGTGCTTCCTATATCGAAATAGTGTCACCATTAAATAACAAAGCATGTTTACTGACTGCACTTTGCTCAATGGATTTGTGTATTTGCACAACGGTCCTACATGTTGACTCTGTTCCAATTGGGCTGCATGAATCTAACACATTCTCAGAAGGCAACCATTCAGTTAATCACCCATAGATACCCACTGAGCGCAAGTTGATGCGAGCATCCAGTCACTCACTGCATGTATATTTGTATACATGTACGTGTGCAAGTGTGTATGTGTATCTATCTATCTAAACATTTATATAGTGCCTTTAAAATACCTCTCAAAAGCACCGGAACAGGGTTACCCAGCAGTTCTAAAAATGTGCATCTCAAGTTTGGCCACTTAACAACTAAATCATTTCACGTACATTCATGATCGACGACAGCCTGTGCGACAGTTTCGGTGGCTGGTTTGTCCACGAGAGATAAACCTGATACTGTAGGCGCTCCCGTTTCGATGCTGGGCGTGACGGCACAAGCGGATTCAGTGCTGGCTTCGACTCTTGTGCTGCTCTGAACGGAAGATTCTGCGCTCGCCGCTTCGTCTTCTTTTACTGATATAAAAATCAAAATGTGGTAGAAATTGTACAAAATGCATCAACATGTACCAAATGGTACACGAGTATATAAAGGTCATAATTGTAATTATTGTAATTACAATTATGGCAGTTTATATAGCACTGTTATTTGAAGGCTTCTTCTAGAGTGCTACAATGTCAATGGTGAGCACAAGTGCGAAAAGTTACGGTGTTCAACTGTTTATCTCAAAGGTTCCAAAATCCAATAGTGCAATGTAACATACAGTAATCAGATTTATATAGCACCTCTTCAAGAAAACTCATCAGAGGCGCTCTTAAAATATAAATTCGGGGCCAATTTCCTTTTCCTAGGAACTTGAAGTCCTGAAAAGGGGTCTGTCCTAAGTCCTGGACCAGTACTCGAATGGGACCAGTATTGGTACCGATCCAGGACACAGCAAGACTTGGCCATTTCTGCAGATATTGGACCAAATTATGTAAAAAAACAGACCAAGTCCAGAAAACAAGTTTGTTCAACTTTGGTAAGAACATGCTATCATTGAAATTAGGCACAACATAAAAACAAGCGAGACTAACACAGCTATATATAGCTAATTCTTGAGCAAGCTTATCTAAAGCAATAACAAGCAATACAGATTGATAATCTGTCATCAGATAGTGGAGTGGTGGCTGACAAAATAACACAAAAAATACCTAAAAGATTACACTACAAATGAACTTATCAGCCATAATAATTGGAATTACCAAATAGGAACGTAACCCTAATATACAAAAGGAAAAACTCGATCTATGCCTGTAATTAACTAGATCAGGTTTGTAAGGGGTTGGGTTTCCATCTTATAGGTAAGTGAAATATTAATTAATTTGTATTTATATTCGTTAGATGGCGGCATGGTTATATTCATCCCTTAAATACCACTAAGGTAGAGGCAGCACTATTACAAGGTACCTCAAAGGTGCTTTACGTGTCCAGAACTCTAGATTCATACATACATATATCCAGCAACACACATACATTGTGACAAGAATCATTCCACTAACTTGGGTCACTCGGACTTGGAGCATCGTGCGATGAAATTGGCAACGAGGTGGTTGCTACACTCTGCATCTGACACTTGACTTTGTCCTTGTAGCAGACAGAGCAGAGGCCTTCAAAGGCCGGGTTACCATAGTAACCGCAACCGGTCTTACAGAGTGACGGTGGCTGCGACTCCATGTTGGAGTTGCCACTATTTCCATCTCTGGCTGAACTTCTGTTGTCGAACGACATCTAGTGACCAATCAAACAATCAATAAAATTCTTTAACTTGTGACAAACAGGTATTTTTTTGTATTTTAACTTAGTAAATGTCAGAAACAATCACCAAACTAATTATTAATTAGGTAAGTAGCAGAGGGTCCATATAACAAATTTTCAGCCTGTAACGTGGACAGTATGGGTTCAAACCTCCCATGACATGGTTATTGTGTAGGGTTATTGAGCAAGTCTTTCAGATTTGGATAGACTGATCTTTAATGCATAATAAAATTTATGCAATTAAATAATATTGCATATTTGTTTATTGTTATAATCTTTATTATTTTTTAATAATAAAGATAATAACAATAAACAAGACAATGAAAAGGTTTACAACAATTGAAGTAAATTATGTGAAGAAAATAAGCAAGTAATACATCTAGCATGTAAACAAGTATGACAAACGTTGACGGGCTAACTGCTCACAACTGAACCCGGCCCTTAGCCAGCCACCCGTCTAATTATTTTGGACAGGTGAAAATTATTTTGGACAGGCGGAAATTGTGCACGATTCTCCTCCAGCACCATCCAGTTTCTTCTCTAAAGCCACTGCCGGCATTCAGATCACAGTTCTGTAAGTAGGGGTTGATATTAGGCTTTGTAAACAGCATAGGGGCACTACAGTCGGACTCGTACGGCGGCAGGACTTCGGGCGGTCGCGATTTCGAGTGCTGTTGGACGGACAACTCTGTTTTTCTGGCTAAGGGCCTGAAGAACACCTTGCATTTCAGTTGGCTACACAGTAGTACAATCCCCATCCAGAATGGCCAGCAAGGATTTTATTCACAAGTACCCAGAGACATTTATGCCCAAAGGTTGATGACCCACTCTAAAAACATGATTGACAATAACCTCAACACAACACCTCAAATCCCTCACTTCTTCAACACCCCTCTAAGTCGGAATTTTCTGTAAAAAAATTGTTGTAGTTTGCTAGGTCGTTTTCTTCTTATATACCCCAAGAACATCCCCCGTGGTAATTGCAAAACAATGGAAAAATTTATGAGCTAAATTGCCTCTAAGTCATAAACATGCTATCAGCGACCTAGATACTGGCAAACAACAAAGACTCTCAACATTTCAACAATGAAAAGTTACTCGTTTTAGTTAAATCAAAGGAAACGTTTTAGCTTTGCTTCACAATGACTGTTTGTTTCAATTATGTAATAACTCTTCGATTAAATTAAACGTGGAAACTATCCAGACGTAGAACTTTTTGCGTTTGTTTCAACTCTCGACGCAGAAAACTATTATCTGAACCTAGGGTGACTTTCATCTGTGTATCCGTCATGCTCTCAAGTCAGACAAAACCCCGCGATGATGAAAACGCTATACTAAAAATCCCGAAAAATTAATTAACTGATCAAACATTCATCTCTCTACTGCAAATTGATTTAAATCGAAATAGGATAACATTAGTTCTTAAATGCCATTGTTATATGTGCTGCATAATGGAGGACGTACTCTTAACTCGCCAATACCGCGTCATGGACGCCCTTTGTGTGCCTATTATTAAACAAAATACATTTCATGTAAACTAAAACAGAAAAACATTTGAGAAAATACGAGAAAACTAACCTCTGATGAAATCGATCAGTAAATTTCTGTTAAAAATCGACCTAAAGTAACAACTGTACATTAACCAAACAACCAAAACACTAGAGGGCCAACCAATGATCACGTGGTCTGAGTTTCATCAATGATTGGATGATTGGAACGAGGCTTTCGGCCAATGCTTCTACGAAGCCGCATATACGTCAGAGTTATGAAAGGTCAAATCGCATTTGACAGGATAATAGGAATATTCATGATCAAATAGCCTAGTTAAACCGGTGTCGAATTGTAAATTATGCAGTCTAATTATTCTTCAGCATCAAACACCGATTATTCATAATAATTATCCAGGCTTATATTGATTGTCATGTATGAAAGCATTCGCCGCCGTGATCGATTCAGCTGCGCGCTTGTCGATTGCGCATAGCTACTAATTGATTTAGTAAGTAAGTAAGTACGTTTTCGATTTGATCAAATGTAAATCCCAGAAATTTCTCAGCGTCACATAAAAGTTACGTTAGTGAGAACAACTTACTCATATGTAATTAAGTATGATCAAGTAGCCTTTCATTAAGGTAAAACAGACGCTCCCATTTTCCGCAATAGGAAGTTCCTATTCGCGTTCTGGTGTGAAAAGTCAAGATCAAGTCACACGAAGTAAATGTTATAGGCCTAACATTCCATCACCAAAGAGATCAGCTTACCCTACCAGCTTTCCTATAAACATGTTATTGAAACCACATGGGCCCCTATTAGAGTAAGCCTACTGTATATTGGTATGTGGGTCATAGTTTGATTTTTGACCCTTATACGCAATTTCAAATCAAGTCCGCGTGAACCAGGTTGTTTGACTAGTTCGCTGCCTATATATATCATAGCATTTAAATAGGCCTATATCTTGAGATATTGCTCACTGTTCGCTAAAGGTGTGAGTACAACTTCGCCATGGTGAAGGATCTATAGGTCCCCTAGTCCGAGAATGAAATTATGTAAACTTGTAGGCTACACTTAGATGTTGAGGAGAGAAAACGTTGTAGTGACGTACATAATTATGGGTCTAATGTTAAAACCGTGATCTCCCAATTCCTCTGCTCAGTAGACTGTGCGACTACCTCTGGCAAGTTGTTTACGCACGACTGCTTCTGTCGCCAAGCGGTATTTTTATATCCAGCACGTCGACTTGAACTGGAGCCTAAGCTTAGCAGTCAGTCTTGTAGGCCTACCACTGGCGTAAACTTGTCCAAAATATGGGGGGGGGGGATTTGGTTATTTATTCTACACTTGTTGCATTGAATGTATAGTCGATCTCAATTACTGGGGGACGTGCCCCCGCTGCCCCCCCCCCAGAGTATACGCCTATGAGGCATACTGCACTGGGTTTTTTCCAGGACGTTGTCATATAGGCTACGACACAAGAACTTAAGTTTTTTTCTTTCTAACAATTTTTTCTTTCTAAAATTGGATCTGATGGTCTGGACTTGGAATCGAACCTGACCATATGTCAGTCCTCACTGAATTTGTTTTTATTTACTTTTGTTTTGCCTAAACGCATCTGATTCAATTGGTTGCCGCAAATAGTTTTATTTGATAACTTTGGTGAATATCGAAGAGGAAGTAGCCATTAGTGCTTCACGTAGGCCTATAATATGAATGTGTCTTAATTTGCGACCGCCTTTCTCTCACACTATTGGCCAGATAGCGTCAGCTTTCGCATAGCCTAGTTAGTAGGCCCTGTTCAACGGTCGGACCACGCGCAAACGCTTCCACTGCTAATATTACGCAGATATTATTAAGCCCCATTATCAATAGTCACATTACTTTCCGAGGTTCTCACCTTACTCAGGCCTAACTTTTGATTTTCTTAACTATTCCTACGTGGGGGGGGGGCTATATCGCCATTACCCTTGCCAGAATTTCAACGGACACACTTCATAATTATGAGCTCTGTACGGGTCTTATATGGCCCAGATGGATAGCCTAGGCCTATATCATACCGTATTACCGTATTTGGGTCCTACATGGGCTCCCTGCCTGCATGCCGGCAGGATTAGCCTAGAGCCCATAGACCCTCGACTACTTCCCACTCCCTTTCGCACTCGCTCTTGTAAACCCCTAGGCCTACCTTCCCCTCCTTCTCCGTATCCTCCTTCTGCCGTGGAAAAGGGCGAAAAGCAGCACCCAATGTATAGACTAGGTTCTCCGCCGAACGGAGGGCGTCGCTAGAAAGGTTCGTCTTTGGCCTCTTTTAGGACCACTTCCAGAAGTGGAGGAATATTTTCTGATTTCGGTTTGACCCCAGCTGCAGTCTTTGTGCTTATAGCCTCACGAAACATAACGGCGTGTGATCAGTTTAGGCCTACCATTTAGAATTTCGATGTTTGCTTAAAAGTATGTTCCACTGTTTCGCTAATTTCTTACAGTTCGCTAGATGGCGGTAGTGTAAATCGCATCACAGGCCTTACAAACACGACATGTTCCGTTAGCATTTAAAAGCTCAAGGCAAGGGTTCAGAGCAAGCAGTGGCGGCGATCTCGTTTGATAGTTTTTTTGGGGGGGGGGACATTTCTGAACTGATCTGGTCAAAAAGAGTTTTGAACTGATCTGGTCAAAAAAGAGGTCACAAACATTTGATGACCGTTTTTGGTGTTTCTTCAAAATTGGGAGGGTTCCGATGTATGGCGTGCCCCCCCACTGTTAAAGGTGTGGATCTTGTCCCCTTCTACCCCCACCGGGATCGCCGCCCATGAGAGCAAGCATAGCCATAGCTGACCTCTGTACGCGAGATAGGCCTACTGCTAATCAGTGACTTAAATTCCAGAGTTGTAGCACAGTAGGGGTGCAGAGGTGTAACCCACTGAATATTTTCGAAATATAAAAAAGCAAGGGGAAGCAACTGCCTCCTCTTGCCTCAATGTGGCTACGCCTATGCAGCTGATATATTTAATTTTAAATGATGTTAGTCAAGTGACTGAAACAAATTCCGCTATAACAATAACAACGTTGAAACTCATCTTAATCGTAGACTACAAATTTCTATGGCTGGTTTTATCATGTGAGCTTATTCGCAAAGTAGGACTCACAAAGCCAACACAACATTGTATGGTATAATCAGAGGCGACGATCCCGTGGGGTCGAGGGGGAAAAGACCACCACCTTAACAGTGAGGAAACACTCTCTCCCTCCACATTTTGAAGAAACACCAAAAAAGGTCACACATTTTTGTCGGGCTCAAAATTGTTTGACCTCTGTTTTTGACCAGATCAGTTCAAAAGTGTCCCCACCTGTCAAACAAATTCGCCACCTTTGGGTATAATCACATATATTCTGTTATAGCCTACCTATTACAAAATATATTTGGTAGCCCTATAATCCTCGATTCCTTCCCTGCCAGCATGCCAAAAATAGAACCCATATAGATTCATTTTCCCATATGGGACCTGTATAGCGCCCACATGGGTCTCATCTAATGCCAATGGAAATCCTGGCAAGAATATAGTTAGGCCTATGCGTCTAGGACTAGTTAAGAAAATTTAGCCTTAGTAAGATGTTGACCGCAGACAGTGATATCTGCATAACATTAGCCTTAAATGCGTGCGTTCCTTGTCCGTCTTATGCACATATTATGGAAATGTTGACGCTATCTGGCAAATAATATGAGAATCAATAGCTGTTTACAAAAGACGGCATCCTAAGACAAAGTTGTCAAACTCGGGGAACTTTAACTGGCCAGCAGCTGACGGAGATCAACAGAGAATTTTTCAGATAGCAGACAGATCTCAGAGCAAACGCGTAAATGCTGTTTGAGTTAGAGGATATATAGTTAGACAGAATCATATCTAGCTACTAGAAACATTAAATGTGAATTGATCAGGTGATATCCTTCAACACCGTTGCCCGTTTGAATGGGTACCGTACGCCTTTTAAGGATCGTGTATACCGACCGTGCTATCCTGAGATTTAAATCTCGGAAATCAGCCACCATCGGGAGGCGAGCCAGGACCCACACGCAGAGAGATGGTCATGAGACGTACGCTGTAACCGATGTAGCTAGCCGGGTCAGCAAATTAGACTGAAACCTGTTTAGACAGCAGACAGTTTATGCCTTTGAGATTTCTGTATCATAATTAATTATTATATGAATAGCACTGTCAGGTTAACATATTCTGTAGAAGTGAGACCGTGTGTCCTCTGATAGATCGAGAACGTATAAGACAATAATAATAATAATAATAATAATAATAATAATAATAATAATAATAATAATAATAATAATAATAATAATAATAATAATAATAATAATAATAATAATAATAATAATAATAATAATAATAATAATAAGAAGAAGAAGAAGAAGAAGAAGAATAAGAACAACAACAACAACAACAACAGCAACACCAACAACAATAATAATGGATCATATGTACCTTTGGGCAAAGATAAAAAAAGTAATAGTAGTAGTAGTAGTAGTAGTAGTAGTAGTAGTAGTAGTAGTAGTAGTAGTAGTAGTAGTAGTAGTAGTAGTAGTAGTAGTAGTAGTAGTAGTAGTAGTAGTAGTAGTAGTAGTAGTAGTAGTAGTAGTAGTAGTAGTAGTAGTAGTAGTAGTAGTAGTAGTAGTAGTAGTAACACGATTTATATAGCGCCGATGTGGAAGAAAGTGACGCTGTACATGAGTTTTCAAAACAATCGATGACAGTCACATGAAATGCATCATATGAGATGCATCGTTTCAGAGTAGATGGACTTCTTGCAGTCTGCTACATGTAACGTTGAACCATTTCTTTCAGATGATCCTTATTTGCACCGGAGAATTCGTCGATCTAACAATAACATCAAAACCATATTGCCTACAGAAGCTCCTGAACGTATTACCTTCAAACGAATAATTTTTATTCTTACTACAGTATTTGCCCGTCATTATGACGGGTTGAAAAAGAAAATGAATGGATTGATAAAAAGAGAAAAGAATTTGTCTATTGGAATGCTTGATTATAAGTCACATTGCGAGTGAAAATTCGAGCATCATTTAACAAAATAATGACCTTGACGGTCGGTTTTCTTGATGAGGGAGGGAAGGATGGAGAGAGGGAGGTAGGGAGGGATGGAGGAGAGAGAAAGAGATGGAGAGAGGGAGGGAGGGAGGCAGAGACAGACTTACTAACCGCTGTTTGTCTTTCTATCAATCTGTCTGACCTCCTCCGTCTGTCTGGCTGTGCGTCTGTACGTCTATCTGCCGAGTGCCGCGTCTTCGTGGGCTGAGCCAATTTCGGGCGCCCTTGTGATATTGTGTTGGCCTCAGAGGCCGTTGGTCGACCTGCCTAAGGTCTGCATCATGGTTAGCAGCATCAGTTACATTTCATACATTCCACTACAGCCACGTAGGGAGGGCGCTACATTCCAGAAGCGTTTATCCTAGGACACACAGATCTGGGAACTAAAATGTATGTGAAAATGAGAAAGAGTATATCAGAAATCAAGATGAAAGGTATCGATCCCGTTGAGCACATCCGTGTGACAAAGAGGCAAACCTTCTAAAATGGTGGATTAATGAGAAGTCCTCAACAATTTTGGATGAAAAGTCGTCTAACTAGTTTTCTTTACAACGCCTCGACCCTTTGCGTGCTCACAGATATTTGTATAGGAGGGGGCAAAACGTGCAAATGGGACACGTCGTGTGGGCCAAAATTGTTCATATGTGAACTCCAGCATGAGTCCCATGTGCGGGCGCCTATGGTTTATGTCTAGGATGTCTTCGAGTAGGCTATGCACGCACCTTTTTGCCGTTCTTGAACATCATAAACGTTGGCATAAACTTGATTTCCCAGTCCTCTGCAAGTTCCTACGATTATAAAAGACAACGAATTCATAAAAAGTTTCTTGGTTCATAAAGTAGGCTATGCATGCATGCAAAGTGGAGGGGAGATGGTTGAATGGTTACACGCTGGCACGACAATCAGAAGGACGCGGGTTTGAAACCCATAAAGGTTGACTCAGCCTTTTTACTCCCTACACTCCCTCGGGGGCGACTGTAAAATGAGCAGTTGGACAGGCTGCCAGACAGTTACATTCGACTCCTGTTAAACTCTTTATCATCTGTTACTACTATATCGTGTAATCTTACTGCGTACTTGTCAGTTTGAATATAATAAACGAATAATATCATGTAGGCTAAGTATAGGCCCCTATGTGTAAGTATGTACATGTATGTATGCACGTATATTATGCATGCTTCCATGAAAGTATGTATGTATGTTTAGTATATATGTAAATATGCATGTATATACTAAGTATGTATGAATTATGTATGTATGTGTTCATGCATTCTTCTAAAGAGATGCGTTAGCCATGAGTTTAAATGTTATCTGTGGTTTCCTACAGAGTTTAAGGCTTGGAGAAGTGGCGCCCTCTTAATGGGCGTGCGCCTCTTACCCCAACTTCGTCGACATCGATTTTCACGAAAATCACCGACCCAAACTCTTTGTCATCGGCCATTTTCTGAAAAGTTATGCAAATAATTTCATTAACGAATGTCCACTTTCTGCTAACGATGTGTCCACGTTTTAACGCCGTGAATAAGCCAGTCTCCCTGGAGTGGCTTTTGTGTGGCGCCGAGAAATTTCGGAGATTTACATTACATTTACTGATATTCCACCTGGAACGCTTTACCTCCTCTGTCTGTAACTCTCGCATACCGAGACTGTCTTTCGCTCTAAACTGAAAACTTAACTCTTCCAGTCCACTGTATGGACAGCTCTTATCACGTCTGTCCAGTTTGTATGTGCAGTTCTAAACTTTGTAAGGAGGGCATATGTACAATTGTACATGACCTGCGTAATTATAAGCACCATGATGTTAGGATACACAACCCGTGTCATATTTTTGACATTCATTGAGTTACATCAATAAAGACTCACAAAGGGAAGTCGATAATTTCAGTTGTATAATAAGCGGTCTTCTAAAACAGATTCCGAGCATTAAAAAAACCCCACAATACTAATAACAGTTGTAGAATTAAGGCAACAATCCTTAAAAGCAAATGGGCAATCTGTGCGTGCTCGGGTTTAAAGAAGCACTTTTGGGATAAGCCATACAGACTAAGTTAAAATACGCCTTTTGTACCCAATTTAGATAGCAGTGATATTCTTTAAATCGTCTGTTACCAGTCAACATCCTTTTCCATACCGTCACCTTACCTCGAATAGCAGCTAAGCTTTGTCTACCTCGAAGGCAGGACCAACAAGCCGACAGGGGCCGCACCAGGTGGCCCAGAAGTCAGCCACGACCAGACGATCACCAGCCGACAGCAGAACATTTGAGAACTCTTCCTATTTGGAATCACAGACGGAAACACATCACATAGAGATTGAGCATTCATGCCTAGCATCAGTGTGAGAATTGTAGAAAATGACTGGAGATTAGACTTTGATGAGTTTGATCCACGTGGAGTTGAATATTTTATCCGTATTTTGCAAACTGAGAAAATTCAAAAATGCAATAGAAGGCTTAAACTCCGTGAAGAGATGACATCACCAAATGTATTAGGCCTAGTATACAATTCACATGGTCAAAAATCTCAAATAAACAAGAGCATTACTTCATTAACAACCCACAAAGTGAATTGTGAAAGAAAATGCTAACATTATATGTTCAGTATAATCACACTAGCACAACTGAGGGGGTTGGAAACGACCCCTGGGGTGTACAATGAAGAATTAACTGTGAGGTCCTAAGAAAGACCCTCAACCCCCGAAAATTCTCACCCTGCCTAGCATTAACCATTTTGACATGATAGCTCATTGCTTTGAGCGCTCGCCGTGTTACACAGAGCATGCTGCTTCAACCATCGGAGACGATTACTATGTAGGGAACTTGAGCAAGGTCTTCACTCAAAATATCTTAGTGCCATCGATTGATACTTTATCATTAGATAATGAGAGGCACTTAATGAAATGCAGAAACAGTAGTACAATGAAAACGCAGTGTTTATGCGACGTACAACAGCGCTCGTGAATAAGCTGGTGCCCAGCGCTTAGCTTCAGAGTAGCGTTTTAGAAATTTTGAGTTTACGATTACGATTTCATGTATAATTTATTCTTAGTACTTTACGTGGAAGTACTGTTGGACATGTCATATCCTTCACAAAGAGGATTTCGATAGTCGACTATTTCGGGCTTTGGTTTAACAGTGGTTCTATAATCATATACGTCATGTAAGTTGGTTTATGACACTGGTTAAATATTGATCCAGTGTTGGTGTTCTGGCTCAGATCTGACATTGGCACAACATTAGTTCCACGTATGTAGGCCTAATGTGACATTGCCTGCAATATAAACACCGAAAATCGTATAATATTCAAGCACGTACATAATATGTAGGCCAACCATTCCGAGTCGAATGTCACACATACCTTTTATCTTGCCCAACTTAGACTTCATACATAATGTATGAGGAACAAAATAGGGCTATAACTACTGAACGCAGTAAGCCCTAAACAGGGAAGAAGCTTACCGTTTCTAAATAATGTCATACATACAGTAGTATTCAGAACCAACACAATTGCATTTGCAGAAAAATTGAGGCATTTGTTTTATTGTATTGTATTGTATCTAGAAATTTATAAAGCACCTCTCGCAAAATAACTATTCAGAGGCGCTCTCAGCACAGAAGTCCCGGGGAAACAGAAATGCCTTTAGGGAACGCGAGACCGGTGAGGAAAACCAGTCATTAGTTTGGCCCTGAGCAGAGGGGGAAGGTCAGTCCAGATTGTGGGACCCACTACAGGAAACGCCCGGTGCTGGGCCAAGGCAGTTTAAGCTCTGGGAACAAAAGATCAAGCCGATTCACAGAGCGCAATGAGCGAGAAGAAGATACCAATAGCGGCTTTCGCAGATAGTTCGTGAGATATTTGGGGGAATACCCTGCTGAGATTTAGAGACGAGGTGGAGGATCTTATAACGGATGCGCGCGGCAATAGGGAGCCAGTGCAGGACATCAAGCATGTAATTAGAAATATGGGCAAAGCGGGGAGTCGAGGGACGAGCCTAACAGAAGGATTTAGGACAGACTGTAGGGGAGAGACGCTGCTTAGGAAGACCCACGAGGAGCGAGTTGCAGTAGTCCAAGCGTGAGCATACAAATGCATGAACTAGGGGAGAGTTGCCATAAATGGACCACTTAAGGGAAACCGAGGTTTACTGAATGAATGCTACCGAATTTCTAAAAGGAAATTACGCCATATGATGGGTTGATTATTCAAGTATGTTGTTAATAATCAAGGGACAGCTAGTATTTATGCATTTATGAAAAATAACAAAAACAACTTGAGCTCCAATAAGTCCAATCAAGGCAACCAGTTTCCTTAAATGGACCACACGGTGTCCTTGATTGGACCAGTTGCCCTGAATGGGACATATTATTTTAAAGACGTTTTTTAAAGATAATGTGCAATAAAAAACACTTTAAACGTTTTAAAACACTAATTGTCTATAGCATGGAATAAAGGCGTCTGTATTTAACTGTCAAAATACTATAAAAGTAGTAGAAATCAACTTAATATATGACTAATATAACCACTGCCAGTAAACTAATTAGGTGTACATTGTCAGAATCACTAGTTATATATAGACTATAAATAGGTAACTATAGACTACTTAATTACGACTAAATGATTAGTTGAGTCTTTTATTAATACTTAGTTACAACCATTTGAGTATAACACTTAATAATTAATAGGGGCCTACTTAGAGGAATTACACACAGTTTGCACTGAGGAACACATCATCATCGAGCAGTCCCCGAATTTTTTTAATCGTTGACATCTACATATACAACTGAAAGAAAATGTTGTTCGACATAATACAAGCCAATGGAACTTATTATTATATAAATAAGCACCTCAAGCACAGTATAACATTGCAAGTGCCGGTGTCCTTAAATGGACCACCCCAAATTATCGGTCCAATTCAGGAAACTAAGTGTGGTCCATTCCAGGCAACACGGACTACATTTACTTACACTGCGATAGTTCAACCCACGCCAGTCTTAGCCTAAAAACACTTATTGTCGCTCAAACATGAAACCTGGCTATAACTAAAACAAATTTGATTGAATTTTTAAAAGCTGATCTTAAATGTATATCCTCGTTGTCAGGTACGGCTAAAAATAGATCAGGACTACATGAAATAGAGTTTTAACCGCCATTTAATAAATGTTTAGTATTCCGTAAAACTGCCTACGTCGATACGATCAATATTCAACTGCGCAAGAATACAACAGTTGAAAACGAAGTTAAATGGGTATCTAGGGTGTAAATCGGCTGTGGTCCAATTAAGGCAACGGTCCAATTGGGGCAACTCTCCCCTATGGTGGTAAAGACAGAAGGTGAGAGGTCTGATGGCCCTGAGACGCCTCAATTGAAAGAAGCAGGTCTGGAGCGAGTCATGTTGGAGATATGCTCTGTGAATGTGAGGAGGAGTCAAGTGTGACACCCTAATCGCGGACGGTGGAAGATTTCACTGTAGGTGTAAGTAGGAAATTTCTCAGTCAGCAATGGAAAGTCGAGTTTAGCGAGCTGCTGCTTAGTCCCAAACCATATCAATTGAATCTTAGCTGTGTTGAGGCAGATACGGTTAGTCGACATCCAGTAGTGAAGGTCAGAGACAAGATGATCAATGGAGCGAACAAGGGAGAGTTGATCAGTTGACGGACCATGTACAAAAGCCTGAGCATCATCTGCATAAAGATGGCCATTTGCCCCTTGTTTAGTAAATAGAGAGGAGATATCAGCAGTGGAGAGGATGTATATCACAGTGATACTTACTGCGTCTTCTATGACTTGGATTTTTCCCATTTGCCGAAGTCCAGTCGTCTCAAAACAATTAAGTCTGTGCAGAACTAAACAAGGATTACGTTAAACAATTTCTGGCCCAGTAACCCCAAGTTGTGCGCATGCAAATATATAATATGTTTTTACAAATGTTCCCGCACAAGAAGGACTCTTACCCTCCAGGCTCCTCCTAGAATTCACATTTAAACATTTTGGAATCGCATGCCCTGACGACGTGTTCTCGGTTCATGTGTACGCTTCGGCATAAATACTCTGGGTGCCATGCATGCCAATACATAGCCTGTTAACCTAGGAATGTAATGTAAATCTCCGATATTTTTCCGTGCCACACAAAAGCCACGTGATGGAGACCAGCTTAGTCACCGGCGCTATATCAAAACAAGTTCGCGATAGACAGGTTGTTTGGTCCGTTCCGGTGCTAGGTCAGAATCTGGGGAGGTCAAGTCGAGAAGACAGTATAGTGCTACGGTAGAAATCGTTGATGGGGGTGGTGGCTGTGGGTGGCTCAGGAGTAGTTTGGAGTTCCGTTTTCCGTTGTGAATGGAAAGTTGCAGGATAAAGGGTATGCGGAGGAAAGGTGAGATTGGGGTGAGATAGGAGGATGAGCACTCTGGTGAAGATCTGTTGGGAGTCCCTTGCAAAGAGCTGGTGTAGCGTAAATTAAGGAACGGTCGTTAAATTTTCATAGAGGAGAAGACTGGAGGTCGAGATACAAAAAGCTGCGATGAGGAACGAGTCGATCTTGGTGGTTGGAGGTTGAATAGCTGGCGAATGTAAGAGGGTTGAGAGGTTTCAAGGGCGTTGTAGGTAAGAGATACAATTTTTAATGGATGCGATGAGGTAGGCCTACTTTTAACCAATTAAGGGATTTGTAAATGGGGTTAAGAGATGGCGTTTCAAAAGCTGCTGAGAATCATTGCAGCCAAGCAAAGCATCTCAATTATATTCTCGTGTTTCACGAAGCGTTTAGATGATTCCCAACCCTGTTTCAGAGCAAGGCACTTTTACTAAAAGTCATTCAGTGAACCACACCCAGCCCTTAATATCATTTATTTTTCTTTCCGTCAGTTCTTTATTTTAATGACGAGCAACGTTCATTGCGCATTGAAGTGTTGCGATTATTTCTACGCTACGTTAAGTTTATAAAATAGTTATAGGCTTATGTTAGTAATAGTTACAGTAGTTTCTCAGCGTTTGCCCATTCTGTCATACAGCCGCAACACCCCTTAGAGCAGGTTCACAGCACCCTTGGTCGCGCGGCATCCAGGTTGGGAATCGCTGCACCAAGAAATCTCATAAAATTTATAAAACGTATTTGTACAGCCGTGTTCACGCAACACAATAAAAAGGTAAGGAGATAAAAGAAAGTAAGAAATTAATAAGATAAGAATATAAGATCATAAAACAATAAGAATGCAAGAAAATAAGAAGGCAACACTATAACAAAATAACTTATTAAGAGGGTAAGATAAGACAATAAGAATACAAGCCAATAAGAAGGTAACACTAAAAATAAAAATTAAGAAGGTAGGATTATAAGAAGGTATGGCAATAAGAAGGTAAGAGGATAAGACGGTTAGATGATAAAAACTCTAAGACGATAAGAAAGTATCACGATAAGAAGGTAAATGATAAGAAGATAAGATTAAAAATGCACGATGATAAGAAAAGAACACTATAAGAAAGATATATGATTAGGACGAAGGTAAATCGATAATAAGGTAAGATGCGAATGAGCTCGTTACCTGAAGAAGCTGTAGATTAATACGGATCGTGACTATTGGCGACACGATATATAAAGCATGTGCTCTGTCCACTGTGGAGAATCCGATTAACTCACCTGTGCGGCTGATAAACGATTACATCTGTCAGCGTTAGTAGCATCTCCACCTGCGCACAGGTAGCAGTTAATGACGATTAATGGACGCCGAAGTTGCAGCTGCTGTTCAAATACGGTTATATCGTGGAAGACCTTAACTTATTATCTTCTCAGCATCATGAAAAAGAAATTAAATGTTACAGAGTATAGCTTTACACATGCATGTGCAGTTCCTAACATCGTCTCGTCATCATAATCATCATTGTTGACGTAATCATCTTCTTCAGCATCATCATCATCATCATCATCATCATCATTATCATCATCATCATCATCATCATCATCATCATCATCATCATCATCATCATCATCATCATTATCATCATCACCACCAACACCATTGCCACGTCCACCACTACCATCATCATCATCATCATCATCATCATCATCATCATCATCATCATCATCATCATCATCATCATCATCATCATCATCATCATCATCATCATCATCATCATCATCATCATCATCATCATCATCATCATCATCATCATCATCATCATCATCATCATCATCATCATCATCATCATCATCATCATCATCATCATCATCATCATCATCATCATCATCATCATCATCATCATCATCATCATCATCATCATCATCATCATCATCATCATCATCATCATCATCATCATCATCATCATCATCATCATCATCATCATCATCATCATCATCATCATCATCATTACCATCATCATCATCATCATTACCATCATCATCATCATCATCATCATAATCATCGTCGTCATTGTCTTGTTTGCTCCCAGCAGATGTAACAATAATTAGACTAAAGTTTACGTTTATCTTTTTGCATTGTCAGTTTTTTGTTTGAAATAAAACTGATGAAACTGCAAAATAAAATTATTGAGACCCCGGAAGTATCACTGAAAGAAGGCCATTTATTATGAAAAATACGTACATATATTTTATATATACACGCATACGTACATGCATACATGCGTACATATAAACATTTACATACACATACACACATACATGCATACATACTTACGTACACACACACATATATATATATATATACCTAGGCCTACCTACATGCATACATACGTACAAATGCACTTAGATATATACTATACACGCATAAGTGCCTACACATGGTTACACATACACATTTGAGATGCATATACAACATGAATGCGTACTATTTATAATATGTGATTTACCTTCTGTTTTGGCATCGTTGCCTTGACGACTGATAGGATCGGACGCTGATAGCTATCGATCGCACCTGTCGAAGCTGCTCTTCCGCTGGAGCAACTGGGGTTGGAGCATTGGGGTGGGGAATGTGGTGGGTCGTGGCGGTAAACGGCAAATGGACATGATAATTATATCTAGTGCTGTCTAGGCTTACGCGGTCAATTTGATTACTGAAAAAATGACTTATCGCTGGTGTCACAAAGAGCCAAAAGCGCTCGTGGATAGGCTGGTGCGCTGCGCTTGGCCTTCGAGTGGCGCTTTAGAAGTTTGGAGATTACGATTACGATTACATAACGGTTTGATCTTGGACATAGAGCGACAACCCCAAGTACCCATAAAGCGCTTTTTTAAGTCTCCAAAAGGCGCTCTATAACGTTCAGATCCATACATGCATACTCACAAACTCGAGTGACACTGATTCTCTATACCCAGAACATGATGATATATTGAGCTTCGCTGTCCATGTCATGTCTAAGAACAAGCATTGCTGCCCTTCCCCGCGTGCCACATGCTCGCAGTGGAGACCAGCCTGTACCAAGGAGGAATAGATACAAGACCTCCTTGCCCCGTCCCACTTCGCCAGGCTGTCCCGTTGCCTGGAGGCCTCAGAGGTCACAGCTCAACAAACAACCAATTGAATGAGGGAGAGAAGCGTTGACGAAGTTTGCTGTAAACGGTGTAGAGTGATCACGTGACAGGCTGTACAACGGCGCACCCTATCGCAAGTCATCAGTCCTGTCGTTGCCAAGCAACCCGAACCGCTGCCTTGGTGCTGTGACACAAAATATGAGTTCACACAGTTAGGGTCTCGTTAGCATGGCGAACTCGGTTTTTCTTCTCTGATCTCCAAGGCAAAGTTTAATGGAAATTCGAAATCTCACAGGATCTTCGTCTTGTACAATCCATCTTCTATATTGTTAGTAAGTTTCTGGTCTTGTTTCGTTGCCGAGATGTTGAGTCAGAGAAGTCCTCACCAGCGATCCGCCTCTCACGAAAGGAGTGGCTCCGAAGGGGTCAGTGTAATCACAGTCAATCGTTCATTATTTATTAGTTTATTACCTAAAAACTTCTAAAGCACAGGTGCTGAATACGTAAGGTACCTACCGAGGGCCCACTGTTAGTTGATGATGTGCCATAATTATTTCTGTTATTCATTTAACGTAAATGAGTTGCTTTATCGGGATCAAATCGTTTTATCTTATACAGATTCCCATTAGGCTTACATATTGTCAACCTATGTGTGCGTGCACCTAAGAATTTATATAGGTCCTCAATCTCGAAACCTCAAATGTCCTTCATACTATTGCATAAAGGCAAGTAATACAATTAATGCACAATCAATAATTAATTGATGATCAACGTCATAATCCATTGGATAAGACAGGTCTAAATCTGGTAGGTCAGAGGAACATGAAACCAATTTACGGAGGGTTAGCCAACTGACAAACATGCGATTCTATAAGCTTAGTTCTGAGCGACATTAGAAACCTTGCAGAACGCACAAGACTGAACAGTGAATTCCAAAACTTCAGAACAGCCAACGAAAACGCCCGAGAGTTTTGTTGAGAACACAGCAGTGGTCAGGGTATCCACTGACGAGTGTAACATTTGCTCGTATGAAAGTAGAGGAAGGTGAAGAGAAAAGTCGGGTGATTTGAATGCAAAGTTCTGTGAACTATACGAGAGACTTTAAAGTGAATTCTTTGCCCGATGGGCAACCGTTTCACGAATACAATATTGGTGTAATATGATGATCCTGAGGAGTCTGTACTGGCTCTTGCAAGTGAATTTTGAAACAAAAACATTTGTAAATTGTGCAAATCTCTTTTCACAATTAAAATGAGAAGTGAAGTTGCAATAGTCAAGACGGCAAGAAACCAAACCAGTTGCGAGTGCGGCTAGACAGTTTGACGATGTAAGGTCCGATTCTGCGAATGTCCAGTATTGAAAATGAACTGATTTGCATACGGTTTTGACATGGTTAGAGAAGGACTTGGTGAAGTCAAAAATTAGGCCTACTTGAAGACTGAGCGTACATTGCAAGGATCAACATTCAATCCACTCGATAAATATCCGTTAATAAAATTTGCGGAGTTATTAACTTGTTCCTAGGAGAAGTATTTAAGTCTTTGATAGGCTTAAGAAAAAGCTTGTTACTCAATCAATCAATCAATTTTCGTTTATTCTCAATCTCAAGCTGACAAAGTTACAAACCCACAGCTGTGTATCATAAGGAGTATAATGTAATATAGCTGTGGCAGGTCATTTTGTTGAAAGGCTATTAATTTTATAAGAAGAATTAGTCATACATATTTTAAGTGGGACTCGAGAAATGAAATTGCAATCGTCTTTAGCGGGAAGGAGAAATCCATGAGATACCAGTTTCGACACAGTCAATCACTCTATAGCATCCTGTTAGGCGCCCAAAGGTAGAGTCTGACCATCTAAGACTGAACATCACCAAAAAAGAAACTGGAGAGCTGAATTAGACGGGGAGCTATCGAGTGAAAGAAAGACTTGGGTGTAGTATAATAGGCCTATATCATATAAATGGTGATCTAAACAGCTTTCAGTGAGAAGTGAGACGGATGCAATGGTATTATGGATTAAGCAGAAGCGAGCCAAACACATAACCTTTTCTTCAAGACAGTTGGCATCGAAGTGAACTTATTGATGCGAACTGATTGAGTACCATGATTCAGGTAAGATACAACCCAACTGAGAGCAGGACCAGAAAGGTCAAACCAATGTTCGCGTCGGCGAAGGAGTATATCATTATCGACGGTATCAAAAGCGGCATAAGATCAAGTAATTCCAGATCGTGGTTATGTTTGTTGTTAATTACTGGAATGGCGCTATAGAAATTTTCGAAATTAGATTACGTGTAGTAAACTATGAAAGAGAAATGTAGGTTTTAAATGTCATCCAGTATTTCTGTATCAATAGGCCTACGTCGAAATAAAGTACACTGAACTATAGTTGAAAGATAAACGTTGCTGTTGTTGTGGTGAAATTTCTATGTTTTACATGCAATGTACATGTATTTATGTATTTATTGAGCGCCTCTGAATAGTTGCCTTGAAGAGCGCGCTATAGAAATGTCTAGTTGATTGATTGATTGATTGATTTATGTCAGCGTATTTGCGTATAGTCATGTAATATATATATATATATATATATATATATATATATATATCCATGGGAGATTTATGGGCTATCCTTGTATATGTAATGCGTACAACATATTCATGTATATATGCATATATATATACATATATATGAGATCATGCAATCACACACACGCGCGCACACGCATATATATATAATTATGTGTGTATAAAACTGACATTATAGAGACCCCGAAAGTATCGCTGAACTAAGGTCATTTATTATGAAAGATACGTACATACATACATTCATGGTCCATACATGCATACATACGTACATTATATATTCACATGCATATACTGTATATACACATACATATATGTATATAAAGTACATATAAACATACATATATATTTGCGTGTATAAATGTATACCTAAACCTCCATTAAATGCGACGAACATATTTGAGCACCCGATCAGTTTCATCTGCATGATTAGATCAGAATGTTCGCATGAGATCATTGCTGACACACAAATACTATTCAGTCATGCGTGACTATAAGCAAACTGGGTCACTTTTTCGGTAACGCTTCAGTGACCATGAGGTGTTCCTGTGCGTTGTATGGGAACGATAGAAGAACGAAGAAAGTAACCGAGTAAAAATTAACAAATCTATTTGCATTGAAGTTGAATCTTAAAGAAGAAATGAAAAATCATAAAAGGCACCAAATGTTGATTTGTCGAGTTAAAGTCGATGAAAATCCTTTATTCTGAAAATGATGGTGGGCGCTTGCTAATTAAGAATTTTCACATTATATTAAGTTTCTTTAATTATTAGCCGAATTCAGTTAACATACAATGTCCGTACTTACAAGATACGAAGTAGAGAGAAACAAAGGCAGACCAATGTGCCAAAGACACAACTGACATGAGAAGTTGAGAACATAATATCCTAACATTGAGAGGAATACCGCATATGACAGCTGACCGAGAGCAATAGAGATCATTTAATTTAACTGTTGTTCGTATCCATCGCCGCCAAATGGCTGGCGTCAGGAAACGATAATGATGATGATGATTTTGTCGTTCTGTTCACAGTTGGTTGACCTCAATGTCTTCGTTGTTCCATCTGACGTTTGGAGAAACAGCCAGACGAGTTCAATCAACCAAATCGTCACCGATTCCGTTTCTGCCGGATACATCAGGTAAGATATGAACAGATAATGTAATGTAATATGAACAGATAATATGTAATATGAACAGATAAGGTAATGCAATATAAACAGGTAAGGTAATGTAATATGAACAGATAGGGAAATGCAATATATGGTATGGTAGGTATTACTTGCCCGATTAGCTAAATTGGTTGGAGCGTACGTCCCATGCACCTCTGTGCGTGTGATACCAATGGAGTCTTATTTAAGAGACTTGAATCTTGGGCTAGCACGGTCTGTACACGGGAACCTTAAATGGCATGGCACCCATCATATCGTTCAATCGCTGGCGAAATTGATTAGGCCTACAGGAAAATGGCAAGAACTGTTGCTGCCATCTCTGTTTTTTTTGGCACCACATTATTAAATTAGGCTGAACTGTGTTAGATAACCCTGTTCGGGCATCCTGTTTCCATTTTATATACGGCAGCTTCGTCTAAAGTCATCAGGCATTAGTCTAAATATAGACCTACAGTCTCCTACCACGGCTAAACAACTGCCCTTCCTGGTCAGCATCATCGCGACCATCATTATGTTTCCTAATCATGCCATTATGGCTGTAATATTCGCCAGGATATTAATCGCTTTACAGCAGATCCCGTAATTGTAAACTAATTTTCACATGAAAAGACCAGAATTATGCAACTATTTGTACACAATTGATTTAAAGCTGCAACAAGTTGTCGTCACATTTGCGCAGTTCAGTTTTATCACAGCACAAAAGATTGTAACTGGTAATTTTTCAGGCATACTGCTTGCTGAAATGTCCGGATGACATATATCTCAATCAAATCAATTGCTATAATGATTGTCGATATTATTAGAAGTCCTAAAATGCATTATACGATTGTTTCGATACAATGTGAGGCTTTTTGTGTCGCAGGGTTCATCCTGAGTCTTTCCTCAGTGACATGCGCAAAGAGATTGACAGACAGATCGGCTATGACGCTATACCACGTGATTACATCTTCCTCAGGTGTCTTGGAAGATGCTTTACCCAGGTGGGTTATGCCAAATCATTAGCATCTTCCTCAGGTGTCTTTATAAGATCATTCCTCAGGTGTCTTGAAGATGCCTTACCCAGGTGGGTTATACCGAATCATTTGGATCTTCCTCAGGTGTCTTGAAGATGCTTTAGCCAGGTGGGCTATACCAAATCATTCGCATCTTCCTCGGGTGTCTTTATCAGATTATTTGCCCAGGTGGGTTATACCGAATCATTTGGATCTTCCTCAGGTGTCTTGAAGGTGCCTTACCCAGGAGGGCTATACCAAATCATTCGCATCTGACGGCCCACGTTGTCTATACGTTTATGTTACAGCAATCTCTTTGTATAAGCAAACATTCATCCTTTTATATCTATGACAATAAAATAGGTCTACACCAGCTTACAGTAGATTGATTTAGCTTTGGTTAGCCTAACGTCAGACTACGAGAGGCGGATCGAAGTTGAAGGCGTGAAGCTAATGCAATGTAAAATTAAGGTCACATGTCCCAAAGTGGAATGTAGAGGAGGTGCTCACCCAAGTGAGCAAATGGGTAACACATTAGTTGACATCCATCCATCAGCTGAACGAAGAGTCGTAAACCTATAAGCATAAAATATTGGGTATTACAAACTAGTCTCATCTCCATTTTCACTTCTATTGTCCATGCATTTGTCTGCTCTAGACTTGACTACTGCAATTCACTCCTCATTGGTCTTCCCAAAGTCCGTCTTGCTTCTCTTCAGTCCGTTCTCAATGCTGCTGCTATAGACTAATTGCCGTCTTCCTCGATTCTCTCAAATCACCACCTTAATGGCAGAAGAACTATACTGGCTCCCGCTTTCTGCCCGCATCCAATTTAAAGTCCTCATCCTTGTCTCTAAGGCTCAACTTGGCTTCCCTCCGAAATATTTATGTGACTTAATTCATCGCCCTCACTCTGCTGCTTCTCTTCGTCCTCTTCGTTCCCCTGACCGTTTGGACCTTCTCGTTCCTCGTTTCAGGACTTCTCTGGCTCAATATAGGTCTTTTGCTTCCATTGTTCCTGCACTTTGGAATGAGATTCATCCGTTCGTTCGTTCTTCTATTCTCTCAGGTAACGTCTCTTTTACCTTTCTTAAAACTTGCTTTTTCTTTCGGGGTCTCTCGCACTGGGAGCGCTTCTGAATGGCCATCCCGCTATAAACGCTTTATATATATATATCCGAATACAATACAATACAATAGTATTGTTTTCTGTTAAAATGAGTTTATACATGTTAGTGCATTAAAAACTCATTATGTTAATGACGTTACTTAACCTACTTTTGTTGCATTATTCCTTAGATTAAGCCAAAGCAGGAGTCTGAATTGAAGGTGAAATATTTCACCCCTCCTCGTGTAAGTATACTTCACAATTTATAAATGAATTTTATCTCCAAGAAAATATTTATCTGCATAACATCGTGCAACTCTATGTTATTCTTAGTTCTTGAGCGGTCAGCTGGCATTGTTTAGCAGCGTATAAGTAGCTAGCGCTTCTCAATAAAGAATATACTTACTTACTTACTTATTTACTTACTTACTTACTTACTTACTTACTTACTTGTAAGAAGGCTCAAACTCTCCGCGTTACAACTGATGATGATGATGATGATGATGATGATGATGATGATGATGATGATGATGATGATGATGATGATGATGATGATGGAATTGCTTATGATGACGACGACGATGATGATGATTAATATGATGATGATTATCATCATCACTATGTTGGTAGGGAAATTATAATGCTGAAGATGAAGATGCTGATGACGATGACGACAAAGACGACGACGATGATGATGATGATAATGATGATTATGATGATGATGAAAATGATGAGTATGATGATGATGATAAAGATGATTATGATGGTGGTGGTGGTGATGATGATAATGTTCTGCAGACGTATAGCCCAGAGCTGTACATTGTCGATGCATCTGCAACTCTTCCCGGTCGTTTCTCCACGTCGTCGCTTTCCAGCCGTCCCAGCGTCCAACTCCAGCCAGACAGTCACTCGCGCTTACCTCCATTCCTGCCTCCAGCCTATGGGGCAGCCACCCTACCCACCCACAAACCAGGTTAGGATATTCAAATTGTCCGCTAACATGGTTATTTTGTAACCAAATTTAAAATTATGCCCCATATCTTGATTGTAGCTGATTCAACAAAGAAGTGTATTGTATTGTGCAATTTGATCAACAAAAACAAGTGATAATGAATCACTAGACTACAGTATGATATCCAGAATATCTATGTATGCCTGTCTCTATGCATGTATGCATGTATGTATGCATGATGCATGGATGCATGTAGGTATACATGTATGCATATATTCATGCATGCATATACGTATGTATTTATGTATGCATGCATGGATTTACGCATGTACGTATGTCTGTACATACGTACGTACGTACGTACGCATGTATGTTGTCGCGGTCGACTCCTTCGATCGCAACGACGAACCAACGAAGGAACTATTAAAAGATCTTTATTTAAAAATAAAGTCGATTAAGTGTAGAGTAAGTCAACTCGTCTATCAAATATCACAATCGTAGACAGCACACAGGTTGGCTGGTCTCGATTGAACGTCCTACGATCAATGTTTCAACGTTTACAAATCTTCGTCAAAAGGCCCTTAATGTACAGCAGGTCTATCTTATATAGAGTTCTCCCGGATTCCAGAACGTTCTGTGACGTCACTGTACTTTTCCCTGGAAAGTCCTACTGAACACGTCTATCCTTGTTGCATGCACCGAATTAATGTTGACAGCTTGTTGCAGAATTTTCCGTGCGTTGTAAACAAGCTTGTTGACGCGTCGGTTTTCTTCCCTTGATGCATGCACCCGCGTAGACCACGACATTCCCTCCGCCCTCAGATGATGACACGTCTTCAGCACCATCCCGAACGGGTCATCACGATCAAGCCGGGCCTCCAGACTCCATCTCGACACAGCATATACAAACAAAACAAAACACACCAGTTAGTCAATTTATCTATACAATTTGCGGGCTCGATCCTTGTGTGTCGGGCCATTCCCCCCCTTCACCATCCGAGTCACAACCGAGAGAGGAAATCAGCCACCGTGTTCTGACGTCCAGGACGATATCGAAAGTCCACGTTAAACTCTTGCAATGCTAACGCCCAACGAGTCAGTTTCGCACTCTTAGGGCTTGCATCTGTGAGATAAGACAAAGGATTATGATCTGAATAAATGATTATCTTTGATAAGAATATCCATGACTTGAATCGTTTAAGTGCCCAAATTACTGCGAAAGCCTCTCTCTCAATTGTAGACCAATGCATCTGTGTATCTGTAAGTTTAAGGCTAGCAAAAGCAATTGGTTTTTCTTGACCTTCTTCGGTCCACTGAAACAAGCAACACCCGACCGCGGTGGCACTTGCGTCAACACTTAAACCAAATTCCTTAGTGAAATCAATGGTATGCAACTGTGTAGCTTTACTGAGATCATCCTTTAACTTATCTAGTGCTTCTTGATGCTTTTGCTCCCAAGGCACCTTCGTAGGTATGTTATCTCGTGTCAAATCAGTTATTACCCGTGCTTTTTCAGCTAAAGCAGGTATAAAATTTCGAAAGTAACTGAAAAAACCCATAACCTTTCTAACGTCTTTCTTTGTTGTTGGAGGATGGATATCATTGATCGTAGCGATCTTACCTGGATCAGGTTCAATACAACCTGACCCTACTATATGGCCAACAAACTTTATTTTGTTTTGTGCAAAATTACATTTTCTTAAATTCAAAGTGAGTCCTGCTTCCTCAATAGTTTGCAAGAATTTCTCTAGATGTTCTAAATGGTCATTCCAATTCATTGAAACCACTGCCATATCATCGACGAATGGTTCGGTAAAACTTCGCACTGGATGTAAAACTTGGGTCATAGCACGAATAAAGGTATTGCTAGCGGACTTGAGTCCAAACGGCATTCTTGTGAACTCAAAAAGTCCTGCATCACATACGAATGCCGTAAGCCATCGATGTTCTTTCCGAACTGGAATTTGCCAATACCCCGATTTCGCGTCGAAAACACTAATAAACTTTGCCCGTCCCACCTTTTGTAAGACGTCAGCAATGTCTGGGGTCGGGTAACAATCACCTAGAGAATATTTGTTAACATGGCGATAATCAATTGCCAATCGAACGCCATTTTGACCTTTGGGTCCCTTTAAAACGCAAACTACCGGACTGGCCATTTCACTTTTCGATGGTCGAATGATGTCTAATGCCAACATTTCTTCTATCTGGCGTTGTACTTCAGGTTTAAGTAGCTCAGGTACTTTATATGCCCTTAAACGCTTAGGAGTGAAATCATGAGTTATCTTAATTTCATGTTCTAATACTGGACAATACCCAGGTTTATCCACAAATACTGCCGAGTGCCGATCCAAAACCAATAAACTTACAAGTTTATCAAACTCATCAGTTATTTTTCTACTTTTCAAATAATACATAAGAGCCACACGCAATTTGGATGAATAGATCGTAAATGATTCGTCCGATGCTTTGTGCAACGACCAAAATCGGGCTCTAAGATTTGAAGGGCTTATCTTAAACTCCCTTAGCAAAAACTCCTTCAGGAATTTGTAGTCATGGAGCTGTGCCTCAGTAAGGCGCATGGTTAATGCCTTAGCTCTTTCACTTAAAATGGCTAGCAATAATTTTGCTCTAACATCTTCATCCACCTCATACACATTAAACAAACCATCCAAGTGATCAAAGAAACCTGGAATTTCTATAGGGTCGGAAGGAAATTTCCAAAGAATATTCTTAAGGGCATCACTATAACGCTTAGTACGACTTGCTAAAGAATCTCTAACATTTCGTTCTTCCTGCTTTTCCTTCCTCTCCCTTTCTTCTTTCTCTTTCCGTTCCTTCTTTTCTCTTTCTTCTTTCTCTTTCCGTTCCTTCTTTTCTTCCTCTCTCCTCTTTTCCTCCCTTTCTTCCTTCTCCTTCCGTTCCTCCCTTTCTCTTTCTTCCTTCTCCTTCCGTTCCTCCCTTTCTCTTTCTTCCTTCTCCCTTTGTTCTTTCTTTTCTTCCTCTCTCCTCTTTTCCTCCCTTTCTTCCTTCTCCTTCCGTTCCTCCCTTTCTCTTTCTTCCTTCTCCCTTTGTTCTTTCTTTTCTTCCTCTCTCCTCTTTTCCTCCCTTTCTTCCTTCTCCTTCCGTTCCTCCCTTTCTCTTTCTTCCTTCTCCTTTTGTTCTTCATATTTACGGATTTCGAACTCCAGACGGCGCTTCTGCAGCTCGTAATCCACTCCTGTTGGAGATATTGGACTACCCTTAAATTCCTCTTCCTCTTTTCCAATCTCCATGGCCCATTCTTCCATTAATTGATTTCGATCCCATGACATAACATCATCATCGTCCCTTCCTGCCTTCATAAGATACACCCTAAGGCGCTCGGACGACATTTTGCGAATATTCGCTTGCATCTCTGTTGTCAACGCTTCCATTTTTACAAACAGTCAGTCAACAACAATCAACAAAAAAAACAGACACCACGCGGCAAACCCGCCACACAAAAGGAAAATTCCACAACCCAAAGTGCAACTATTCAGTATCCAAAGAAGTACACTCGCCAAGTACGCAAAAACTATACAAGCTCACGCAAGTCTGGCCTCGATCACAACAATGGATCAAATTGCAAAGAAATAATCAGCAGATATTGAAAGAGAAACAATGGCTGCCTCCCACTCGGCTGCAACTCCACTCTCTTTTCTCCTTCTCAGCCACGACAACACCTAGGATCTTACCCGTATGTTGACTGCTGTCTTCTGCTGTCTCAGCCGAACGACGCACTTCGTCCGTCCGACTGTCGTATGCCGATTCACCCGTCTCCCACGGTAGAAAGGCGTCTCGATCCGCTCGCTGTCTGGAACAGACCGTCTCTTGATCCTCCGGGTTGACTCCTTCCTCCGCCGGCTCGCGTCTTCTTCACCGGATCCAACACCGATGATCCCACCGCTGCCACCAATAATGTCGCGGTCGACTCCTTCGATCGCAACGACGAACCAACGAAGGAACTATTAAAAGATCTTTATTTAAAAATAAAGTCGATTAAGTGTAGAGTAAGTCAACTCGTCTATCAAATATCACAATCGTAGACAGCACACAGGTTGGCTGGTCTCGATTGAACGTCCTACGATCAATGTTTCAACGTTTACAAATCTTCGTCAAAAGGCCCTTAATGTACAGCAGGTCTATCTTATATAGAGTTCTCCCGGATTCCAGAACGTTCTGTGACGTCACTGTACTTTTCCCTGGAAAGTCCTACTGAACACGTCTATCCTTGTTGCATGCACCGAATTAATGTTGACAGCTTGTTGCAGAATTTTCCGTGCGTTGTAAACAAGCTTGTTGACGCGTCGGTTTTCTTCCCTTGATGCATGCACCCGCGTAGACCACGACATTCGTATGTATGTATGTATGTATGTATGTATGTATGTATGTATGTATGTATGTATGTATGTATGTATGTATGTATGTATGGATGTATGGATGTATGTATTTATGTACGTCTCTGACTATTTGTATAAAGCCTTTAAAGACCAGTGCTTTTTTTCAGCCGGAACGCGCCGGAACGGCGTTCCGGCACCTTTTTCAGCTACAAAAAATAATTGATTTATTTTAATAATGAAAACAATAATTTAGTTATTTTAATTTAATTTCAGTGTTTTTGAACTGTTTTCAGTGTTTATTGAGACCCCTACCAACGCCAATCCCGTTTTTCTCGTGATTTTAGTCCGCCCATAATTGTTGCGTTCCGGAACCTATTGTTCCGTTCCGGAACCTTTTTTTCTAGAAAAAAAGCACTGTTAAAGACCATAATAATGACGCTAAGAACCCTCACAAAAGGCAGGCAACTCCTCTCGCGTTGGTCCCGACTGTTTATTCCCCATTCACTTAACTCCAGTGTGAGAATTGTAGAAAAAGACTGGGAGGGGGTAGACTTTGATGAGTTTGATCCACGTGGAGTTGAAGATTTTATCCGTTTTTTGCAAACTGAGAAAGTTCACAAATGCAATAGAAAGCTTAAACTCCTTAAAGTGATGACATCAACAAATTTATTAGCGCACAATTCACTTGGTCACACATACATCACAATAAACCATTACCATACAATGATACACCACGGAACATTTTCCCTTTGTTAGATACTCAGAGTCAAATAATGCGAAATCACGCTAGCAAAACCGATGGGTTGGAAACGACCCTTTTGGGGTGTTCAATGAAGACCTATCTGTTGAATCCCCCCGACAAGTCTGTTTTACCCAATGCCTCCACTCCAGCAAGAGACTTCTCAAATTTAATTTATATCACGTGAACTCTTTTATTTCTGCAGATCTGACATACTCCGCAGATCTGTCATACAGAGACTCAGAAAAGTCAGACGAACTCCTACGGTCAGTTTTTTATTTGCATATTTTAACTAATCAAATAATAATCAGTCGTACACACATAATTAATTATTCGTTGAAGCTGTTGTAATCTAGCTCAAATACTTTAATACGCGATAGAATTGTTGTTCGTTTGCAAGACATTCAGGTACACATCAGAGAGTAAACCTATCCGATGGAAAGTGTAAACCTATCCGATAGAGAATGTAAACATCCGACAAATGGTGTAAACCTATCTGATAGAGTGTAAATCTATCCGATGGAGAGTGTAAACCTATCCAGTAAAGCGTGTAAACCTATCCGACATAGGGTGTAAACTTATCCGACAGAATTCCGATAGAGTGTGTTAACTTAACCGACATAGAGTGTAAACCTATCCTATCTCTTCTCTCTTTGTGCTGTCGGCTCTAGGAGCCCTAGCGATCGTCATGCTACACAGTCTCCGTTGCCGTCTTGCTACTTCTCCCAGTAGCCCTTGAGTCGCGCTTTGGCCTGGGAGTCCCACCTCAGCGCTCCGGCCTGGGAGTCCCTCCATCCGCGACCATCGGCGTGGTTTGGTGTGCCGCATGACGATTTTCTTGGCATGATTAACAGAGGTGGTTTGCCATTGCCTTCCCCTGGTTTTGCCTGCCGTGCCCGTTCGTTCCCCTTCCTAGGAAGGGTACCAACGGTCCGCACCACGAGAAGGTGGGCACGGAGGACTTTGGTTCACCAGCCCAGGTCGGATCCGAGTCTACGCTCGTCAGAGTCGTCGGTCAGGTCGCCTCCCTGCTTTACTCTGTAACAGAGTGACTGGTGAACCTTTGCAGACCAACCTATCCTATACAGAGTGTAAACCTATCCAATAAAGAGTGTAAACCTATCCCGTTAGTGTGAACCTATCCGACAGATGGCGAAAGAAACTTTCATTGCTTTTGATAGTTAAAATTGCGCTATATAATTTATCAGAATCGCGTATACTAATTTCAATAGCATAGTGGTTGAAAATAACATTTGCAATTTGATTTTTTTCTGTTTCAGAAGAAAGCTCGAAGAGAATTTGAGGAGAAGAGAGGATGAGGAGGCGGAGGAGGACGCAGAGAAACGGAGAAGGTTGCGAGAGGAGGAGGAAGAGAAACGGAGAAGATTGCGAGAGGAGGAAGAAGAGAAAGAGAGGACACAACGATTGATAGAGGAGTTGGAGAGGAGCAGGCAGGAGGAGCTGGAGGATAGACGGAGAATGGAGGAAGAGGAGGATCTACGGCGACTGAGAAGATTGGAGGAAGAAGAAGAGGAGGACAGATTTAGATTGAGGAGGTTGATCGAGGAAGACGGAAGGAGACAATATTCGCCGGATCATGACGATGCGGTGACCAATGTATGTATACATATGTGCTATGCATATATGTAGTTATGTACGTATGCATGTATATATGTATGTTTGTACCTTTGTATGTGTGTGTACGTATGTATGCATGTATGTGTGTTTATGTGTGCATGCATGCATATATATACGTCCGTCCGTCTATCCATATATATATATATATATATATATATATATATATATATATATATATATATACATATATATATATACATGGATTGATGGACGGACGTATTAATGGATGGACGTATATATGAGGAATGCTCGACAACCATGAGTTCATACCGTCGGTGCCTTACCATTCCAGTTACCTAACATTTGTTTAGAGATCAAGTTCTGGTCTTAAGGACTTTATCCCACTTGGGTTAGCGAAAGCAGTAGTCCTACCCATACGCAATTAACTTGGGAGAAACCTCCGACCGATCAAATAATTTCCGACCTATTTCCCGTACCCTCTCATTCAGGCACACATCAGAGCGGTTTCTGCCAGCATGCCCGCGACTCGCTGCTGGCTCTCCCCTTCACCTGGTGAGACTTGACGACGAGTCGGTCAGAGTGGCGGTTGGCCTACGGCTAGGGTCCCCTCTGTGAACCGCACAAAAGATGTCCTTGCGACTTTCCCTTTGCCGCGGATGGTCTGCACGGGTTCTCCTGCCCTTTGGATCCAGGTCGATCTTCTAGACACGAGACTTTGAACGACCTAATTTTTTCGCAGTTTAATCCGCGCTGGCTTCCCCTCCACTAAAGAATCCGTGGACCTTCTGAGGGCTGGACGAAAAGAGACCGGATGGCCTCACCATTACTCTGTGGCGCGCTGGGCGCAGCCCTGTGTGGGATGCGACTGTGACCGATAACTTGGTCGCTTCTTAACTGACTGATACTTCTTGGGCGACGGGTGAAGCTGTCGAGAAGGCGGCGTCCCGTAAACACCTCAAATACTGTCAACTTCTAGTACCCATCTTTTCGTACCCTTGGCATTTGAAACCCTGGGCTTGATGAACAATGAGGGCTAGGCCTTCCTTTCGGCTCTGGCACAGAACCTCAGCACCGCTACGGGGATTTTCGCGAAAACAACCTTTTATTCCAACGCCTTCCGCTGACGATCCATTGTTTTGACGCTGTGGTCTTTAGGGGTACATTTTAACGACCTAGACCTTGGGGAATAGAGCCCATTCCAGACAATTCTGTGCTTCTAAATTATGCTGAAGTCTCTGAGCCTCCTGAGGGATCCTTTTTACCACGAGGCAAAAGAAAATTATTAATAACGCTAATTACACTAATAGTCTATAAACTTATATTTCTGACAGGTTTCCAGACCACGTACTCCGTCGCCCACACCTGGTCACAGAACATCTGAGAGAAATGAGCGTTAGTATGATTCCAACGTTCCTCATCAGTCGTTAGTGGCATAGCCTAATACATATTCTATATTGAAAGCGCAGTGCTGAATTAATTTTCATCGCACTACCAATTATTGGTTCTTAACTGTGATACATCATCATAATAATATATACTAACTAATTAATATAAACCGTTTGTTGGTGCCACGTGCGTGCGTTGGCTCGCCACTGGTGACTCTTAGAGCTTACTGTGCCTTGCTTTGCTAACTGATGCGATATTTTCTTTTGTAATGACATTTAACATCGTAGGCCCTATAGGCTAGAGCAGAGAGCAACTCCGATTTGGTTTGCCATTTGAGCGACGCAATATAAATGTTCAGTTACATTACATCATGTTCAACTGTATTATATTTTTAATATAGCGATGAATTGTAATTTTGTACTAAAATAATTGTAACAGTGTACTGAATAAATTGTAATGCTGAATTATTATACTGTATTGTATTGTTATTTCGTACTGGATTGTGATATTGTATTGAATACTAATTATGTTGTGAATTGTAATACTTCATTGAATTGTAAGATTGTACTGAATTGTAATACTGCATTGTGTTGTTATTTCGTACTGGATTGTGTTATTGCAATGAATTGTAATATTGTACAGACTTGTAATTTGTAGATCCTAATTTGCTGCTTGTTTTACTTTGTGTTACATAGTGGGCCTGTCCGATGGTAATGCCCTGTGGTGACTGTGTATACCTTATCCTATCGCACAACGTTGTCATATTATATTGCAATGTATATCTCGCATTGTGGCACATTGTATAGTATACACTGCATTGCAATTTGTGTTGAATAGTCGTGTGGTCTATTTCACATGATTTTTGCACATCCAGTTTGTGTGATAAACGTAACATTATATCAACTACTAAAACGGATTTGCCTTCAACTTTTATGGGCATTAGTTCCCTGCCAGCATATGCCCGCATGAGGCTCATCTGGGACCTATATTTCTATATGGGATGTCTGATCATGTCTCATATGGTCCGCATGAGCCTCCTTATAGTGCCCATATGGGTCTCATCAGATGTTAATGGGCAATCTGGTAGGGAAGTTATACACGAGAATGCGTTTTGCGAAAATTGTCGGCCAACTTGATTTGAACTTGGGATAAAATAGGTGCAGCGCATAGAATGTACTGCATGTGTATCCGAACGCTTACGTAGCGCCCTTAATTTAGATTCAAGATGTGAACTTACCTGAATATTTGTGTGGCGCCTTTAGAGACTGATATATCCTCGTGGAAGTACCTAAAGGGATGATAACGTCGTGATTTCTATAGGGTTGCGAATTCTGAGGGAGATGGAGGAGGTGCACAGTCGTAGAGTTCAGTTGGAGTTTTTGAGGGACACTTGGCTTCGAAAGCTGAAGAGACTGACCCTGCTCAACGAGCACAGAAAGAATCGAGGTCAGCTGCGGCATATTCGATCTTAGGTTCGATGCCACCCGATCACAGTAGATCTAATCTGATCAATGACTTCTAAGTCGCCTTTATCGTAATGCCGAGTGGATCATCTGGCATTGTTAAGCACCAGAGTGATGGTTAACCAATTGCGATGCTATATAAATTATCGTTATACGAGTAAAATCCATGTTTGCTTTAAAGATAAATTTCAAGATAAATTTCAGTTGTTGTCTTAGTAGTAGTTGTTGTCTTAGTAGTTGTTGTCTTAGTAGTAGTTGTTGTCTTAGTAGTAGTTGTCCTGGTAGTAGTTGTCTTAGTAGCTGTTGTCCTAGTATAGTAGTTGTCAATGTAGTTGTTGTTGTTGTCATGACGGCGAATGTCCTATATGACGATTGTTTTTGTATCTTTCTTCAGCTCGTGATGTGTGGAAGAAGAGGTTCTTCGAGGAGAAGAAACGGACTGTTCCACGGGAGGACAACGCGAAGGTTCTAAAGGAAGAGCTGGACAGCATCAATCGAAAGATCATCGACCAGATGGAAAACATCAGAGACAACACCCGGAAGACTGGACCTGTCCAGAGCACAATCGACAAGGTCAGTCACAATATTCAGTGATCAGTTGTGACTATTCAGTAGTCAGTCACACTACCTAGTGGTCAGTGACACTATTTTTGGTCAGTCACACTACTTTGTGCTCAGTCACACTACTCAGTGGTTACGCAGTTGCGATGTCTTTAAAGAGTTGTATAAAGTGTTGTTGAGATACATAGGCTACACAAATAGTATACGAAATGACCATATCAACTTTAACCCGGTCGTTGGTAAATGGGCATTGGTATAAACATTAATCTTCTGCACCGTGATGTTCTGCGGCGTAGATAAAGAGATCTGGACGAGGCTTCAAATGTGTCGCAAATAAGCTGGCTTTAGCGTCGTATAGCGCTCGTCCTTAATGGCTGTTATCAACCCTCTGCCACGTATGAAGCCGATTAATTCACTTCCTGGTCCTAAATGGAATAATCATAGCGGGGTTTTGTTGAAAATGTCGCCATACTTCTTTTTGGCAGCGAAGTCTGAGAATGGCTCAGCGAAAACATCAGCCTAAAGGAACGCCTATGCCAACGTTAATGACCCCTCAGTTGATTACCAATTAATCGACATTATGAAAATGACCGTATTCTCTCAGGCCTATCGTTATGATGACCTTAATAGACCAGGACTACTTTATTACTTTGATATAATTATGCTACCTTATATGAGTTTGTATTGTTACGCTACAGTTACGTCGACAATAATAGACGATGCCTGATCTATTTTTGACGTCGTATAGATACAAACTAATGACATAATAGTGGTCCGCTTTATTAAGTCAACAATAGGCCAGGCTTAACTCATATTTTATTATGTATTATGACGTAAACAATAGACCAGGCTTAACTTGTATATTAGTACGTATTATGACGTCAGAGATCAGAGATTAACTTATTTATTAGTTTGTATTATGACGTCAACAATACACCAGAAATTAACTTATTTATTAATCTGTATTATGACGTCAACAATAGACCAGAAATTTATTTATTTATTAGTCTGTATTATGACGTCAACAATAGACCAGAAATTTATTTATTTATTAGTCTGTATTATGACGTCAGCAATAGACCAGGTTTAGCTTAATTAATAGTCTGTATAATCAGTCAACAAAGACATCAACATTTTCAGATTGATTAGGGAAGGGAAGGAAGTAGGGGAAGGGAAGGAAAAGGAGATGGAGATGTGAAGGAGAGATGAAGGAGAGAAGAAGAGATGATGAATGATGATGATGATGATGATGATGATGATGATGATGATGATGATGATGATGATGATGACAACGATGATGATGATGATGATGATGATGATGATGCATTAGAAGGAGCATAGTCCTTTAATTAAGCTAATCTTGACAGGCTTAATGTATTAACGACTTAATTTTCTTGGACTCTGCTTATTCTCCTTTCCATGCTTCTATATCGCCAACGGTTGAATATTCTGGAGCAATTCCGATGAGTTTTCTGCAGAGGCGCTATATAATTGCCCACTTAAAATTACAAAACAACAGTATGTGCAATGAGTTTGCATGTATTGTGACGAAAAAAAGCGTAGGCCTGTGATGGCACCAATAGTCATCAGTAGGCCTACAACAGGCTTAGCATTTGTTCGTTCATTAGTTTGCATTATGACGTCAAGATTAGGCTTAACATCTCATTAATTATTTTATTACTTTATATTATGACGTCAACAATTGCTTAAGATTTGTTATTTTATTGCTAATTTATTCTTCTGTATTATGATGCTAGCGACAAACAAAGCCTGCGTCATTATTCTTGTATTTTAACGACCGAAGACAATTCTAATGACGATAATAATTGTATTGTGACGTCGACAATAAGCTTTACATTTTTAGTTATTTCTTGCATCATCTTATTAGTTTGTATTATGACGTCAACAATAGACCAGGATTTTATTATCCTGTCTGCATCATAGAGACGAAAGTAGCCTTGTCTTCAACCGTCCTCCGATCCGAGCGTCCGCACATGGGAACAATGGGGGCATTTGCCGTTACCCCTGAATTTTGCGCATGATTTACAAAAATAAAATCTTTTGATTATTATGATTATTACAACAGACCCAACGCGGTTTTCAATGCAAGAAAACAATTATTTAGGTAAAGTCCGTGACCATTATTTACTTTTAAAGTTGTCATGTGTCCTGTGTTCATGAATAGCTATGCAAAGGCGTCATTTTGCTCCTCCTACAAAAACTTGCCCCCTTCCAAAATTCCTGCGGACGCCCATGGGTGATGGGTTGGCTGCACCACGGACAATTTTGTTTTCAATTTCCTTCAGTTACTGTCTCAGTAGCTAGGGGCTTCCATTAATTTGGTCAACAACTTAGGCAGTTTTTGACCCCCTGTCCTTGTTAATAGCTGTCAGACATTCAAGGACCCCCTAATAAAATTATGTCAAAGAATTTACCCCACCCCTAAAAATTATAGCTTAAATTCAAATTAAAACAAGTTTCTCACCCTTTGGTATTAACAATCGAAAGAAAAAATTATCGTTCCATCGAAAAGAAAGTCGAAATATTAGATTTTCGAAAAGAACCTAGGTTATATATGTATTTTATTAAGAGATTATGCAGCGCATTTTCTAATTTAATCTGGGAACAATAAACAAGATAATTTAAAACGAAGAATATGTCGCTTTTGATTATATTTCAAACAAAAAAGAAATAGATCACTCACAAAGACTTAAAATACCGGTAATTCCGAATCTATGGTTGCTGTTTGATTAAAGTATTGTTGATGTCAGTTTGTCTTGAACACCCCTCCCCTTTCAAGAACTGTCAAACTTTCTCAAACCCCTCCCCAATTCTGTTAACACAATTAATGGACGACCTCTGGGCTTATTTTATGCTTGTATTATGACGTCAGCAACAGGCCTGTAACTATAGACTAGATTGGCTAGTCCACAGCAGATGTCACGTGATACATGCATAAACATGATCTTCATTCCTTGGCAATAAATTGTGTTTTCCGCTACCGTATATTAAAGTGATGGGTAGTTATGAAGAAGGTCTCAGTATCGCAAATAACGCCATGTTTTATTACGTTATAGCTACTTACTTGCTCACTTGCATAACAGGTCTTCTAGCCACAAAAGATCGTTTGACAGAATTGAGCGGAAATGCCAGTGTGGGAATTGCAGAAAAAGACTGGAACATTTTATCCGTCAACGAAATTTGAGAGCAGCTGATTTCAACTCTAGCAGTTTTGCAAGTCAGGCTCGAATCAAAATCAATTCCGGTTCCTTTGTTGAGAAAATTCAAAAATGCATGCATATTACACTAAGGAAATTTCTTCTCTTCATCAGAGACTTAGAGTCAAATAATACTAAATCGCACTAGCAGAACTGAGGGGTTGGAAACGACCTCCTGGGTTGTGCAATGAAGACTTTACTGTGGGGTCCTAAGATACACTAGGGTATAAGCCTATTATGACATCAAAGATGTTCCAACAGCTTATTAGCATAGGTTACAACAGCAACAGCCTATCATTTGTCAATATAATATCACTTAAACAAACAATAGGTCTGGCGTTTTATTATAGTTTATACGACTACCAAAACAGGCCAACAAACGACCTAACACTTAATTAGTACATACTACTAAGTCACTGAACATATTGCCTAGAAGTTTAGAAATAGGCCTACATGCTCTGACGTCCACCACTAAAATAATGATGCCTATCAATTTATTAGCATAATTATATTATGACGTCAACCAAAAATGGCCCAAGAGTTTATTAGTACATGTCGTGACGTTTAACAACAAAGACCTGTACTTTATTGTTACATAATTATTATTATGATGTTAACAAACAAAATAATGGCCTAGCACTTTGTTAATAGTACAAATTATGACGTAGACAAACAACGTGCATTAGATTTTGTCAGTACATAATAGTATGACGTCACCAACAAATGGTCTAGCAATTTGTTAGTACGAATATAATTTACAAAACCTTAATAATTGCTCGGCTACGTAGCTATTTGGAGCGTGGTTGGCCCTATATCCGAATGGGTGGTGCAGTCAGCCTGTAATACCGAGAGTACTGGTTCGACCGCCACTCAGGCAGTCACCATGTCAGAACCTTGAGCAAGTCCTTCAATCACAATTGCTCAGCGCCATCGATGTTCTGCCAAATAGTACTGTGTGCATTTCTGGACTGTGGAAGAAGGGCAATTTCAAACACAGTTGTATTGCATAGTTAGGCGAAAGCTGCCTTTCGTTTCGTAATAAATCAGGAAGGCATTTGACCTTTTCCAGGCTCACAAAATGAAGCTGGAGGCCACGAAAATGGAGAACGAGATTGAAGATCTTCAGTCGAAACTGCAGGACGCGAAACTGCATCTCACGGCAGAAATGAAGGTACGCTAAGATGAAGTGGTGGCGACCAATCCCTTCTTCCCCTCCCCTCCCCTCCTTCCCTCTCCCGTTCCCTTTTCCCTCCCTTTCCCTCATTATTATTATTATTATTATTATTATTATTATTATTATTATTATTATTATTATTATTATTATTATTATTATTATTATTATTATTATTATATTATATTTATTTATTTTTGCCCTGAGGTACTTCGTTCCCTCAGGGTCTTAGAGATTAAATTAGTTGTTTTTCTGGAACGGTTATCCCTCATCTAAGTCAGCTTGGGCTGTAACCATCGAGCCGCTGAAGGCTACCGCGTTAAACCGTTGGATAGTGATCGATATTCTCTGATGTAAAAAACTTGTCTCCCTTGGTTCGCCCGTGGTACTAGCAAGATGACGTCCAAGCTCTGTGATAAAATCAAGACCCTTGTCGTTGATTGGGCCCAAAGTCTCCAGTGCAAGCGGTACAAAGCAGTGATTTCCCAGGAGGCCCTTATATTTCTGAGACTTCCTCTCATCTGCCATTTCCGCCGCCGCGCCTGCTCGTGCTGCCGTTGAAGGAAGATAGGATGGGGCCAGTGTATCCACCACTGTGGCATCCCACACCAAGCATCTACCGGCCTTCCATGGGATCAAAGTGAGGCCATCAGGTCTTTTGCCATCGGAGCGACTCAGTCCTGAGGGCTCCTTGACCGC
Source organism: Allolobophora icterica (assembly GCA_963556255.1). Classification (NCBI taxonomy): domain Eukaryota; kingdom Metazoa; phylum Annelida; class Clitellata; order Crassiclitellata; family Lumbricidae; genus Allolobophora; species Allolobophora icterica. The sequence goes on from OY744602.1 coordinate 12,758,441, forward strand.
CGGGAAGCCCGCCTTGCAGAGCGCTCGGCAAATCAGGTCGTTGATGGCCGCGTGTCGTGCCATCCGTCCAAAACCCAGGGGGCACGCCAAACCATGCGATCCCCTGGCTGTGACCATCGCACCACAAGGGCAGGTATGTGGCTCGCATACGACAGCTCCCAGGCGCAATCCGACGGCGACTCTCACTGCCTCATCGCTCAGTCTTAAGCCACACGCAGTGATGGGCAACGTGTAAAGCCAGTCCCCGGCGTGCGCGGCGGTGATCGCTCTCCATCTCGCACGATCGTGATTATCCACCAGCCCTTGTTCCAGGTCGTTGTATAAACGTGTTAGGAGCGGCGCGTCCCATTTTGCCTGAGCACCTGATTGAAAATCGGCTGTTATTATTATTATTATTATTATTATTATTATTATTATTATTATTATTATTATTATTATTATTATTATTATTATTATTATTATTTGCAACATGACAGCGTTATTTTGGTTTGAGGGAAAGGGAGGGAAAAGGGAACGGGAGAGGGAAGGAGAGATAAGCGTGCGCTTGAATGGGCGTCCACATACTGTTTTTAGGGGGGCAAAATTTTTGTAGGGGAGCAAAGCGACTTTTTGCATAGAATGAACAGTGTTGAACACAGAACAAATGACAGCATAAACGGCCGAAGACTTACTAAATAATTAAGTGTTTTTGCATTGAAAATCTTGTTGGGGCTGTTGTAATAATCATAATAAACAAAAGATTTTTGTAAAATATTTGCAAAATTGGGGGGTCGGAGGGGAATGCCACCTCTTGCCACCCTCCGGACGCCCATGAATGTGCGCAAACAACATGTAAAAGGAAATGAGTACCTGCCACACTATTTGCTTAATTAATTTGACTATTTGTGTTACTTAATTCAGCTTCGCAACCAATCGGAACGCGAGCTGCAATTCCTAAAGGCGGAGTTAGCGCAACTGAAGGTGAAGTCTTTACCTCGATTGGACGACGAACCTCACATAAGGACTGTCAGGTCTGCGATTTACACCAATCAGAATCTAATCTTTAAAACTCTGGTAAAATTTTTATTACACTTATCCAGAAAGTCACCGATCAATGTTCCACGGACCACAGTCAGAACAGAGTAGATAACACTTCAGTGTAAGCATCTAGACCAGTGATGTCAAAGAGCAGGCCCGCGGGCCATTTCTGGCCCGTCGATGATTTTTTTCTGGCCCGCGGCTGTATGCCTAAATACTAAAAAATTTGAGAATAAGTGTTCAATTTTTTTAATTTTTCACACTCAATACCAAATACATAGTTTTTGCTAATGACGTCATTTTATTACGCTTGCTCAGACCATCGATATTCTAATATTCTAAATATAGATATCGATGGCTCAGACGCACATATCTGCATATTCAAAGATGACTCTTGTTAAGACAAGACATAGATCACGTCTGAGTGACTCAAATCTACATGCAGATCTCAGAGTAGCGTTAGCTGTAGATATGCAGCCTGACATCCCTACTCTGGTCAAAAGAAAACAGTGTCAAGTTTCCAGCGCCACTGTTACTAATCAGTAAAATTGAGTAAATGTTTCCTTGATGTACACTGGAGAGACATTTCATTCAAACTTAACTCCTTAATTTTCATTGCGAGCTTACTATGCGTTTGACAGAGGATTATTCTAATTTTTAAATATCAGAATAAGATAATTTTGAGTTATTTATGAACAATAGGCCAACAAGAATACATTGACCTTAGACTTGATGAGTTTTATGTGATGTTCGTGACTGATAATGAAGATCAAAATTGAACTTTTATAGGCCTACAAAGCCCTAAATCATTTGACTGTTTCTATGTTCAAAGATGCGCCATTTAAGATTTAGTTTTGCAAAATTATCTCACCGAGCCTCGATCCCTACCACATTTTGCTCAGGAGCCTTCGACAACTTGGCCCGCCACTTGCTGGAAAGTAATGCCACTGGCCCGCCACTGAAAAAGGTTTGACACCCCTGATCTAGACTCTAGACTCCTTTTGCTGGCCATCAAATGTTTTAAAAGCTGACCCAGTTCAACGAACCTATCATAAATGCGCCATTTTCGGGTGGTGCCAGTCTCAAGCCTGGATGAAGGAGGGAAGCGACGTTAATCATGATCGCTATGACACCGATCAATTCATTGAAAAATGAGCAGGGTTGAGGGTATAGGTCGTCGCTATTGAAAGCGTACATATTTAGTTACATTTACATGAATGAGAACGGGTATAAAATTAGTATAATTATTTTCAGGTACAGCAACGGAAATGACGAAGAGGAGGAAGAACCGGAATATGATGAACCGATTGAAAAGAAGACAACGGTGCAACTGACCTACAGGTAACAACCAAATAAGACATGCCTTTACGTATAACTGACCATTTATGAGGTCATTATTATTATTAATAACTGCACTCAGAATGGTACTTACCTACACATAAATACATACATACTACATACATACATACATACATGCACACATACATACATAAGTATATACATCCATAAGTACACATCCATAAGTACAAACATCCATAGGTACAATAGTACATGCATGCATATATACATACAGATCCTATTGACCTAGTGTGCATAGTAAATGCAATATACTACTACTACTACTGCTGCTGCTGCTGCTGCTGCTACTCTACTACTACTACTACTACTACTACTACTGCTGCTGCTGCTGCTGCTGCTGCTGCTGCTGCTGCTGCTGCTGCTGCTGCTGCTGCTGCTGCTGCTACTACTACTACTACTACTACTACTACTACTACTACTACTACTACTAATAATAATAATAATAATAATAATAATAATAATAATAATCATAGGCGTAGACTCTGGGGGGTCAGCCGGGGCACGTGCCCCCCAATAATTGAGGAGCCGGGGCAATGCCCCCCAAAAATCGAGAGGAAAATTTCTTAGAATATTAAAATATTATGTTTCAATACAGACAAATTTCTTCAGAAACACAAAAACAGAGACACAGAACTGAAATACTATCAGAAATTCATTATGAAAACAAAGATTTATTTTTATCTTCAATATCTTCAAAATGAAACAAATTTACATGTAAACAAAACGCCCTATTTCATACGCATTAACGTAACACCGGAAGGCTCTGCTAAATGTCCAGACCGGAGGTGAAAAAAGTTTTTTTCGGATTTTGTTTTAAAAAAAGAAGAAACCCACAAAATTTGTTTGTTTTTTGTTGTTTTTACAAAATAAATTTCTTATTCTTGTAGAAGTTATTTTGATAACATTGATTTAATGATTTTTAATTTCGGAAATCGCAACTGAATTAAACTGAGTTGGAGCTCTTCTTCGTGCCATTTTTCATGATTTTTATGATCCGAAATCCGAAAATCTTGAAAACAACAAAAACAAAAAAAATCATAAAAAACGAAAAATACAACAACAAAAAACAACTTTTCATCCAGAAAAAAATCTTGGTTTTGCACCTCTGGTCCAGACCCCATGCCCCACCAATATTTTTGACAAGTTTACGCCACTGATAATAATAATATTTCCAGAGAGCCAAAGAAGGCGCCCAAGGACCCCCTTCCTTCAGTAAGACTGCCTGAGCCACCAAAGAAATTCTTTGCCTTCGAAGGAGGGACCCTGGAAGAGGCGTTCAGGGCGTTTGCCACGAAGAACAACGGCCTGGAAGCGACTGGGGCGGACATCTTCAAGTGGAGCGTCGATGCTGGAGTCATTGGGAATAGCCTCAACAACCACCACGTCGACATCTCCTTCTGCAAAGTCAAACCGAAAGGAATGAAGTAAGCGATTTATATATTAAGCTGTGCTCTGTGCTACCGAACTTGAGGCTGTGCACATAAATGCTGGTCCGTTACGACACCTAGCGTATAGCGAGAAACGTTTTCCAGAGGTTTATAGTAGGAGAATGTCAAGGTAACTAGCTAACTAACTAAGTAATTAACTAACCAATTAAGTAACTAACTAAGAAGTAAGTATGTTCTTTAATAAACCACCTGCAAACGCACTGTGGCTGACAAACAGGTTAATACAGAAAGAGGTGCACGAAACATAATATAAAAACTTATAACCTTGTTAAATAGGATATGGAGTTGGATAAAAGAGATAATAGGGAAACGAACATTGTCAGTAGGCGATTTTTAAAATTACAGAAAATTACAGAAAAAATTCATATATTTATTTTACTTTAAGTAACTAAATAATTAAGAAATTAACGAATTAAGTAACTAACTAATTACGTAAGCAAGTAACTAACTTGCTAACTTACTAATTAAGTAAGTATTAAGTAAGTAGGCTAGAACTAGCCCACAAAGTAAGTAACTAACAAAGTGACTATTACGTAACTGAGTACTAACAAAGTAACTAACTAATTAAGCAACTAAATAATTAAGTATCTAACTAATTACTTATGTAACTAACTAGCTAAAGTACTAATTAAGTAAGTATTAAGTAACTAGCTCACAAAGTAATAACAAAGTAACTAAGTACATAACTGAGTAACTAAGTAACTGAGTAACTAAGTAAGCAACTGAGGAAATAACCAACTACGTAAGTAACTTGGTCACTAACTAATTAACTAATTGACTGAATTTCTTCGTAGGACGATAACAATAAAGGAAATGATTCCATTGATTGATGAGTTGGCTGTGAAGTATCGCGATGACACGAAACTCAGTTTCCAAGCAGCCAGAAAGAAACTCATCGAGAAGTTCAGCAAAGCTCCCTTCAAACTTCATGGAGCCACGGTATGCACTACATTCGAACCATATCATAGACCAAATCAGTCAGTCAGTCAGTCAGTCAGTCAGTCAGTCAGTCAGTCAAGGTGTCAGTCAGTCAGTCAGTCAGTCAGTCAGTCAGTCGGTAATCTGTTAGTTGGCCAGTAAGTCGGTAGTCTGTTAGTTGGTCAGTCTGTTAGTCAGTCATTCAGTCAGTCAGTCTGGGTGCAATCAGGGATTGGTGGTCAATAAGTCAGTTAGTCAGCCAGTCATTCAGTTAGTCGGTTTTTGACTAAGTAAGTAAGTCAGTAAGTCGTTCTGTAAATCAATCAGTTAGTAAGTACGTCAGTCAGTAAGTAACCAGTATGTAAGTAAGTCGATCAGTCAGTAAATTGGTCTGTCAGTCAATTAATCAAACAGCCAGGAAGTCATTTATTCATCCAGTCCACGAGTTAGTTAGTCAGCCAGTCAGTAACTTATCATTCAATCTCTGATTGTGTGTCTGTGTGGTTGTAAGTCTTTGTGTTGTTTGTGTCCGTATGTCTGCCTGTAATAAAACGACTGTCTCCTTTGCCTTAACGTTAGGTTCACTTGTTCTCTTTCTACAGCAAGCTTACAAGGGCGGTGCAGTAGACCGCTTGACAGATGTGAAAAAGTACACGGGGTTGCATAAGGATCGATTCGACCCCAAAACCGGAAGAGGAAAGGCTAGGGAAGAAAGACAGCCTGTCACCGACAACTCCGGATACGTCACCAACTATAAACTTGCCGGATCTTACGACAAAATACAATGAGATGACTGCGCATGCGTCGCCGGAAGTTGATCGTCACCGTGAATTAATCCCACAGAGAATATAATCCCTCGCTTTGTGGACGTTAGGCAAAGGGTGGCTGGCGCTATAGAAATTTTAATCGATAAAGGGTCACGTGACTAGATACTACAACTCAAGTCTCTTGCAGATAATAATAATTCCTTTGAAGATTTTAATAATTAAGTAGTATTCGTTCAAAAATTAGTTAGGCCTAATACTTAATCATAAAATCAGCACGCAGGGCTTGACAATAAAAGCGGATTGAAAGCACAATGAACGTTTTCTTTTGAGTTACACGTAGGCTTAGCCTAATAGGCCCGAGTTATTATTAGCCCCAAAACAATTCTGTTAACCTTAAACCTAAAAAACTCTACTGCTTGAGGTCTTGCCATAACAGTCCCGCATGCTTATCATTAGACTTGCCCCTTCAGATATATCTATAAGGAGCTCTGTTTGTCGGCGATTGGCAATCGTTAATTAGCTTAACCACCGAAACGTGGCCTGATAAGGGAATGCATCTGAAGGCTGTGTGCCTGTATGTGTGGATGTTCCTGTGTCTATGGAGTTTACCTGTATCGGTATGTGTGTGTCATCTGTAATCTACACTAACTGTCGAGTCATTTAGACTATGCATATCAATATATAATTTATATCAATGTATTATCATATAGATTTGCATTATATATATATATATATATAATGCAAATATATAAACATAATACACATATATATATATAATTATATATGTAGGTGTGTGCATGTGATTGTAGCATACCACGCATGGTTTCGAAAACAAGTGTACCTAACGTCGTTAGCATTCACTGCGACAGCTGTGCTTAATAAAGGAGGTCTTGATAAACAGAACACAAGAGACTCTATTGTTGTGCAGGTCTGAGTGAGTCAGACCCTATAATTGGTTTGAAGAAGTGCCTAAAACACTCGGGAATGTCAGCTGCATATAGTATACGCCTCCCCAAACTATCAAACTGTACTTTGTGTCCGAAAACGCGCTCTTTAGGCCCTGGTCTGAAGAGTCCACTTGGGCACTGGCATAGACTTGTCCAAAATATTGGGGAGGGGGGCGGGGGGATTTGGTTATTCATTCTACACTTGTTGCACTAGGTGTACAGTCCATCTCAATTATTGGGGGGCAGTGCCCCGCAGAGTCTACGCCTATGCCCTTGAGTCAACCTAGGCAATTCTGAATATCATAATTATTGCGATCTGCGGTTGGTTGGTGGCAGCGAGGGATGAAATTGGGGACATTAGCGGAATGAGTCGTGAGAATGTATATTCAGTGGTAGACAGTCTGACGCAGTAGATGGAGAGACCTATGAGCAGGATCAAATGTATGGAGAAAATGTAGATTCACTGAGAGATAGTCAGATCCGGTGCGAAACACCTATGATAGAACACAAGGCAATGGAAACATGTATCTTGAATTTAAGGTAGTGGGAAACGGTGTGGGATGTTCCCTCTTAGGCCTATACCTCATAAAAACATTGCACTCCACTGGAGATCATCAGTGGGGACAGGGAAGTTATTCTCAATTGATTTCGCCTGCCAAAAAGTCAAGAAAGTATACCGAACTGAACAACACAGACGTTTAATTGAGAGCTTTGATAGTCATAAGCACTCGAAGTCCAGGTAACGTTTCGATAACGTTTCGAATATTAAAAATATTCATATAACTTCAACACACTGACACGTCTTACAGATATAAATTATATAATAAATGTGGACAAACTACAAAGGCCTATTATATTTTGTTCGCATACGCACAGTCTCAACAAGAAGGTCATACTAATAAGGACAGAATTTACATCGAAGTAATGGCGACGTTGACGGTTGAATAGATAAATCTGATAATTTGTTCAATGCTCTGCTCCCATCTTTGGCGCAATTCTTGCGAATTGCGAAGTGGGTTAAACTACTACTGTTCTTTAGAATTGAATGGCCGAGGTTTACATGGCGACTTGGGAGTTCTTGGCGAGAACGTGTTTCTGGTAGTCCGTCTTGCAGTAGAGAACTCCGTCCGCTTGGGCGTAGTTGTTTAAACTGAAACAGCAAATGTTGCAACAGTTACTTAGACTAAACACATAGATAAGCTAGACAGGTAAAGACAGGTTACAGGTTAGAAAGAATAAGCTATGGAATATGATGGGCTGGGATAGGCTAGGCTAGGCTCCTAGGATATAGGATTGGATATTAGAGAGGAAATTGTAGGCAGAATAGGACAACATATGAAAGGATAAGCTATAGTCTAGAACATAGGACAGGAAATAGGATAGGATAGGATATGCTGGGCTGGGCTAGATGAGGATAGGATTGGATAGAATAGGTTGGAATAGGATATATCAGAAAGGAAATGGCAGGACATGCAAGACAAAATAAATAGGGACAAATTACGATATGACAAAGGAATCGATAGGCTGGGATAGGCTAGGCTATCAGATAGGAAATTGTAGAACAAAGCAGGGCAACATAAAATAGGGTAAGTTAGAAAGGAAATATAGGATATAATAGGCTGGGCTGAGCTAAAATAGAACAGGATTGGATAGGATAGGATATAGGACTGTACTATACAAATCTTCAACTAAACAAGATTGCAGAAGATAGGGCGATATTCAGGCCCGCATGGGGGTGGGTGGGTGCTAAGGGTGCCGCAGCACCCAGGCGCGCAGTTTTGAGGGGCCCGCATTTTCGGAAGTACATTAAAAAAAATTTATTCTACTTGTAATTGGGCCCCGCGCTGATGGCTATATAGGTAATCACAGCACCCGGGCCCGCACTAGCCTTAATGCGGCCCTGGCGAGATGAGATAAGAATAGATAAATACCTGACGCCCATTTTGCAGACGCTGCATTTGAAGCAGAGTTTGTGGTAGACCCGTCCGCCGGCCTCCAACCGCTCCGCCGCATAGACTGACTTATCGCATTTGTCGCATTTCTCTTGTGTTGGAGCAACGAAAGGCTGCAACACGAGACAACAGCGTTGCAACACCACTTAATCTAATGTTCATGGCTGATGCAAAGCAATCACAACATTGACAACTTTTATAATACCAATGTAAACTACTCATGAGGAGCATTCGTAGGTTCGTGCACAAGTATGTAAATAGGTACGTAAACAGGTAGGTAGATAGGTAGGTAGTTAGGTATACGTAGTTAGGTAAGTAGGTGGGAATAGGTAGGCAGATCTTACTTAAAGTAGACAAATAATTGAGGTAAGTACTTTTAAATAAATGACTTGCATAAACACAACATTGATGCAGGGTTGTTCATTGCATAGATTTGTTTAATATAGCCAGCCCCTATTATCTCTAACTGTATGCAAACAACATCCTATATAGGTTGTTTATCATTTAGACTATTGTCAAACTGTCAACTGAAATAATAGACCACATCCGGGATTATTCACAGCAACCGACTTAGTCTACAGCACAATGACTTTAATTTTGCGGCTCATTTTAAGCTTAAAAAGATACCGCAATTGTCATTTATACGTGGTCAAACAAAACACTAATTACTTAGACATCAGTATAGGTCGACCCCAATTGTAGTTAGACCCATGTGGGATAACGTGGCCGATTGGTGAGCAGGCACGTAACTAGGATTTTTCGTTTGGGGGGCTTAAACCTTGAACATGGCAACATTTATACAGTGTTCATACGAATTTTAGCCGTAAGCATACAACGGCTTGACTTGTTTGGGGGGGCTTCAACTTCGTTTGGGGGGGCTTAAGCCCCCCCAAGCCCAACGCTAGTTACGTCCCTGTTGGTGAGAACGCTTGCATTGTGACTCGGAAAGCACGGGTTCGAGCCTCCTCAGAGACGGTAACTGTGTAGGAACATTGAAAGTTTTGAAACTAGTCCTTCACTCACAGTTGCTCAGCACCATCGACTGATTCTTGATCCATAGATAGTGGTGTTTCATAAATGCTTAATAATATTAGTTCTATAACCATATTTATCAATGACCGCTAGAGGTAGGGTACGTCTCGATCATTTAGGGCCTAAACTCCACGTTACCAAACGAATGTAAAACCAACCGGTCACCAAACTCGCAATGATAATGGTACACTTTCAAGTACAGCAGCGTAGCACTATTCACAGCTATTTGAATAGGTTTCCTATTAGGCAGCAGAGTCCAGAACGTGGCCTAAAAACTGCTGCGGGGGTCGCGCTCGAAATCCTGCTAATAAAAGCTTCGAGGTTCTACAGGAGCTATCTATCTATCTATCTATCTATCTATCTATCTATCTATCTATCTACCTACCTACCTACCTACCTACCTACCTACCTACCTACCTACCTACCTACCTACCTACCTACCTACCTACCTACCTATCTACCTATCATCTATCTATCTATCTATCTATCTATCTATCTATCTATCTATCTATCTATAATGAACTTATATAGCGCCCCTTCAATAACTCTACTCAGTGGCGCTCCCGACTATCGCCCGGTCAAAAAGAAAAGATAGCTATAGATATATGCCTACCCAAATAGGCCTATTTAGGCTTAAATTTCTCCATATGGTAACTTCAATAGCCGAAATATATGTACAGGCTTACTATTTATGCCAAGAAGTTCTTTAAAACCTATGTGATCTATACAACCCAATTCAAGTAGCCTACCTGGCAGGTATACGCCAGACCTATTAGTCTGTTTACATAATCAATGCTAGACGATTTCCATTATTAGAAATGTATGCATAGGCGAATCTATAAGTCTTAACTCAGCTTTCGCTATAAAAAATATATACCAACCATTTTGATTTCCTTTCAAAACTACGAGCAGAATCTCAGAAAATGATCGAAAAACGTCTGAATGAGTCGACAGTTAAATGTTCTCCCTGTGCTTTCACCGTAGAATACGCTGCTCACGAAATGTATGATCCCTTCTTATACTGTTGGCCAGACAGCTGGAGATCCGCGCAGCATATTTGCATAGTCGTCTGAAACCTCCTACATATTAGGCCTATTTGGTCGGCTGCCTACAGCAGCTTTAAAGGCCTACAGCGGGCTCGAAGGCCTACGCACTGTCAGCCTATTCAGGCAGAATTCTTGTCTGGTTGTTTAGGACCGGGGTATGAGTCATCGAAGACTCGAGTTGTGACGTATATTCTACTTCCGGCGAAGGGTAATTCGTCTGTTGAAAGGGCGGACAGAACAACAATAAGGGGCTCAAGAAAAGAAATAAACAGTACGGCCTTTCAAAGAACAAGAACAAGAACAATTAAAAACTCATC
>OY744602.1:12774243-12911743 GCA_963556255.1 Allolobophora icterica
ACAACACAACACAATAGACTACTATGAAATACAGTAAATGTATTGTGCTGTATTGTGTTACAATATGCATATAATACAATGTAGATACAGTTAAGGATGCAATAAGGACACTTGAACGCTAATCAGTCAGTATGGACTTCGGAGGGGCGGATAGTGGAACGAAGCCTGCCGTGCCCTCTATGGTTGACTGCACCCGCAGATCGGTGGCTGACTAGTTAAAGGCCCTGCCTGTAGGCTAAGCATTCTAAGCACCACAAGTCAACTAGATTGTTATCCACTCGAAGGGTATTATAGCGTAACGATCATTAGTGTTGGTTAGTATTATGCCACAAACTACGTCAGTGGGTGTTTGGTTAGAGTAAAGAGGATGAGGGGGGATGGGGAGAGGTAAAAGGATGCGAGGAGGAGGAATAAGAAGAGACACAAAATGGTGAGGAGACAGAGAACTAAGATGTTGGGAGAAAAGGGGCAAACGGAAGATGGTGAGGAGGAGAGGGAAGAAGGAGGACGAGAGAGAAGAGTTGGAGAAGAAGAGGAAGAAGAAGAAGAAGAGGAAGAAGAGGAGCAGGAGGAGGAAGAGGAACAGGACCAGGAGGAGGAAGTGGAGCAGCAGAAGGAGATAGAGGAAAAGGAGCAGAAGGAAGCAGAAGAAGAAGCAGGAGGAGGTAGAGGAGGAGGAACATAAGGAGGAGGAGGAGGAGGAATAAGAGAAGGCGGTGGAAGAAGAGGAGCAGGAGAAGGAAGATGAAGAAGAGGAGGAGGAAGAAGAGGAAAAGGAGCAGCGGAGGAGGAGGAGGAAGAAGAAGTGAAGGAGGTAGAAGAGGAGCAGGAGGAGGAAGAAGAAGAACAGGAGGAAGAGGAGGAGGAATAGGAAGAGGAGGAAGAAAAGGATGAGGAGGAGGAAGAAGAGAATGCGGTAGAAGAGGAGCAGAAGGAGGAAGAAGAGGAGGAGAAGGAATGAGAGGAGCAGGAGGAGGAGAAGGAATGAGAGGAGCAGGAGGAGGAGGAGGAAGAAGGGATGAAGAAGAAGAGATAGATCGTAATAATATGGGAATATGAGGATTGCGAGAACAAAGTATCCTATTCTGCCCACAGACGACTGTTTGTTTACTTTCGGAGTCTGGGCCTTTAGGCCTAAAGACTACGGTGTAGACCCGCCAATATCCTTCGAATTCAAACTTTAAAAATTTGAACGGCAACCCGATGGCGCACTTTTACTCATGGCCTAATGGCGATTCAGGCCACCTGCTGACATATTATGCTGCAGGGCCAAGAAAAATTGACATGGATAGCATATCAATCTCATGGCGATCTCTCTGAGTTTGCTAAGAGATTGCTTTTCCGTTTAATGCTCACAGTTATTTATGTCACATTTTGACAAATAAAAGATGATGTTATTAACATGATAGGAAAGAGAATGAAAGAGCGCTCCTGAGTAGACAGCCTTGAAGGGGCGCTATATAAATGTTCCTTAAATGAAATATTGTTTTTAACAGGGCTTTTTTTCAGCCGGAACGAGCCGGAACGGCGTTCCGGCACCTTTTTTCAGCTACTAAAAATATTTTTTTATTTTAATAATAAAAACAATAATTTTGTTATTTTAATTTAATTTCAGTGTTTTTGAACGGTTTTCAGTGTTTATTCAGACCCCCACCAACACCCAATCCCGTTTTTCTCGTGATTTTAGCCAGCCCATAAATGTTGCGTTCCGGAACCTATTGTTCCGTTCCGGAACCTTTTTTCTAGAAAAAAAGCACTGGTTTTTAATCAAATAATCTTCAAAAGCAAAGCTCCAATTATATAGACACCTGCAAAACGCTGGCAATCGACTGCATAAATCATATGCATTAGACACGGTTTTAATTCAAATAATGACCGTTCTTCTAACTCGACACTTAGCCAAAACTTAACAACTAACCTAATTGAAAACTAACACTAATGCCAATATCAGTAATTATGACAGCATAAATGACCAATTGATCCCCAATTCCAAGGCTAGGCCTAATTTTGCAAATGACACCACTGCGACGTATATTTTAGGACAGATGTTAAACTTATGTTAGATTGTTTATAAAATTGTAACATTATGATACTGATTAAAACAGGTGTAGTTGTAGGCCTTCTGAATTTTGATTAAACTTAGATGATTAAATTAAAACAACGAAAGATTAGTTTTATTTCGGCTCACAGTGTATATATACATATAGTACTATATGTTTTTACACAAGAATTATATATTACTAGTGCATTTGCCCGTCATATTATGACGTCATATTATAGGCCTATATGTATCCTTGGTTATCGCCGTCGTCAAGACGGCAGGTTTATGTTTCACAATAGAACAGAACCGTTTGTGACGTAGCGTTTAACGTCGGACGGACACTATATGGAAACTATATGTATACTAGTGTATTTGCCAGTCATATTATGACGGCAATGTAGGCTATGTAATTATGTCGTTGGTTAAAATGTTGGTCAAGACGGCAGTACTGACGTCACAAACGGTTTCTGTTTCACAACAGAATCCAGAAACTGTTTGTGACGTAGCGTCCTCCGACAGACACACGCTATATGGATATTATATGTATAGATAGATATCTATGTATATGTATATATATATGTATATCTATGTATATGTGTATATATATACACACATATATACATAGATATACATATATATAATTCTTGTGTAAAAACATATATATATATATATATATAGCCTATGTATTCTATTTTGTGTGGCAGGCCTGCGTTTGCTGATTGGTTGAGTGCATGGTAGCGTTGTGAGACGGTCACGGAGTTTTGAAGCGACCTCAATTAGGTCTATTATAAGATATATGCTTAGCTCAATCAAAATGCTTCTTGATACAAAGACTGTATTATATAAAAAAAATACAATGCATTGCTATTATAAATCTATACCATAGTAGCATGAACTATTTGAGTTATTTTTTTAACTCATGTAGGCCCTACAGCGCGCCCTAACCCTACTGCTACTGCTACTGCTACTGCTACTGCTACTACTACTACTAGGTCGCTATTTCTGCACTAACTAAAAACCATCCTCCCCGGTCTCCCGCGTGACAGGCGGGGATACTCACCACTATACTAACGAGGATTCGCGACTGGTGCAATACGTATTACTATGTTATAGGCCTACCGCTGTGTTATACCACCGGCATAACCGCATAGGCCTAATACATGTATATTATTGTTCTAGAGCCAAATTCCAAGCTCAATGCTAAGCCGTACTGTAATATGAACAAATTGCCCCAAGTCATTTTTGCATTAATTATGGTATGCGTAAATTATTTCATAGTTATTCAATTTGCAAAACGTGTAATCTACCTGTAGGGGGTTTGAATCCCGGACTCCTACGTGACAGACGGGGAACTCAACAGAGAATCACGGTTAGGCCTTGATAGTTTATTATGTGTAGATGCTTAATTTTTAACATGACAAAGATGATTAGCCTTGACCTCCTCCTTCAACTGTATTGGGACTGGTAAGCTATTTAGCAACTCGTCATACTAAAACAATTAAAACAAAGAAAATGGCCTACGTAGTTATTTGGTTACGATTGTTTTCAAACAATGACAATACGTCGCTATGGTAACGACTGTCTACAAAAATGAAATACGTAGATATGGATATGGTTTTCAAACAAAGAGGATATAGGCTACCTAGATATGGCTACAATCGTCTTCGGGCAGAAGAATACTTAGATATGATTTCGATTTTCTTAAAGAGAATGCGTGGACATGGCAGAGGATTTTGAAAGAAATTACCACTGGTGGGGATATTTAAAAAAGGACACTTTTCGCGCGTAGTTTTAAGTAAAGAGGCAACGAATCAGAGAAACTTGAAAAAGGACATAGGCCTATATTGCAAATAATCCCTGAACTGAACTTGTAAGCAGTCAAATTATCGAAATAAAACAAATTATCAAAATTATCATTAGCATTTGTAATTTTATTTATTTTTATTTATTTTTTCCGGATATTTCTATAGCGCCTCTCGCAGTCAACTACTACTCAGAGGCGCTCCCGAGCATTTGATACTGTGCCGGAATTTTCACGCCGAAGCGCCACGAGCAATTGCGAGTGAAGGAATTGCCCAAGGTCCGTACGCAGCGGCTAGAGTGGGATTCGAACCTGCAACCCTCCGGTCACAAGGCGCCGAACTTACCACTGAGCCACCACGCCCCAAATCTTGTAGTAGGCCTACTTGTACACAATTAGGCTATTTCAAGTCCAACAACAAGTAGCCTTTTGCACAACTGTAGACAAGAACAAGAAAAAATAGAATAAGACTTCATGATTACTGAAAAAGATAAATGTTAAAGAAACTTGAAAAAATTAACAGCTTCTTTGAAAAATTTCAGAACCAAATCTCTTTTTGAGTAGGCTAACTGTCTAATAGTGGGTTGTTTATGTCTTATAACTTTTCTACATTTTTGTATATAGGATAATTGGATTGGCTCAGGTGGTAGAACAATGATATTGTTTAACAGCTAATGCATAGAGCGCCAAAATTATTAATGACGACTTCAACTTCGACTCAGTGTCATAATAAAGTAAAATCATTTGATCATTGGTGGCGACTGGTGAGATTAAAAGGGTAAAATTCACTGGTCGGGAAAAGGGCAAGACTGGTGCGGAATTTGAGAGGGCTGTGGGGAATTTCCTCATCAGTCAACTTGTTAAAAAATCCCCTGGGATATGGCTACGATTGTCTTCAAACAAAAGAATACGCAGATATGGTTACAATTATTGTCTTCTAACTTAAGAAAACGTATAGGTACGTCCCGTGTTTTTCGTGCTTTCAAATCGCACGATGGAATTTAAGCAGACAGTGAATACCATATTCTGTGTGTATATAAAAAGCGTTTGTTGGCCATCACCGTTTTACAAATGCTTTACACACATTATAGTGAATTGCGTAAGCAGGACCAGTCTTTAAAGCAGCATTTTCAGATGCAACCGTTGGCCCCAGATGATGGAGAGATTAGAGACGAGAGAGTAGAGAGTGAGAGTTCAGCACACTAGGAACTTAAAGGAACGGACAAGCCTGTAGGCTGTAAGGCATATTGCGTAATCACGTGCAGACAGTATGACCTATTGACCTTAATCAGTATAGCGTTAATTAATATTAAAGAAGGCAGTGAAGTGCGAAATTAGGAATATTAATTATTAATTATTTTTGTGAACTGAGTTTTGTGTACAGTCTTGCAGTGCGAGATATTAGCGTATATATATAGTGCGCTTACTTTAGTTTCACGTGTATATGTATATATGATAGATGTATAACGTTTAGTCTTAGTGACACGCGCGGCCGGCCGATATCGGCAGCGGCGCGCTATATGTATATTATTAGAGTTCGTTTAAGCGCACAGAAGACAGGTGTGTCAAGAGGCGCGAAGAATTATGCTGACTAGAGAAGTTTGAATTCGAGTGTGTTCGCTGTAGTAGTGTGGCTGACTAGTTGAGTTGTAATCGAATTGAGTTCTGTCTGTTTGTTTCTTATTAAACTAAAAAGATATTAAACTGTGTTGCTGATTAATTCAGGTTATACTTATACGTAGAATTAGTGTTCAAAAGGTGAACGTTAAATAGGCGTTAAGTACAAAGAGAACAAGGATTTAATCAGAAGGATTGTCAACGGAAGGATTAGGTTGACATTATTGGTGGCAGCGTCGGTGTGGATAAATACTCACGGTGGATAAATACTCACGGTGGAATAAATACTCACGGTGGAATAAATACTCACGGTGGATATAAACTCACGGTGGATTAAAATTCACGTTATCACCTCCTTCGGCGGATAGAAGAATCTACGACGGTGATAAAAGAATTTACAACGGTGTTAGAAGAATCTACGACGGTGTTAGAAGAATCTACGCGTTGTTGCTGTGTGACGTGTCTACGATATCAACGACGGTGGAACACGAGAAACGGTATAAAAATTTCGTTGTTTTCCACGAACAAATATAAAAGAAATCCCGTTTGTTTATCGATTCACACAACAAGAAAAACCGTGACTTCTTTGAAAAGAGAAATCACCAAAGTAAACAAGTAAGATGGAGAAACTAAGTGCTGAAAGACAAGCAGATATTAAGAAGATGTCTACTGAAAGGCTAAAACAGCGTTTGTTGAAAGCCGGTTTTAAAGAAGAACAATTAGAAGGTATGTCACGTGGTGACATGATACAGGAACTCGCTGAAGTGTGGGTGAAAGAAGAAGTAGAAGAAGGTGCAGTTGGCGGTGCCGTAGAAAAGGTTATTGAAAAACCTCCTGCGCCTATGTCTATGGAGATGTTGATGCAGTGGATGATGATGAAAGAAGATAGAGAGGAGAAACGCAGACAGGAAGAGAAAGAGCTGAGACAAGAAGCAGAACGTGTAAGACAAGACGAATTGCGCTTGCAGAGAGAGAAAGAAGAGAAAGCAGAACGTCTGCAGAGAGAGAAAGAAGAGAAAGCAGAACGTCTGCAGAGAGAGAAAGAAGAGAAAGCAGAACGTTTGCAGAGAGAGAAAGAAGAGAAAGAATTGCGCTTGCAGCGAGAGAAAGAAGAGAAAGCGGAACTTGCAAGGCAAGAGGAATTGCGTCTGCAAAGAGAGAGAGAAGATAAAGCAGAACAAGTGCGTAAGGCAGAACTTGAATTGCAAAAGAATCAGTTTGAGATTCAGTTAGAACAGTTGAAAAGAGATAGGGAAGATCAGGGACGTAACTAGCGTTGGGCTTGGGGGGGCTTAAGCCCCCCCAAACGAAGTTGAAGCCCCCCAAACAAGTCAGGCCGTTGTATGCTTACGGCTAAAATTCGTATGAACACTGTATAAATGTTGCCATGCTCAAGGCTTCAGCCCCCCCAAACGAAAAATCCTAGTTACGTTGCTGGGGAAGATGCTGAAAGAAGAAGATTGGAGCAGATGATTGAATTTGAAAAAGCTAGAAAAAGTGATGAAGAGGTTCGTCAGCAACAGATTGAAGCAAAGAGAATGCGTGAAGAAGAAAAAGAAAAAGCGCGAACGTTAGAGTTAGAACGTGCGGAACAGATCAGACAAGAAGAACTCAAATTTCAGAAAGAAAGTTTGGAAAAGGCAGAGGCAGAAAGACAGGAACGTCTGAAACTGGAGAAATCAAAATTGACATTGAAAGAAACGCAAATGAGAGAAGAACGGGAAGCAGAAAGAAGGAAGCAGCAAGAAAGTGAAACTTTGGTGTCAAAAATTAAGAAAATAGGTGATGCAATGAAGCATGTATTGCCTCAAATGCCAACTGATATGATGGAGGTGCCATTATATTTTGAAACAGTCGAGAACGCGTTTCGCAGTTTTGCTGTGGAAAAGCCGTTTTGGGTTAAATTATTACTACCATTGATGACGCCGAAAGCTCGAACCGTTCTGAATAGATTGTCATACGATGATCTAGACAATTATGATAGAGTCAAGCAGCACTTATTAAAAGAATTTAAGTTGACTTCGAGAGAATACAGAGCCAGATTTGTGGATGCTAAGAAGACAACAGAAGAGACTTATACGATGTTTACGGCAAGACTGAAGAACTTGCTAAACTATTACGTGAGAAGTCGAAACGTGAACAGAGAGTATGATACGCTCTTTGATTTGCTGGTAGCGGATAAGCTAAAAGAATGTTTACCGCCAGGTCCACTACAGTTTGTATTGTCGAAGGAAGGAACTGACTGTCTTCAAGCTAGTGCAGTGGCAGACTTAGCAGACATTCATGTAAACAATCGAATTGGGTTTGCGATCCCAAATATAAACAGTTATCCTTCTCAACGTTCCGTAAACCAAAGCCAGAGTGGAAAGTGGAAAAGTAATCCAGAAACAGGGAGTCAGTTCAAAGGTAAAGAAGTCAAGGCTAGTGTCCCTGTACCCAATGAGACCAGAGAAGTGACGTTTGGTCGTCAGGGATTTAACAAATCGTCAGCGCCGTTTGCCAAGAGGGAAGGCAACACATCGTTTACGCAGTATAAGAGAAATGAAGGAAATGAACAACGAGGCATGGTTGTGAAGCGTTGTCACAACTGTGGTTCAGACAAACATTTGGTTAAATTTTGTACAGTTCCAGTGGCAGCAGCTAGTTCTAGCAGAAATCAAGAACACACAAGGGTGAATTTGATTCAAGTGGTTAGTGATACAGATAATCAAACCGCGAGTCAAGAAAACCAAGAGACTGAAGTAAAGTCGGTAATGAAATGTGGTATTCAAAAAGAAATTCTATTGGATGCTGAAATTCAGAGAGAAGTCATAGGAAAAGATGACAGTCGAATATTGAAGAAATCGTTCTTGCAATATGTCGAGGTTGAAATTCGTGCAGTAGACGGTAAAGAGCCAGTGAAAGTCAAAGCACTGAGCGACTCGGGTGCAGAAATTCCGGTGATTAGTGAAGAATTACTGGAAGGCATGAAGGTGGAACAAATTGGAAAAGTGAATTTGCAATGTGTGGCAGGAGATGCCATTCCTGCGAAGTTAGTGAAAGTCGATGTTAGACTGTGTGATAGTGACGTGGAAGAAGAGGGATTTCCGCGTAAAATCCAGTGTTCACTTACACCTTATGTCACCTTGATGTGTGCTAGTATTGCAAAGATGGGCAGTACAGAAAGATTCTTGTTGCATCCAGAGATAATTGCCGAATTAAAAGCCGTACCACAGATGAAAGTTAAAACGATACAAGGAGATGTGAGTGTACGAGCAAATGTAATGACGAGAGCGCAGAGTCGGAAACAGGAAATGGTAGATGTTGATGAGAAGAGTGAAACTGAAAGTTCAAGTGATGAGGAAAACGAAAGTAATGAGCAACGAAGCTTATCGCGAGATGGTGTAACATTAGAGATGAATGAGCAAGAGATGGTTGCATGCGAGAATGGCACATTAAATGAAACTGAAGAAGACAATGAATGTGATGTGGGGATAGGAGACTTGTATAGAGATGAAGAGATGGATGAAGAACAAAAGGTGCAGATTGCCGATTCGAAGAAGTTCGAAGAGCAACAGAGAAAGGATGAATCGTTGAAGCCGTGGTGGAAGTTAGCACAAGAGAAAGAATCTGAATTCTATGTGATCAACGGTTTATTGCATAAGAAATATCAGATATTAGACCAGACGATATATCAACTAGTGTTACCAAAAGAGAGACGAATAAAAGTGATGGAATTGGCGCATGAGTCGGTATTTGGAGGACATCTAGGAGAAGAGAAAACAAGAGAACGAATAAAGTTGTCCTTTGTATGGCCAAAGATGAGAAGAGACATCGTGAAATTTTGTAAGTCTTGTGAGAAATGTCAACTAAAGGCAAGGAGTTTGGTGATGGATAGAGTGCCCATCACTCCAGTCTCAAGAGAAGAGGTCGCCTTCAAGAGAATGACGATGGACCTCGTTGGCCCGATCGATCCAGTATCTGCTGCAGGTCACAAGTATTGTTTATGCATTGTGGACTCGTGCACCAGATGGCCTACAATCTTCTTATTGAAATCGTTGACAGCGAAGGCTGTGTGTGAAGCGTTGATGGAACTGTTCATGAACGTTGGTGTGCCGTCCGTGATTACAAGTGACCAAGGAACGAACTTCACAGCCAGTTTGACAAGAGAATTTCTCAATTTAATGGGCTGTAGTCCAAGATTCGACACACCAGGACACCCAGAGGCTGCTGGATTAGTAGAGAGATGGAATCAGACATTTAAAAAGATGATCCATCATGTGATAATAGACAACCCGAGGAAATGGCACAAGATAATTCCTTTCACAGTGTGGGCATTACGAGAAGTGCCGAATGCAACTACTGGAGTATCACCATATATGCTTGTCTATGGGAAAATTCCGAGAGGACCATTGGCAATATTAAAAGAGAGTTGGACTAGAGAAATAAACTTACCACCTCATGTTGGAGTTAAACCAGAAAAGTATTTGAAAGAACTCAAAGAAAATATGGAGAAAGCATTATTGTTTGCAGAATCCTACTCTCGAGAAAAGCAATTACAATACACGAATCAGTATAACAAGAGAGCAAAGCACAAAGAATTTGAAGCTGGTGAGAAAGTCATAGTTTTGTATCCAACGTCAACGAACAAGCTTATTTCTCGATGGCATGGTCCATGTACGATCATACATCGAAGATCAAAGTACTCTTATTTAGTCGATATGGGTGAAAATGGTCGAAAAATAATTCACGCCAACAAGATCAGAAAATATGTTACTCGAGCATTAAGTTGTGGTCTAATCGTTGAAGAAGATGAAGATTTTGGTTCAGTGGTTGAATTACCAATGAGGAATGAGGTTCAAGATGACAAGAATTCACTTAACCTCGATCCTGAACAAATTAGCCATTTGACAGTAACTCAGCAAGAACAGTTGTTGAAAGTTTTGAACAAATACTGTGACAGATTTTCAGAAAAACCCGGATTATGTACATTGGTTGAACATGAAATTGAACTAAAACCAGGATTGATTTCATGGAAAGGAATTTGCAGCATATCGATTTCCTTTGATTTATCGAGCAGAAGTGGAACGTCAGATCAAAGAAATGTGTTTTGTAATAGAATTTTACCTCATTCTTACCTGTAAGGTTTATCGGTCATGTGGTTGGGTCTGGTAAGATAAAGATGAATCCAGACAGAATTGAAAGTTTGACTAATTTGAAGATCCCAGAAACTAAGAAGCAAGTTAAGCAACTGCTTGGATTTTTTAATTATTACAGACAGTTTATTAAGGACTTTGCACAGATTGCGAAACCTTTATCTGATTTAACTAGTAAACGTGTTTCTGATAAGATTGATTGGACTGTTGAACATCAGCAAGCATTTGATTTACTTAAAGAGGCTGTGCGATCCAAAGTAGTGTTATATGTTTTTGAAGTGGGAAAACCATTCAATTTGTACTGCGATAGTAGTGACTTTGCAGTTGGGGCTGTTTTAACACAGATGGACGACAAGGGAATAGAACGCCCTGTGTCATTTATCAGTCAGAAATTAACTGATACCCAGAAGAGATGGGCTACTGTGGAAAAGGAAGCCTATGCTATTGTTTGGGCTTTAAACAAGTTAAAAGAAATTATAATTGGATCGAAAATTTTCATTTTTACTGATCACAATCCTCTTACATACTTGACTGAGTCAATGTCTAAGTCTGCTAAACTTGTGCGTTGGGCGTTAGCCTTACAAACTTTTGATGTTGAGGTGAAGTACAAGAAGGGCAGATTGAATATTATTGCTGATTGTTTGTCAAGGTTATAAGTAATCGTAAGACTGTTCATTATTTAGTTAGATATATATATATATGTTTCATGTATTTTGGTAATTTCGCAAATTTTGAAATTTAATTTGCTCAATTCCAGAAGAAGGAAGGAGGTAATGTGAACTGAGTTTTGTGTACAGTCTTGCAGTGCGAGATATTAGCGTATATATATAGTGCGCTTACTTTAGTTTCACGTGTATATGTATATATGATAGATGTATAACGTTTAGTCTTAGTGACACGCGCGGCCGGCCGATATCGGCAGCGGCGCGCTATATGTATATTATTAGAGTTCGTTTAAGCGCACAGAAGACAGGTGTGTCAAGAGGCGCGAAGAATTATGCTGACTAGAGAAGTTTGAATTCGAGTGTGTTCGCTGTAGTAGTGTGGCTGACTAGTTGAGTTGTAATCGAATTGAGTTCTGTCTGTTTGTTTCTTATTAAACTAAAAAGATATTAAACTGTGTTGCTGATTAATTCAGGTTATACTTATACGTAGAATTAGTGTTCAAAAGGTGAACGTTAAATAGGCGTTAAGTACAAAGAGAACAAGGATTTAATCAGAAGGATTGTCAACGGAAGGATTAGGTTGACAATTTTGAACAGGAATTTCACGAAAAAATAAATGTTTGGAGAACCGGGGTATCGATCCCCGTACCTCTCGCATGCTAAGCGAGCGCTCTACCATGTGAGCTAGTTCCCCGTCCACGAAAGAAGTCATATTACACCAAATGTTTTACTTCTGTCGGCGATAGTGCTATAAGCCTACGTAATCGTAATCGTAAACGTAAACTCAAAATTTCTAAAATGCCACTTGAAAGCTAAGCGCAGGGCACTAACTTATTCACGAGCGCTATTTGTAGGTATTCATAATTAATATAAAATTGGTAGGCCTAATTATAGGTTCATTCGATGAATATGAATTGTCCATCTTGAAGAAACCTGGGCTGTGCAATTTGCCGTGACTAAATCTTTGTTCCAGTATGTCCTTGGTCAAAGATCAGTAGGCCTAGGCAGGGGCGTAGCCAGACTTCATTTCAAGAGGAGGCAACTACTGCTTGTCAAAACTTTTATGCAATTTTTCTGAATTTCTGATTTTCGCTCTGGGAATTTACAAATTTTTGTTCCTTTATGGTACGAAAAAAGTTGATGACCTTTTTTTTAGTCATTAACACATTCGAAGACTTACTTTCTTCTTCAAATCAAGAGGAGGCAAAATCCACCTCTGCTGGGGTGTACTTGAGGGCGCAGAGCTATAACCCATGGGAAATTTAAAAATCCACAAAACCAAGAGGAGGCAAATGCCTCCTCTTGCCTCCATGTAGCTACGCCTATGGGCCTAGGCCTAAACTGCCTACGCTAATGCATGTTGAGCTGATACAAAAAAAACTGAAATTCATAGGCCCTTTTTATGGTAATGTGAAAACTTCTCAAGACGGTGCGTAACCTTTTCCTACGCAATTCCCATTAGGACCTAATAGCAGTGAAAATAGATAATCCTACTAGGCTACTTGGACTAACTGATAGTAGGCCTACTTGTACCGCAATTCTGACATCTTACGCCAGCTGCCCGGTTAGCTCAGTCGGTAGAGCATGAGACTCTTAATCTCAGGGTCGTGGGTTCGAGCCCCACATTGGGCGTAGATGTTTTGCATGCTTTAAATACGAAAAACACTTACGCTCAACAAATGTTTTAGCTCGAACCTACGAGGCTACGACCCTGAGATTAAAAATCTCATGCTTTACCGACTGAGCTAACCGGTTTGCTGCAAACCGTCATACGATTAGGCCTACTCTAATTCAACCTGGCACACAAGTGCAGCCCTACTCGTGCATCATAGAGGATAAAAGCTATCCTTCATGGGTTTGAAGTGGTCTCTCTGTATGTATGTCTGTGGGTGTCTGTGTCTAGGCCTATCTGTCTGTCTGTCGGTGAGTTTGGCTCGCTGGCTCAGCCTGGCTAGCTGTCTGTCTTCGAACCTGCATGTCTGTGGTCTATCTGTATGTCTGTGAGCACGTCTGTTTGTCCATGTCTGTCTGTCTCTATTCTGTCGTTTTAGTGCCTCCTATATTTCGACCATTAGGGCCTATAGCCTATCGTTTCATCGTCCTAAATGAAAAATACAGACGTAGGCCTACCTTTACGGAATGGGTGTAGCAGCTTTCTAATGCGTCAAAAATGACAGCATTGCAGGAGAAATTCTTACTTTGAATGGGTTTATCACAACAACGACCATTCGAAATGCTATTCAACTCAAGAATGGGCCTAACCAAACACCTCCAGTATCAACTTTAGCTGATAATAAAAATCATCTAAAATTTAATCAGCCTAAATCTGGTAGCAAGGTATAGATCACTACATTACTACTACCACTTAGAAGCATGAAAGCAGAGAGCGAATGCGGTTCATAGAGAGAATGAAGGCAGGCAGGCAGGCAGGCAGGCAGGCAGGCAGAGTTAGAGTGAGATTTGTAGCATAAATAAGGAGACTTCTTTGCAGAGAAGGAGAGACAGAGTGCGTGAGAGAGTGTGTGAGTGTGTGAGTGTGTGTGTGTTTGTGTGTGTGTGTGTGTGTGTGTGAGAGAGAGAGAGAGAGAGAGAGAGAGAGAGAGAGAGAGAGAGAGAGAGAGAGAGAGAGAGAGAGAGAGAGAGAGAGAGAGAGAGAGAGAGAGAGAGAGAGAGAGAGAGAGAGAGAGACGGTAAGAAGATAGGCCATATTGGATTATTTTAGAAGTTAGAACAAGTTTGAGTCTGAACTGGACGGATGACGTAGATTTAAGCTTATTTGCAACAAAAACCCCAAAGTAATGCTTTTTTGTGTTCATTTTGATCGAAAGATAACATGGAAGCCAGTACAATCGCAGGAGAAAATCACAGAACAAGACAATGTTCCTCTATGGTGTCCAGTGACCAATGCGTCGCGTGGCTCGGTTTCAAAATGGACTTCATCAAGGTATACGAAGCTTCCGAACGGTGCCAGCTATACAATTTCAGCAGGTCACGTCAGGGTCATGGGAGTAATGCAGGAGGTCGAGTTTCAGAGTTTACAACATAGACTTCTATTGACATAGACCTACTAGATAAAACGTAAAAAGTCTTTTCGATCTAATAATTGCACTAGTAATGTTATGGGACAGATGCTGATGTTTTAAATGTAAAAAATATTAAAAATTCCAAAGGTCAAGAGTAAAATAGGCAGATCAAATGACCTCCCGCGACCCATGGTAGCGCCGCCACTGCTTCCGAATCACTACAGTTAACCACCAACCATGATCAATATCATTATCCTAAACCTATCAACACACTCATCGTCATCTTCAGCAGCAGCTACAATACCTCTCCATACTCACCAAAGTCACTACTATAGTTCTTCTTTTAATTTATTTGTGTTTATCTGATTATTCATCGCGCTAATTTGCACAAGGTTAGTAGATCTGAATCCGAGGAACGAGACTCAGTGTGCGCTCAAACTTGTCCAGGTTGGCTACATAGGTCCGCTCAGCAGGTTCGATCTTTCAATTGTCAAATTATAGCCCCAACGCGATACCGAACAAGTTGGGGGGGGAGGGTAGCTTATAGGCATAAAAACATAGTTAGTTGATTACAAGATGCTGGTTTAGGTTGTATCAATCGAACGAATCTACAATTATCAGTCACCAGTTTATAGGCCCTATTTAAAACATTGATGACTTGTCTTATTCTTAAGTAGATTGCTAATGCTTGTGATATATAGAGACTGTTAATTAAAAGCAGCGGGTGTAAAAGCCAACACCGATAGTTTACGCGCTACAGTATTCAACTCTTATTTGATCATCTTCATCGTCGGCTATTACTTGTAGGCCTATACAGCTGTGGGCTATGATGAAAAACCTCATCTTAGACGTCAGTTAAGCTAGGCCTAATAAAAGACACACTTTACAAGTATATGTATCATTGGACACACAATGAAAATATTCCTTGAAAAGGTGGGATAGAAGTTCATTCTAGACTCCAATGAGGCTTAGCCAAATAAAAGTTACCCTCTTGCAAGTAATTCTTACAGGCCTATGCCATATTGAAACGGTAACGTGCATGGCTAGAGCATCTACAGCCGTTGTAATGGTAACTCTTAGCACTTTGATCTATCTTTCGTCACGTTTATTTGTGATGTCGCAGTTGACAATCAAGGTTTATGTTTACGTGGTACACTGCTGCTTCCATATCTATACATATAATATCCATAGAGCGTGTGTCTGTCTATAAACGCTACGTCGCAAACGGTTTCTTTTCTATTGTGAAACAGAAACCGTTTGTGACGTCAGTACTGTGGCCTTGGCTACGGCGATCAGAGCATTTTAACCAACGACATAATTATATAGGTCTACACTGACGTCATAATATGACGGGCAAACACTCTAGTTTATTTATAATAATTAGTAGTACTACAACTTTGATCAGTGCTGTTATAATTTTTGCAATCATTAATCGCTACTCACGGTTTTTATGATGTCACAATTGGCAAGATATGTAGTAACTACAATATACTTTCAATTATTGCTCCCATTTTAAATTGTTAATTGTAATAAATAATATGACAGTTGACGTGCGTCATCATGTGTCATCACGCTGTTATGATGTCACAATAAACAAAAGTGGCCATGCTTATTGCTATCTAACATTCACTGCTCCTCATGTTTGTGTATGATGTCACAATTGAAAAACATTGTCATGGTTACTGCGATCTACTACCCATTGTTCTTCCCGTTTTTGCTCGTAATGATGCAACTGGTAATCGTGTTGTCATAGTTACAACAATGACAACGTTTGTCAATTGTGACATATAATAAGTCTAAGATTCAGTGTTCTTGTATTCATGACGTTAAATCCGTTTGTTGCTGTTGTGACAATTGACAAGCGTTTTCATAGTTTTAACCATGGTGTAAGAGATTAAGTGGTGCGTACACTCGCCTGTAATATGTGACTAATAATAAACAGTTCGCTAGATGGCGATGGCGTCGCGATGGGATCAAAATTTCCATCACCGCCTATCGTATTGTATCGTATCTAGTAATTTATAAGGCGCCTCTCGCAGTATAAGCAATTAAGAGGCGCCCTCAGTGCATGAGCCCCGTGGAAACAGAAACGTCTTGAGCAAGCAAGTAGATGCTGAGGAGATTCCCATCATGAGTTTAGTTCGAAGTCGAGATAGAAGACCATTCCAGACAGAGGGACCTGTGACAGTAAAAGCTCGACGTTGGGCCAGAGTGGTCCTAGTACGAGGGACAAAGAGATCAAGACGGCCAGTAGAGCGCAAAGGACGAGCAGAAGTTGCAGAGAGAGGTTGCCTCATAAGGTCAGATAGGTATTTAGGGGAAGCCATAGCTGGGATTTGGAAACCAGGAGGATCTTATACTTGATACGCGAAGTAATCGGGAGCCAGTGTAAGACTTCAGTCATATATATGTGGAGATATGAGCAAAGCGAGGAAGACGTGTTATGAGCCTAGCAGCAGCATTTAAGACTGATTGGAGGGGGAGAGGTGTAGCATGGGGAGACTGAGGAGAAGCGAGTTACAGTAGTCGACCCAAGAGCAAATGAATGCATGCACAATGGAGGTAAAGACAGTAGGTACAGTGGATCGCCTGATGGCTCTGTTGTCTCAGTTGGAAGAAGCAGGAGCGAGTCAGAGTCGAGATAATATTATCTTCAGTAAAGGTGAGGGAGTGAAGTAAATAAGTAAGTAAAGTAAAGTAAAGTAAAAGTGAGGGCCTATAACTGTATCACAACAAAAACTCCCTCATATCTCTCCGACCTTCTTCACAACCACATTCCCTCGAGAAATGTGCGGTCATCTGGAACCCGAACCCTTGTCCTTTATTGGTGTCGCACTACAGCTGCAACAAAATCTTTCATCTCATCCACTCCTCCAACATCAGGATCTCTGAACGACTCTCACCATTTAAAAAAATATCTAGACTGAACTTTTCACAAAGGCCTATCTGGACTGATTTCCCTGCTCCAAGTGCTTCTGAATCGTTGCATAGATTTCTCTTTGACCGTCTACGAACTATGGCACACAAATCTCTACTACTACTACTACTACTACTACTACTACTACTACTACTACTACTACTACTACTACTACTACTACTACTACTACTACTACTACTACTACTACTACTACTACTACTACTACTACTACTACTACTACTACTACCAGGGGCGGATCCAGAAACTCTGTCAGGGGGGCCAAAATTTTTATTGTCATCTCCCAAAAAAGTTGATGACTTTTTTTTTTTTAGTCATTAACCTTTTTCATGTCTTCAGTCTACACTACGGGACCCGCGTTCTGTGTACATTTTACTCATCCACGCCTACAGGGGGGCCACGCCTGTGTAAACATCATAAAACGCCCATAAAATACATGTTAAAAATAAATAAAAATTTCAAATGGGGGGGGGGCCATGGCCGGATTGGCCCCCCTGGATCCGCCACTGACTACTACTACAACTACTACCCTCCAACATCAGGATCTGTACGACTCTCACCACTTTCAAGGTTGACAATTTCATAGGAATTGATTTAAGGAACATGAATTAGCAAAGACTCATTGATCATTTACTGGAAGTGGTTTGATTGCTAATTGCAGAGGGGAATTTGTCCGGAGGGGCACATGGGGGTGGGGGGAGGCGGAATATGTCCGGGGAATATGTCCTGTACTCATCATATACCTTATTGTTCTTCAATACTGATTTGCACGAGAAACCAGTATTAGTCCAAAAAATAAACTGAGCACGAGTCAATGTTACATTTTCATATTTTGAAAGTTCATCAACAGGTGGTTTGATTGAAACTAAGTGAGCCAATCACATTTAAAACAACTGAAGTAATTGAAACAGTATATCAACAGCTGATATTGTTTAAGATATGAAATTAAGAAATCAGTAATTAAAAATACTTAACATTAGAGCATAACCGGAAATCGCCTCGGACATTTGCCTCGGCCGAATATCCCATTTTCCGGCACTATTTGCCTCGGCAAATACTGTAGGCTACACGCAAATAGTTGCTTGTCTGCCTCACATGCCGAATTCTGGGCGCATGGATTTTATTTTCCGATTCAGTGTTCCGATAGATGGTAAAGGCAAGTAGCCATTGTCACGCAACATCTTGTATGCAGCTTTGGATTTACACCGAATTAGCAGAGCATCCAAAATCCATTCTGGATCATATCTGACACCGGTGTGGGATTTTGCCTGCGTGTTCTTTTTAGCTTGAGATAACACCATCTTCATTTGCGGAGAGAAGTCCTCACAATCCTTTAATTCTTGCTCTAACTTTTTATTTCTCAGTAATGCCTGGCTAAGCTGAACCTTGAGTTCCTTGATTTTCGTCTTCTGCCGCCAAATTATTCTATTTTTAACATATCTTTCTGAGGCAAATTTTTTACATTTTAAACAGATTGTGATGCTACCAGGTGTGTGTGTGACGAGGTTAAATTAAACTCGTCGCAGTCCATATCAATGTCCACAATTTCATCGGACCTGCATGGAAGTTCATCAATACTTGTCGGTTCATTTTGTTTAGTTGGAATACGAACTCTTGGCTGACGTGGTTTTGCAATCTTACGACTCAAATATGGTGGTATATTAGGAAAAAAGGTTCTGCATCTTTCGTTAACTCCCACCTCCCACGTTCTGTCTCTATAACCTGACCATTGATGACATGTTTATAAGTTTTCAAGATAAACCTCGACTCAAAATGCATATCGCAAAGATAGTGTTATGCTGTCAGAACACCATCTCGGGGTATTCTTCTTTTCCAAAGTTCTAGCCTGTGGGATGGTGCATGGAAAAAATGTCGTTTCACGTTGGAAACATCGGTGGCAGTGTGATATCCAGATTTGCATCCGGGCAGTCTTGTTGTCAAGACCTTAAACCTCAAGACCAAGACCAAGACCAAGACCTTGAACCTCAAGACCAAGACCTTGAACCTCGAGACCAAGACCAAGACCAAGACCAAGACCTTGAACCTCAAGACCAAGACTTTTAAAAACGAACTCGAGTGCACTCGAGACCAAGACCTTGGTCTCGAGGACAACAAGACTGCATCCGGGTGCCCAACATGTAGGCATTGTCGGAAAAGTCCTAGTTACAATATTAAAATTCAGTTAAAACAACACAAATAAATTCATTCAACATACTTGGCTCATGTTGATGTGATACAAACAGGTAAACAAACGGGGTTCGGCTCGATCTATATACCGTACGCTACTGCAGGCTACCACAGGACCTGCTATCGTGCGCCGGTAACTAACTCTAATTCAATCAACATTAATATTGTTTGATAACATTTCCGCGAGTGATAACACTGTAACACCGGCTTTCGGTACTTTAGTGGGATACACAGAGGTGCCGTACGCGACATGCAACCATTGCCAACCAAAATGCTTCTGAATGGTTAGGCTACATCGATTTCTCTTCGACTGTCTACGAATATTGGCACTTAAATCTCTGTTATTATTATTATTATTATTATTATTATTATTATTATTATTATTATTATTATTATTATTATTATTATTATTATTATTATTATTATTATTATTATTATTATTATTATTATTATTATTATTATTATTATTATTATTATTATTATTATTATTATTATTATTATTATTATTATTATTAGAAATGCATGAAACCATGGTGTTTATTATAAATAAATATATTTCTTTAATTAACCACAGCAATAACAACGGGAACTAACCAGACTGAATAACAATATATTATTGTTACGCAAGTATAAACTAAATATCGATTTATTTTCAATCCGTAAATATGAAAAATATAAACTAAATATCGATTTATTTTCAATTCGTAAATATGAATTAATGGCAAATATTCTTGTTTATTCCTATAATCAACGTCCAACGTCGATCAACTGGCGCTACCCAGCGCCACCTACCGAATACAAATAAGTCTAGTCAAAAATATAACATAGCAAGTATAGGAAGTGTTTCCACCACTTAATCTCTTACACCATGGTTTTAACTGTACCTCTGTTTGATGACGTAATGTTACAACCTCCTACTATAGTAAATACGTAGGCTTACTGCGTTAGGATGCATCTTTGAATAAGATTGTTCGTCCCGTTTGCTCCTATGTCGACAACTGTAATTATGGTTAAGCCATGTCGTTAATAGATGATCGCGTCTTCTATTACAAATTACAATGAACATTATTTTGCTTTCACTGTCTATATTGTCTTATTAATTTATTTAGGAAATTTATATAGCGCCAATCAAGAACTAATCAGTACAATGTAATGTAAGGCAGAGGCGTTGCGAGAAAGGTAGCCAGTGGAGAACGTCTCGCATGTATTAAGAGAAATGGCCGAATTTAAGAATGCGCCTGACGAAGCGCCCAGCTGAGCAGAGAACGCATTCGAAGCTCATATCTAATGGTTTTAATCTCTAGGCCTACTCGTGAAATTTTCAAGCGCTATATAAATCTTACATTACTATACATGCACCTCCAAATGCCACCCTGAGCGCGAGGTGAAAGCGGGGACGTAAAAGGAAGAGGATGAAAGGGAAGAGTGGAAGGAAAAGGAAGGTGCCACTCGATGAACGCTCGTGAATAGGCTGGTGTCCTGCATGCGCTTGGCCTTCGAGTGGCGCTTTAGAAATTTGACATGGCTCGCAGTAGAAGCCTAGCACATTTCAATTTTTAATGCTGTGACTGCGAGCGGTGTTCCTCTAACACCAAAAATCTCAGTTTCCTCACATATACGCCTACAATACATTTTTCTCAGATTGAGATGGTTTAGGTAGTTTTATTTCTAAATCATCGTTGAAAATTTTGAGGTTAACAATAACCCAAAATTTACTCCATTTTGGCCTAAGTTACTCAAAATTGCTTAAACTTCTGGGGTTCCGCCCCAGACCCCGCTGGGGAGCTTACGACGCTCCCCAGACCCCCTAGTCGTTAGGAGCTTCTTGCCTTCGGCAATCGCGGCATTGCGCCTTCGGCGTTCGCAATTCCTCCACACAGATGTTCCAGTAGGTCCCCCAACTTCTAGACCGTGGTTGCGCCTATGAGTAGGCCTACTTTCACTATTATCCACAACTCCAAACACCACCACCACCACCACCACTACCACCACCGCCACCGCCACCGCCACCGTCACCGTTACCACCGCCGCCGCCGCCACCACCACCACCGACCCCGCCGCCGCCACCACCACCACCGACCCCGCCGCCGCCGCTACCACCACCACCACCACCTCCACCTCCACCACCACCAGGGCCTATTACTATTACTAGGGCCTACTATTACCGCTGTTACTAGGCCCTACTACTATTACAACGACTACTACTGCGCATAAGCTTATAGCATAAAATGAGATAATTTAATACCAATTGGAAAGCTGGGAAAGGAAAATTAAGTTAATCACATTTTTGATGCCACTTAGCCTACTATTTTCAAGGAGTGGAATTATTTTTTTATAACCATGAGAAATATAAATCACATCAGATTTCGCAATTGAAATGGATCGAAACAGAAAGCGCCGCCAATGTGCTGAATGGCAATCGTGTTTTTGTCAGAGGCAGTGTGATTCTCCTTACAGATTTTATTTTAGTTACAGTTACAGTTATAGTTAATGGTTTTTCATTTTAGTTATAGTTACAGTTATAGTTAATATTATTTTTTAGTTACAGTTATAGTTATCGTTAACGAAATCATTTTGCTTTCGTTAACGAAAACATTTTCGTTACCGTTATCGTTAATGAAAATCACACTGAATTATGAAGACGTGTTACACAATAATTTGCTTAGAGCTTTGACGAATGGGTGCATTCAGCTTCATGAATACACAGCGCTCCATATTCACCGACATCCAAGGCGAACATAGGAATCATTTTGCTTTCGTTAACGGGTGTATTTTCACGTTCTCACGTTAGTTGATATTGCACTTTTTTTATTCGTATTAACGAAAATAGCAACGAATTTTCGTTAGTGTTATTTTCGTTATAGGCCTAGTTATAGTTATAGTTAATGATATTTTTTAGTTATAGTTATAGTTATCGTTAACGAAATCATTTTTTGTTCGTTAACGAACATTTTCGTTATCGTTAACGTTAACGAGAATCACACTGGTCAGAGGTACAATAAACCAAATTTTTTCAAGATGAACATTTTTTTAATTATTTTTTTTTGTTTTTTGTGGCGTTTATGGTTTTTTGTTTTTAGATTTTCGGATTTCGGATCATAAAATAAAAAAATGGCATGAATAAGAGCTCTAACTCAGTTCAATCACAGTATAAATAATTTATACTTTGGTTCAATTTAGTTGCGATTCCGATATTAAAAATCACTAAACCAATGTTATTAAAATAACTTCTACAAGAATACAAGAACAAGAAAGTTATTTTAAAAAGCAAATTTTGAGGTTTTTTGGTGGTTTGGTTTAAAAAAACTCAAAAAGAAAAAAGAAAAAACAGCAAGTTTTGTGAATTCACCTTTGGTTTTCAGCTGGAAAGAAAACGAAATAGCCTAGCGCCAGACAAACGTAGCGTATCCAACTTCTAGTTGTTGAATCCATCGACCTCATCGACATTATATTAAGTGGACGGAGCGTAGACCAGTACATTGCCTTTTAGATTCTGACGCCTGCCTATTATGCTAATGAGCTCTTTGCCTGACGTCATGGCTGGCGAAAGCTTAGTATTTGCCATCGACAATTAAGTGACCCGACCCACTGCGCATGCGCACACGAGAGAAACATGACGTCACAGGCATCTTTGCATGCAACAGGCCAGGCTTCAACTTGAATCGCTTACGCTCTGTCCACCTAATATAGGTCGATGATCGACCTATTATTAGGTCGATGGTTGAATCTTCCTTTAATATAACGCCATTTTGTTGAGCTTGACGAGAGAGGATTCACTTTTGTTAATTGTTATTATTATGCTGGTTCAATTGAGTTCAAGTTCTTTTTAATCATATATTATTTTTTTGGTATTTTGATACTTACAGGCTCATACTTGTAATTATTTTTACCATAACGCATACTGAGATATGAATGACTGGTAAACAATTTTCGGGCTCAGCTTTTCAGAAGCGTACTATAGCGTGTTTGCCCTGTGTCTCTTGTTGTAGGAAGA
Source organism: Allolobophora icterica (assembly GCA_963556255.1). Classification (NCBI taxonomy): domain Eukaryota; kingdom Metazoa; phylum Annelida; class Clitellata; order Crassiclitellata; family Lumbricidae; genus Allolobophora; species Allolobophora icterica. The sequence continues at coordinate 12,797,642 of OY744602.1, forward strand.
GGCGTAGGAGGAGGAAAAAGAGGAGGAGGGAAGGCGAACTTAGTAGTGGGAAAGGAGGCAAAGGCATTGTTTGATGCGCACTGACAAGCCGCAATGCTGACCAATTTCTGGCGAGTGAAGTCATACAATTGACTTTACGGCCTATCTACATGTAGGAGGCTGTGGGGTGTAGGGTGACCATATTTCTTTTCTGCCATTCCGGGACACGACAGTACTTACTGTACTTCCAATCTAAGTCAAATTCAATTTGGCTCTGGGCTCATTTCGGAAGAGCGCTAATTTAATAATTTCCAAAATTAGAGCCTATTATAGCAGCGCCATGTTTTATTACTACAGCGCCATGTTTTAGGCGATGATGTAAGCTTACAAAATTGTACATAGATGTCTTAGACAAATCAGCTTCTGCTGCAGACTGTAGACCCAGAGTTACTAGTTAGCCATACTCTGCGGATTTTTAAATTTTGTGCGGCGCTGCATATTTCTTGATGTTATTTCTTTTTTCACTGTCTAATTATTGGGAAATTCAAATAGCAAATTCTACGCATTTAATTATAGAACATTTGGTGGGGTGTTGAAGAAAACGTCGTGGTTGTAGAGGTGGAGGAGAAGAACAAGAAGCAGAAGCAGAAGAAAATAGTATGAGAATCATATAGATAACTGTATTTGAGTGGAGCTATATATCACTGCAACTAATACAATCTTATAACAAATAACAACAAGCAGTTAAACAGTTAACCTCTAACAGAAATGGCTAAGTGTTGAAAATATTACTACAAGTATGATGTGAAGGTATTGGCTACTTTAACTGTTAATGTTTGACAGTAAGTATCACAATATTATACAGATTTTAAGTGGTTGAGTAGAATCTTCAGCTAGGTTGGAATTACTATATCTTATATGCTTCAGTGGCCTATTTCCTCTAAGTTCCTCTTCAAAGCTATGGTTGTGTCGACTCAAAGTTCTGTCAATGAAAGTTATTCCACAGTTCTAAAACCTTTGCCCTGACGAATTTCTTACCTCCAGATACTGTTGGTTTTGTAATATAATTATATCTATGGCCTCTGGTAGCCTTAATAGTTCTTTGTCACTTCAAGCCATTCTTTATTTATCTTTTTATTTGCTTAGCGGAACTAGACTGCATCTGTTCAATCCTTTGGTATCTTTCTAGTGCAAACACATGCATTGATAATCTGTACCTTCACCTATCTTATAAAAATTCTCCTTTCTCTTTGTGCAAATCTTAAGGATTTTGTTAATGTTTGTCAACTCTTTTCACTTTTGGTACTTAATAGTTTCCTCTAAAGAACTTTGTTCTGTTCCAATAAGCTCCATTGCTAATTTGCTTTTAACTCTGTAATGATCAATGGCACCAATATGATCTCTTAACCTTAGATTCTGTGGCACATTCTTGTGAGTTTCATTATGACTGAGAATGTTGTTTCCTACACTGAGTTGAGTGAGGTTGATATGATTAAAATCTAAGAATTTCTCATCTATTTTTTTCTTTCCAACCCATTATGCAGTTCAGTATAGCAACTGAAGTCAAGGATATTTATTTTAGACCTTTCTAGAAGTTCATAAAGCCCATTCATTGTCATATTATTGGGATATGGTACTGCATAGCAAAGTCCAATCAAAATGTTATATCTAGCTATTTGAACACCTAACAGATAACAGAGTGATGTAGATATGACAAAAAGGACTAGTTTCATTTTTTTCTGTTGAAGATCTGAAGATGCCAGCAGGAACCCATAATGAAGAAAAACAATTGAAATGTGAATTTTGTAACAGAACATTTGCACAAAGTTATAATCTCAAAATCCACTTAAGAATTCACACTGGAGAAAAACCATACAAGTGCAATTTATGTCACAAAGAATTTGCTTGGAATGCTAATCTTGAATGCCACAAAAGAACCCACACTGGAGAAAAACCGTACAAGTGTAATTTATGTCACAAAGAATTTGCACAGAAGAATCATGTGGAATACCATAAAAGAACCCACACTGGAGAAAAACCATACAAGTGCAATTTATGTCACAAAGAATTTGCATGTAATACTAATCTGGGACGCCATAGACGAACCCACACTGGAGAAAAACCACACAAGTGTAAGTTATGTCACAAAGCATTTGCAAGCAAGAGTGCTCTAGACTACCATGCAAAATCCCACACTGGAGAAAAACCAAACAAGTGTAATTTGTGTCATAAAGCATTTGTAAGGAAGAATACTCTACACTACCATACAAAATCCCACACTGGAGAAAAACCATACTTGTGCAATTTATGTCACAAAGCATTTACATGGAAGCATGCTCTAGACTATCATACAAAAACCCACACTGGAGAAAAACCATACGTGTGCAATTTATGTCATATTGCATTTTCAAAGAAGAGTCATCGGGATCGCCATATAAAAATCCACACTGGAGAAAAACCATACAATTGCAATTTATGTCAGAGAGCCTTTGGGTGACTCAACTCCGATCGCTCCATCGTCTATATCACCGCAAGGAGGCTGAATTTTGGGAGAGACTCGTCGCTCGAGATGAAAAGAACCCAAAACGTCTCTGGTCTTCCATCTCGGGACTCCTGGGCCGAGCGTCCCGTTCGTCTTCCTCTCCTGCGTTTTCGGCCAATGATTTCCTCAGAATGATGACAGAAAAGATTGCGGGCTTACGTGCTTCAACCGCCGACTCGCCTCCACCTGAATTCACACGCACGGACTTCAAGTTTGGTGACTTTCGTCCCATCCTTGAGGCTGATCTTCGACGTGTTCTCAGCTCTTCAAACCAGAAATCTTGTGAACTGGACCCGCTTCCTCCGTTTATTCTTACTAATGTTTTGGATGATGTTGTCCCATTTTTGATATATTTGTTCAATAGGTCTCTAGCAGAGGGCCATCTCCCTCCATCTCAGAAGCAAGCTATTGTCTTCCCTACCCTTAAAAAACCTAATCTTGACTCACAAGTATGTTCTAACTATCGTCCTATTTCTAACCTTTCTTTTCTCTCTAAAACTCTTGAGAGACTTGTCTCGCTTCAACTTCTGCCCTATCTTGAACAGTCTGGACTCCTCCCTTCTAGTCAATCAGGGTTTAGAGGTCACCATTCTACGGAAACTGCCCTCCTGTCCCTTCTCTCGGACATTTATACTGCCATTGACAAGTCTCATTTGACGCTTCTAGCGCTCTTTGATGTTTCCTCGGCCTTCGACATGGTTGACCATGAAATCCTACTTCGACGTCTTGAACTATCTTGTGGTCTCAGTGGTCTCCCTCTTCTTTGGTTCAAATCTTACCTCTCTGACCGTACTCAGAGGATTGTCCTTGGTGACTCCAGAACTGCCTGGGTTAGAGTTGAGTATGGTGTCCCACAGGGTTCTGTCCTTGGCCCCATTCTGTACTTACTCTACACAGCTGACATACCTTCTATATTTACTAAACACTTTACCTCTGGTCACCTTTATGCAGATGACGTTCAGATCTTTGTCCAAGGCCCATCCTCTCAGCAGATCTCCCTTGTTGGATCCATTCATTCCCTCTCACATGATCTCCACTCTTGGATGTCATCAAATCGACTTAACCTTAACTCTTCTAAGACCCAACTGATCTGGTTTGGCACTAAACAGCAACTTTCTAAACTTGATATCCCACTTCTGTCTTCAATATACCCTGCTTTTTCATTTTCATCCAGTGTTCGGGATTTGGGTGTCACCCTTGATAGTACCCTCTCGTTTTCTGAACACCTCTCCCACCTGACACGTTCCTGTTTCTATCATCTGAGGCGTTTGAGGGCTGTAAGAAGATCAGTTTCTCCTTCAGTGTTCACTACTATGGTCCATGCCTTCATTTGCTGCCGCATTGACTATTGCAATTCATTGTTTGCTGGGCTTCCTAAAGCGCGCCTTTCATCTCTGCAGTCTGTTCTGAATGCGGCTGCCAGGCTCATTGCCCGTTTTCCTCGCTTCTCTCACATAACTACCTTTATGACTGATGTACTTCACTGGCTTCCTGTTGCTTCCCGCATCCAATACAAGGTTCTTCTCCTGGTCTCTAGGACTCAACTGGGAAAAGCTCCTAAATACCTCTGTGACCTAATGCGCAAACCTCTATCTGCTCTGTCTTCCCGCCCTCTTCGGTCTGCTGACCGCTTTGATCTGCTTGTCCCTCGCGCAAGGACTTCGATGGCTCAGCATCGTGCTTTTGCCATCCTTGGCCCTTCCCTTTGGAATGACCTGCCCCCCTCTCTCCGTAGCAAGATATTGCTTGGGATCTCGCCTTCTTCTCTCCGCTGCCTAAAGACCTTTCTTTTCCCTCGGGGCTGACACGCTGGGAGCGCCTCTGAATAGTCTATGCTGTGAGAGGCGCTTTATAAATAATCATATAAGATAAGATAAGATAAGATCTGAATTACCATGCAAAAATCCACACTGCAGAAAAACCGTTCAAGTGTAGCCTATGTGACAAAGCCATTGCATTAAAGAGTCGACTGAATCGTCATGCAAGAACACACACTGGAGAAAAACCACAGAAGTACAATTTATGTCACAAAGTATTTACACAAGGAGCTAATCCCAAAATCCATATGAAAATACATGTTGGAGGAGAGCCATACAAGTGTGAATTATGTGACAAAACTTTCACACATTGGGCTGATCTTGATTGTCATTTGAAAACCCACTCCGGAGAGAAACTATGTGGGCGTGAATTATGTCAAAGCATTGAGTCAGGCATGACAGAGAGATGGCATGGAAGTACTTCACATAAGATATTCAGCATATGTTCAGACAATCAGAACTATACTGATGAAGGAGTCTTGCTAACAACAGAAATTGTGCAAAACCTTTCAGCTAGGCAGAGTATGGAGTCGAACCAAGATGAAAAGCAACATTGTGGAGGTCATTCACCATTTAATGTTGACATATATAATTTCGTTATGAGATCCTGTGGTTGTGGAAAGTGTGATGAAATGTTTGAAGTCAAAGAAGAGTTTATGGAACATTGTTATAATCACTACTATGACGATTCACAACCGTTTCTTGAACCATTTCATCATTTCGTTTTGAAACCTTACGGTTGTGGAATGTGTGATGAAATGTTTGAAACTGAAAATGAGTTTCTGCAACATTGTGATAATCACTACGGCGATGATCCAGAGAAGGATATATTTCTGTAACTATTTGAAATGCACCTTTTTAACTGCACTTTTTAAGGTAATTTACTAGAATAGAGAAAAAGATTAGTTAAAAGTTCCTAGTTTCAATTTGTTAATTTTACAGCAACTATGGCATTGAGAATTGCTACATGGTTACTACCATGTGGCATTAGTTTCTTTGATCGACATGGACATCTGTGTTGATTTTTCATTTATCTTAAGTTTTTCGTTTATTTAAACTTGTTTAGGTTTCATGTTTCTTCTTACATCTGCCACAGATTTGACTAGATTTTAGTTTTTCCCATTACTTAATTCAAAATGACTTACGATGAAACATTTGAAGTTGTTGAATACCAAAAGGTAGATGAATTAGTTGGTGCTGTTCTTTCTTTAGTTGATATAAGGCCTTTTTCAACTGTCTGTGTAACTATGTGTTTGACAAATGTTAAACTTTGAGTTATATATCGTTAATACATGCAGTAAAATGTTAAGCACAGAACTGTCAGAAAGTCATTGAGTTTCTTATGCAATATTCGCATTTGTAAGATTTGAACAAACATTTTATCATAAGCACTCTGTAATAATATTACTCTAATATGTAACGTTATATTAAAAGAAGGCATCGTTAAGTTACATTCTTGATTTTCTGTTGCTTTTCCGGCTCATAATAATAACAACAATTATTATTATTTTTCTTTCCGCCGGGGTAAAAATGATCCCTCCGGCTCTTAGAAACTGTCCACAAAGGCATAATGTTCCGGAATTAGCGGTCCTCGTCCCCAATTAACTGCAAAAGTGCCTCGAAACGCGACGGCGTGAAATCGCTATGGGCGTCAGGAGGGAGGAGGGGGAACATTCCCCCTGGATTTTGAAAATATTTTTAAAAATTAAAGTTTTTGATTTTTATAATTATTCCAACAGTCCCAACACGATTTTTAATGCTAAAAAACATTTATTGAGGTAAGTCAGCTATTGTAGGCTATGTATATTGTATTACTATATAATTATAGGCTAGCCTGTGTAGGCCTAGAACTAGGCCTACATTACGACGGAAACTAAAATAACCGTCCTCCCCGTCGGGGAATTGAACCCCGGTCTCCCGCGTGACAGGCGGGGATACTCACCACTATACTAACGAGAATTCGTGACTTATGCAGTAAGTATTCTTTCTATATTATAGCCTACCGCTGGGTTATGCCACTGGCATAATAATTATGGTATTGTTCTAGAGCCAAAATCCAAGATCAGTCCTAAACCGTAGGCCCTAGCTCTATTTCGAACAAATTGCCCCAAGTAGGCCTAAGTTTGCATTAGCCTACTTATGGCATGCGTAAATTATTTCATGGTTATTCAATTTGCAAAACGTGTAGGCCTAATCTAATTAGGCCTATATGTTTAAGTACTTAGGCCTATTAATTATTAATTATTAATTAATGGGAGTCCGGGATTCAAATCCCTGGACTCCCATTAATTAATGTGCCAGGCAAAGAACTCGACGAAGATTCGCGGTTAGGCTCTGATAGTTTATGTGTGCAACTGCTTTTTAACACAACAAATAGGCCTAATGATCAGCGTTGCCCTCCTCCTTCGACTGTATTGGGACTGGTACTACCAGAGCAAATGGTCCAAGTAGTAATTACTTATATGCTGAGAGGCGTTACGCTTAGCCTAGGCTGTCTTCTTCCGCTTTGAATATCGTTCTTACCGTAATATTTTTATTTTTATAAAATCATATTTTTATTCTTATAAAATCCTTCTTGTCATAATGATCTTCTAGTTCTTATGCTAAAACTCAGCCTAAAAGAGCCACCCCCTACGAATTCTTCATTTGCGTCGGGAACAAACTTGATCGCCGCCAGGGACGTCATTTCAGCTTTTTCAGGCAGGGGGGGGGCAAAGACGTCAAAAAAAGAGGTTAAAAAATTTTCGCGCGAAATTATACATTTTTTGGTGTTTCTTCACAATTTTCAGGGGGGCAACTGCATAGTGTGCCCCTCCCCACTGTCAAAGAGGTGTGGTCTTGTGAAAAAACCTATGCAGACTCTAGTTTTGTTAATAGTATATAATTATTCCATGAATTTGAGTATCATTTTTTTCCTTTTTTACCTGTTTCTTCTTCCTCCTTTTCTTGTTCCAGCTTTTTCATTTTTTCCCCAAAAATCAGTGGGGGGGGGGCAAATGCCCCCTTGCCCCCCCTCCCAAATGACGTCCCTGATTGCCGCGTCTTGGCAAAGAAACTGCCGACTTTTGAGTCGTCCTGCAGATTTCAATGCATGCATAGTAATAATTATTCTTCGGTTTGGCTAGGCCTACTTAATACCTATTAAGTCTAATCTAAAAAGTCGCCACAACTCGTCATACGAAAGCAATGAAACAAAGAGAATACATAGTTATTTGGTTACGATTGTTTTTAAAGAATGACAATAGGCCTATACGTCGCTATGGTAACGATTGTCTTAACAAAATAGGCCTGCGTAGATTTTGGTTACGATTGTTTTCAAAGAATGACAATATACGTCGCTATGGTAACGTTTGCCTTAACAAAATACATAGATATTTGGTTACGATTGTTTTCAAAGAATGACAATACGTCGCTATGGTAACGATTGTCTTTAAAAAATACGTAGGCCTATATATAGCTACGATAGTCTTCAAACAAAGAGGATATATGGGTCTACCTAGATATGGTTACAATGGTCTTCAGGCAGAAGAATAGACTACGCAGGGCCTAGGTATGGTTTTGATTTTCTTCGAAGAGAATGCGTGCATAAGGTTACGATTGTCTTCAAACAGAAGAATGTAGGCCTACATGCCCTATACGTATATGATTAGGCTACGATTGTCTACAAACAAAGAGAATACGCAGATAGGGCTAAATGGTTACAATTTTCTTCAAACAAAGGAAGAGGCCTACGTAGATATGGTTACAATTGTCTTCAAACATAAGAATACGTAGGGCCTAGGTATGGGACGATTTTAGGCTATTTAAAAGACGCAAAACATCTGCGCCCAATGTGGGGCTCGAACCCACGACCCTCAGATTAAGAGTCTCATGCTCTACCGACTGAGCTAACCAGGCAGCTGATAAAACATGTCAGAACAGTGATAGGCCTACAAGAATTAGGAAAAGGTACAAAGCATTTTGATAAGTTTTCTCACAACCATAACTATGAATTTAATTATTTTGTCATTTTTGTTTGAATAGGAAATAGTTTGTGATCGGCTCAGCATGCATTAGCGTTGGAAGTCTAGAGCGAATACTGAACTTTGATGAAGCACTTAGGCCTACAGTTACTGGAACAAAGATTACGCGACGATCGACCCTTTTCGTATTCGCTTAGTGAACTTATAATATTATTACCCTCTGGCGTAAACTTGTCCAAAATATTGGGGGGGGGGGAATTTGGTTATTAATACTACACTTGTTGCATTGAATGTAGGCCTACAGTCCATCTCATTGATCTCAATTATTTGGGGTGGGGGACACGTGCCCCGGCTGCCAGAGCCGTAGCAACAAAGAGCGTGGCCCCCTCCGAACATACGTTCACGCCGGGGGCCCCTTACAATGCGGAAACTTGAATGCGGTAATATACAATATACAGGGTTCATAATTATGTTCACGGTTATTTTTTGCCACTTTTAGGGGCCCCCTTCCACGAAGGGGCCCCCTCCGGTCGGAGGGTACGGAGGGCGGTCGCTACGCCTCTGCCGGCTGCCTCCCAGAGTCTACGCCTATGTAATTAGGCCTACCAATCTCATAATAATTATGAACACTCACATACAGAGCGGTCGTGAATAAGCTGGTGCCCGGAGCGTAGCTTTCAAGTAGGCCTAGGCCTACTGCTTTAAAATTTGGAGTTTACGATTACGATTAGGCCTAGGCCTACTAATCGCATTGTCGCCGAGAAAAGTAAAACATTTGGTGTATGACCCATACATTGTACGGGGAACTAGCTCACATGGTAGAGCGCTCGCTTAGCATGCGAGAGGTACGGGGATCGATACCCCGGTTCTCCAAACTTTATTTTTTCATTAGATTCCTGTTCAAACTAATAATTCAGCACTCAGGCCCACTCCTTAATCGAAATATTTCAATATTCCAAATTTCACGTTTCATTGCCGTCTTTAATATTAATTAACGGTATATTAAATAAAGTTATTCTGTTTTGCAAGTGATTAAGCAATAGCCTACGCCTTAATGGCTTGTCGCTTCGTCTAAGTTCTTTTAGTGTGGTGCACTCTCACTCGCTACTCCCTCGTTTCAACTCTCTCCATCATTTGGGGCCAATGGTGGCATCTGCAAAATTTGCATTAAAGACTGGACCTGCTACTAGGCTAACACAATTCACAATGTCATTGCAAGGCGCTTGTAAAAACAAACACTTTTAGGTCTATAAAGACATACACTGTCATAGAAAAAATGATTCAATTTTTTTTTATTTCACTACAACTCCAAAGGTAGGCCTATTTACTTACTGCCATTATGGGTGAACTTCTAAATTCCAACGTGCGATTTGAAAGCATGAAAAACGTTTGCGCCCAATGTGGGGCTCGAACCCACGACCCTGAGATTAAGAGTCTCATGCTCTACCGACTGAGCTAACCGGGCAACTGCAAACCGCCGAAGGATTAGGCCTATTCTAATTTAGCCTGGTAAACAGTGTGGGCTACTAACTGGCCCAGCTCCAGTTAGTTACATTGGGAAGAACCAGTGGCGGCGATCTTGTTTGAGAGGTGGGGGGGGGGACATTTGGGAACTGATCTGGTCAAAAAAGAGTTTTGAACTGATCTGGTCAAAAAAGAGGCCGAAAAAAAGAGGCTCACATTTTTTTTACCCGAGTACGAAAAAATGTGATGACCTTTTTTTGGCGTTTCTTCAAAATTTGGGGGGTCCGATCTATGGCGTGTCCCCCACTGTTAAAGGTGGGGGTCTTGTCCCCCTCGAACCCCCCGGGATCGCCGCCCATGGGAAGAACTTAGGCTGTGTCTCATAGGCCTACTCCTCTGCGTAAGAGATCATGCGGATCGTGGTTCGCTTCCAGAAGGCGGCTTATGCCGAGATTTAAATCCCGGGATAGCACGGTCCGTAGGCCTACTCGGAGACCGTAATGGCGTGGCGCCTTTTCAAAGGGGGCAGCGGTGGTGAATGATTCGATGAATTTCGATCAATTCATTGAAAAATGAGCATAGTCGGGGCCAGGCCCGCCGAGAGGGAGGGGCGGGGGGGGGCAAATGCCCAGGGGCCCGGCGACTTTTTAGGGGCCCGGGCCGGGCCCGCAATCAACTTATGAAAAATATTATATTCAGTTATACAAAGTTTATGATTTATGCCTTTTAAAATAGATTATCTGACCCTTAACTACAATCAGCTTAAACCTCGAGCATCTGAATAAAATCATAGTTGTATATATCATATATATATATAAATATAATACACGCACTTTTGTTATTTCAATTTGTGTTTTTTTACGATATTATATTTATATAAAGCCTAAAGATAGTTTAGAGGCCCATAACTGCTCTGCCTAGGGGCCCGTGACTGTTCTGCATAGGGGCCCACGACTGCTCTGCCTAGGGGCCCACGACTTCTCTGCCTAGGGGCCCGGAATTTTTGTCGGCGGCCCTGGTCGGGGCTATGTAAAAAGATTAACATTTAGGCCTACATTTATTCGTCTATAATAGACGAGAAGTTAGCCTTCGTGGGTTTTATATGCTTTCTCTCTCACTCTCGCGCTCTCTGCGATAAAAAGGGGTTCGTAGCGAATCCCCGAAACGAATTTCGACCAGATCCCCCAAATCGATTCGTCACGTAGGCCTATACGCTAAGAGTTCAAACTTCAACAATTCTTTTTTAAACAGAGTGTTATATTTCAAACATTACAATTTCAGGCGATCATGTACAATCGAGGAGCCTCACCATAGCCCAGAGTTTTTTAATCCAGCTCCCACTCACAGATGTAGCTTTTTGAGTTGCACAAATACATAGGCTATAGGGCCTACTGACCCTAACCCTAAGCCCTAACCGACCCTCACGATGCAAAGACACCCACCCAGATAGTACATGTATGCCCAATTTCATTTTGGGAATATTTTAAAAGTTTTCGGAATTTCGACCACTTTCTATAAAACTGTTTTCGGGAAATTGTTGCGTTGTGTATTTTCAGCGTTTTCTGGGATTCGGGTTTCGGGACGACCCCGGCCATGCCACATCTCAAAAGCCTACAGCCCTACACCTTCATCCGTACAATGCTACACTCCTTATAGTCATTTTTAACATTCTTTTCAGCAGTCCTTCTCTCATTAGCACCTTCCTAAGGCTTCCTTTTCATTATCGTTATTACAAACATTTTTAACGCGCGTAAAGTCACACTGAAATGTGAATCTGAGATGCTATCCTTTTTACTTCATTATAATTTTATTATGGCATTTTGCATCTGTTGTAATCACACTCCCCAAATAGCGGAACTCCTCAACTGTATTTGTACGGTTGTTTCTTCTTTCCTGATTATCTTCGTAACCTTGGATTTTTAAAATTTTATTTTAGCCTCGACTCTGCTCATTTACAATGAACTAATCCCACGAGATCCTGAACGGGTGCCACGCCATGCAAGATCCCCATAAGACATGCACTCTAACCAATTGTAGCTAACCAAACACTGCAAGCATGGGCGTAACTTTGGTCTAAAAAGTGGGGGTACCAATTTCTCACATACACAAAGCACTGCGATCTCTGGGAAGGCACAATAAAATATTGATGGCATTATTCAAAAAGTGGGGTATGGTACCCCAGTCCAAAAAGTGGGGGCACGGGTATCCCTCGTATCGTCCACAAATTACGCCAATCACCACAAAGTTCTAAGCAACCTGACCCAGATCGACATACTCTTTGGGTTTGAACTGTGCCACTGGTGTGAACTATGGGCTCAATGAACATCACTGCCAAAGGAGGAGTGGCCTCGGGTAGTGGAAGAACGATCAACAAGTAATGCAAAAACATTCTTTCAACACAGCACAAACACTTCGTGTACAAAAAAGTGTGTGTGAAATGTCACAAGATGCGTTAAAAGGAAGCAGCAATTTACTTCCTAGTATATCCAAGTAATTTCATCTGAAAGCAACATGAAAACGCCTGTTAATTGGAAAAATCCAACAGAATGCTCTTCATCGCATCAACAAATGCAAATATGAAAATCGTGCTAAATCATTCAACCCGTCACTACTGATATGAGAAAAGCACACACGACATTTCAAATGACAGCTAAAATTGGTCAACTTTTACAATACAACTGTTAACACGTGCTACAAAACATCAACAAAGCACAATAATGTTATTGAGGTCAAGTTCGTAGAAACCCCTACTGCAACAATCATAATGAAAGCCAATCAGCACTTGGATCAAATCAAACCAAACACTGGATGAAATCATCCCACTACAACTGCAACGGAGATAAGAATAACTGGAAAAACTCCAACAACATCACAGCGAAATTGAAAGTGCAATCTATCAGTAGTCCCTATCTATCGCTAGAATGCTCAAGGCCTTGGTGCGAGTAACTCGTCTGCCTACAACCTCTCAGTAACGTCTAAATGAAACGTTATACTGGTCATCTTCAGATCTGAAGATATCAGTTGGACGAATGATCGTGATCATTGATCGGAGTCGTCTGGAGGATCTTCTCAGCATCGTAAAGCGAATCCAGAATGCAGGCAATGCTCCACGCCTGTGAAGGACAACTTGAGGCACAGAACTAAAAACAAAACATCAACTTCTTTATACAAACTGTTATCTGTGCCACCAAAAATCAAATATCCATAACATGTTAACAGTAACAGAATCTATTCTGTAAACATCTACAGCACCAGTTATCATAATACACAAGGCTTCAAGTGATTGTAACTCATAAGCAAAACGACACCCCCAAAGCACAATCCAATTGACTGAACCAGCTGAGATTTATGTAATTTCTCATTGCCACAGAAAATCTGTGTCAAGGACATCAGCTTACTCGCTGGTGCTATATAAATTAAAGTCTGAAATAGCCAGGCTCGGGGTCAACTTTCACACTAGTTCAGAAACTAGGGATCGGGCCAGAGAAGATAGTGTTGCAGAGGCTAAAGCCACACAAATCGACTGTCGTGATTGTTGCGACAAAAAGGCTTTAGCTTGTAATGAGGAGATTACGGGTTCAAGACTACCGCAAGGTGTTAACAGTGTAGGGACTTTGAACAAGTCCTTTATGCACAATTGCTCAGTGCCATCGATGTTCTCTCAGTTACCGGTACATACAAAACAGTAGAGTACACATCACACAAACAACAGCATTTGATGCATGCATGGTTTGTAGCCAATACTGCACATTTTAAAAAGACAACATATAACACTGGTGCTATCTCACGAATAATATAAGAATGAGAAAGGTTGTAGCTAGTGAGAAGTAACAGGGACTATACCCAAAGACATTTTGTTCACTTCAATGTAGATGCTTTGAATCGGGTAGTATAGTTTGGTGATAATTAGACAAGTTTAAGCCTCTGAAAATATCTTATCTTAGAAACACTGTCATTTGGTCTCAGTTCTGCCAGTTCTGTACAAAAATTGAACATTTAAAATTTTGTACACTATGAAATTTTTTTTAAATGTGGACAAAATTAAACACAGACATTCGGCTGTGAACAAGGAAGCAGCGCAATCAGTTTAGAGATTTTTAGGTGCCTTCTTCCATGAGCATACTTCAAGCCATGATTATCCAAAATACTATAATAGTAAGTCAGAATAAGAAAAATCTGTAAAGTACTTGTAAGCACAGAACTAAAGAAGGAAAATGACAGTTTACGTACAAATAAGAAGTATAATTCATTACCAGACTTGTTACCTACCTCTCCATTTTCATTGGTAAGTTCTGGAAGTGACTTCCAGTCAGAAACGTGGATGAACGTATGATGAGCCGAAAGTATTCTTCGAACATTAGAAAGTGTGTCCCTAACAATTCCAGCGTGCTTGTCTTCAAGCCGCTTGGCCACCTGCATCATGGCTCGCAGGAAAAATCCCACCGGCCATATCCACTCCGGACCCTGATGATAGCTGAATCCACAGGCCGTTTTATAGTCCATCGACCAGTGGGAGTTATCGTAGAATCCGGAGTATTCCCAGTCGGTTGGATCTAGGGTTTTCAGTCCCAGTGGCCCCATGAGGACCTCTCCTGCCTGCTCCATAGCTGCCCAAGCATGATCTATGTTGCACAGTTCAGGGGCGAGTGTAACTGCAATGGCAAAGTTTGGCCGCAGTTGATATTCCGACCACTTGTGGGAGCATTGATAAACGTCTCTGTAAATACCTCGACGATTCACGAGTTCTGGGTGCGGGTCATTAGGCGGGTCGTAATCGATCCAAAACTTCGGCTCAAAGTTCTTTGCTATCAGATCACACCAACTGTGAAAAGTTATTTGTGTTAGGACATCGTCCTGTAACACAGAAACGCCATTATATGGGAAGAGTGACTGCTGCGACAGATTGTCAAGCCACTTCACCGCAGAATAACAAAGTCCGACAATTTCGACCGCCGACCCATGCCGTGGGGTTGCTGGTTTTCCCAGATTCCCAGCTGCCTGTGAACTTCCCATCTTGTCCATCCATGTCCCACAGTTGTGCTCATTACCACCAAAGACGAAACCAGTTGTCCAGTCAATTCCACACTCGACATCAAATCCAGCGCTTGTCATGTCATTGTCAATCGTGGGGCCAGCATTGCGCTCTCGAAACTTCACCCCAGACGCGTGTTTCTGCAGAGCCTCCTGAATGACGTCACACAATAACTGGTCACAGGAACCAGATGAAAGCAATGGGCTGTCATCTGTTGGATAGCATCTTGAAACCTATTCACAAACAAACAGTGGTATAAATATCTAGTCAGAAACGATACACATTCAAGACAAAAATTATTCAAACAGTCCTAAAGCCCGATATCATTATTTAGCATTAGCAAAATCACTGTTATAGATAGTGATTCAAGATTAGGCCTAATTTTCCGTGTTTAATTTATACCCAACTTGTTTTTGTAAGCTAATTGAAAAGTTTCTAGTTCAGGCAAAATTAACATTGAATAGTTAATTGCAATAATTTTGAAACTGTTAACCGCATATTTTAATTCCCAGGCTACTTGTCAAATCCGTGATTTGCAGATGCACACAAATAAATTAACTAAATAAAATTTAAATTATCATTAGTACAACAGAATGATACAAATTTTGCATAGTTACTTCAGCATAGGGTCGAGTCCACATGAACATAAAATCAGTGTAGCCTTTTGCTGCTAATCAAAAACATACCTTGTCCTTAAGAATGGCGATTCCATGTGGTGCCATGTTGCAATAGTCTTGAATGGCCTGCAGCCACCACCAGACGGCATCTCTCGAATTGTACCTCGGTTCCAGGCTACCGCAACCAAGGAAGTTTGGAATGAGGCCATGTCGCAGGCACCCGGCAAATGCCAGGATCAGGAATCTTGCTTCGTCGAAACGTCCCGTGACAAGAAGCAGACCTCTCATTGAAATGAACGTGTCACGGCCCCAACACCTGAACGAACCGCTTGAAAAATGCGGCAGACCTAGAAACATTTATTTCATAAAACCACTTATTAAGCATGCATATTCAACAATTATGAATCTGAGGTGTGCTGTACATCTCTTTGCTATGGGCTAAGAGGAGCATAGCAGCTGAATGCACGTGATCCTACAATTGTCCTGAACCCAGGTTCAACCAACAAGCCAGTATCACAAGAAAACAACAGTCTATGACCGCAAAAACGGAGTTAGAAATTTTAAGGTATGATGGAAGGCTGGCATTCTGGTCTTAAATGTCAAGCATAAAGTCTGTCTACAGATTCTTTAGCATATGTTCTAGGATATGTAGAAAAAAGTAGTAACCAACACTGCGTTAAAAATCATTTCAGTGTCAAATGATATATTCATTACCTGATGATGGGATGGAGAAATACAATAGGAGGTGAGTCAGAACTTGAATACCTGCTGTGATAGTGATACAGTCCATCTCTGGATGGCCCTCGGCATCAACAGTCATCACTGGAATCGGAGGATCGAGGTGTGGCGAGAGACCTGGCAAAGACGCACTTCTAGAAACTCCGCAGACCTGAAGCGATGCAAGTGCAAGCGCACGGACAAATGCCGATCCTTTCGTTATGAAGTCACCCATTTTGTTCCAGGCCAGCTCTTCCAGTGCCACAAACACACCCGTCACAAATGCATCGAAATAGCAAGGAACCAGACTGCGTGGAAGATTCTTTATGTGCCCAAACTGTGTTTCCAGCCAAGTGCCAAGGCGCTTTGTGCCTTGATGGCAGAGAAGCCGGCCTGAGAGGTAATCTAGCATCCAGTTGCCTTCCTTCAAATTCCTACAATCAGATATTTGTTGCAATCACGAACTCGTGACAAAAGATAAGTTGCACGAAACACTTGTAACCGTAATTGCAAATTTATATATCCATGTTCAGTGCACTATACAAAATATTAATAGTCAGATTCATACATACATAACAATAGACAACATAATGAATATAGTGCTCATGTCATGAAAACTTGTCTGGCTAATGTAGCCATACGATTACTTCAGCACATCAGACAAAACATCTTATTCTGGGCACAAATAAATTTTTCATTGAAATTAGACATATTATACGAATTTGGAGTAAATAAAATTCAGTAAAAACTTCAAATACTTAACTTAAATTTCATTGATAAACAACTATCAATTAAAACTTTAACTCATTAGCTTAACAGCTAACAATACAGGGCCAGTTGTATGAATACAGTCTAGGACTTAGTATATTTCAGACTAATATTTTCAAGAACACAGGTGAACCCACGCAACTCTAAAACATAAGCATTTAACATTATTTTTGTCATATCTTCAAGAACTTCACTGCATTGTGCTACCTGCAGAGTGGATGGTCCACATTGTTCGAGGCGCGTATTGCCATGAGAATCGACATGACACCCGCCAATCCACAAAACGGAAGATCTCCAAACCCTGGAACGTGGTAGATGCCGTAACCATATCCATCATCCTTCTCCTCTGCATCGCAGCGGTAAAGCACCAGGTTCAAGTCTTTCAGCGTCAGCTCTGTAAATATCTCTTCCAATTCGGTGCTATCAGCGGCAGAAACAATGGCATTGGCGTCAGTGCCTGGTGGACGCATCTTGTAGCCAAAACAGGCCAGCAGATGGCGCAAGTGTGTAAGCGAGGTATCGGTAGAATCATCTAATAACAACCTACAAGAGATAATATTTTAAACTTCTAGCAGGTGTTATGTTACAACTGTGTAACTACACACATCTCAAGGGACATGTCAGATGTGGTGTCAATGATAGTGCAACTTTTTGAAAATAAAGGTTTCAGTTAAAATAATTGTGTCTTTGTACAAAAATTGTATCTTTTCACCATTCAACTGGGCTGAAAATCAGGAATTAAGGTAACAAAATGTCAGTCAGAAGCAGTCTGCAAATCAATTAATGCAAATCTCTGCTGTTTCAATTAATTTAATCTGCTTTCGTTAACTGGGACAGATAAATGAAACTGCTTTCGGCACAGTTATTCTTTTGGAGAAAAATTCACAACAGACGGCCCAAAAAAGTAAAAAACTGAAAAGCAGGTGAAACACAAACCTGAAGACGATGACGCTACTGGCAGGAAACTGAACAAACTCAACAACCTGCAAATTGTCATGTAACTTAACTCTGACCATCTGACTCTCATTGATGTCGATATTTTCCTTGATGGTCAGCTGAATGCTATCTAAGCCACAGATGTATTTCTCATTAGGAACAAAAGTCTCTGTTGTATCGGCCATGACCTGTGCCTCTAGGATGACCTCGCTCAAATGTCCTCGAACTGGAAAAGAAGGAATAAACGATGTTCCAGAATCTGGATGATGCTGTCGGAAGGCAGTATGTGCCACAAGAACAATCGACTCATGGGTGATTGGATTATGTCTTGTCACAACCACAATGTCGTCCGTCAAGTGTTCAACCGATATCTGGCTGAAGCCCTCAATTGTTAGCTTCCAGTGCAATTTGTTCAATGCTCTCTTGGCACGAATGATTCCTGTTTTGATCCCAACACAGTCTGAACTATCATAGTTGTCACCTGTGCTCCAGGATCGGTACAGTCTGGACTCTGTGATGACCGATATGTGATGCGGAATTACTTCATCATAGCCACGGGTGCTCGCAACACCACACTTCACCATGGCAACGAGGGCTGCATTTGGCAAAACGTCTAGTACTGACCGCTGATCCACGATGCTTGCATTGTCGTGGGTTTGGTCAAAGAGCATGTCATGCGTTAGCGATGACGTCAGAGGGCGTAGCGGAAGCTGGAAGAATGCACCGACTGGTTCCGAGCTATGGCTGACCAGTCGGCTGCTGAGGTTGCGAGCATCGCCAGCACCGAGTGCCTCCCGGATCAAAGAGTTAAGGCCAAGGCGGTTTATGTAGATATTATCGAAATGTTCTGACGGGGTGTACAGTTCAGCCATGACGTAGAGATCGGGACGGACAGCACGGCATTCCGCAAGCATCCACTCCACCACATGGATCGGCGTGTTGTGGCAGTTGTCCAGACGAACTCCATGGAAGATCTGCGCAGTCTGGATAGCATACCTGTGCATCAGCTCCCAGAGGTAGGGGCAATCGTCGGGAGTGTCTCCATAACGCAGTTTGACGCTGTCCTCCCAAGAGTTAAGTTCTCGACGAAGGTAGACATTTGAACCAGTTTCGGCGAAGTTACCAAGCGGATTGTCAACGTTGGTAAGCCAACCATTGTGTGCCATGCAGTAGACGGCCTTTTCCGAATGAATCAACTTCTCTTCTTCTTCCATGGACAGATAACCGTGTGAATTTACGAAGTACCTAATATAAAATGACAATATCCATAAAACAATAAAACAAAGTCCATGAACAAATTTATATATCAGTAGTACGTGATATAATGCCACAACATACAGAGTTTGGTGTTGTATGGATCAGAGACATGGACCATGAGGAAGGAGGACATCAACAAACTGGAGGCATTCGATATGTGGATTTGGACAGGAATGTGGAAAATCAGCTGGATGGAACATATAACAAATGTATAAGTGATGGGAAGGACTGGAGAAGAAAGATCCTTGATACATACAATAAGAGAGACAAAGGAAATGGATCGGGCAAATGCTGAGAGGGAACTCCCTCCTAAGAAATGTCATCGAGAGAAGAATGGAGGGGAGGAATACAAGGGGAAGACCAAGACAGATGATGCTGGATTGTATGATGAAATAGGGTACAGTAGACTTGAAGAAGAGGCTCGCCATCGAGAGGAGTGGTGACTTTGGGCATTTGAACCTGCCTGAAGGCAGAGAACCAGAAGAGGATAAAACTAACCAACACTGTCTGCTACAGATCCAAACAGCTAGGTGAAATTTAACACTATGCTTCTAATGTTAACCTTATAATTACTGAGCAATTTACAAACATTAGTATTGAAATTAACAATAATTACAACAATAGGCACGGCATCACAAGTAAATATTAACTACAAAAATGATCTTAAAATTTTTTTTAAACATTAGTATTAAAATTAATCATTTTAACAAGTAATTAATAACTAATTAATTAATCAATAATTAAAAACCATTAAATAGCTTAGTGATAACTAACATTACGCTAACTGCAAATAATAAAATTAGAGTTCAAAGAGCCTCAACTGCAAATCTCTCTTGTTTACAGATTACAAAACAAACTGCTAACTATTACACTGCACAAGTGAGTTACCAACCGGTTCATAATTGGCTGCTCACGAGTGACAGCAGACAGCCTCAATCCATTTGCGTCCACAAAACGATACCTTGCATTGGCAACAAAGTTCTTCACAGCAATCGACAGATGCTCAGAAATGACTGCATCTGCTCGAGCATTGAGCTTCCCCAACTCACTTCGCAAGGCATCAACAGCCAACTGAATCTTTTCATCCCCCGTTATGTCTGACGACAGACTGCTGTAGAATAACTTAAAGGCAACAGGCAAGTTGACCGTTGATCGAAGCCGTCTGTAGTCGGGATCTGGGATTATCCGAAGTTCCGATTCCTCGTCTTCATCGCCACTGAATCCATTGACGATTAAGCTCCTAAAAGAGTCAAGTACTTCGTCCACTGAAACCTGGTAGAATTCTGACAGATGAAGAGCAGGAAGCACAGAAGTATGAAGTACCATGGCAATACACTCCAGATGTTTCTCGTTGTTCAATGCTGGAGGTATTCCCTCACTTTCCCAGACCCCATCAGCCACATCCACTGAGAACAATCGTAGACGACGATCCAAGAGATAGGCCGGCTTCAGGTGTGGCGAGTTTACTAAATTGTACACACATTCAGGATGTTCAGAGATCCACGGACTTTCGTTTGCCGTGTGGTTTAGCACGAGATCTGTGAAGGACAATAGTTCGTACTCATTGTTCAGGATATCCACAAGTCGCTCCACGTCCTCAAAGTGGAAAGTTCTCTCGCTGGTATGAAACACAGGATTAAGCTTCAACTGGTCTCTCAAGGCATATGCCGAGTTTGAGGCACCCAACTCCTGAAGTGGTGTGAAGTGTATCACATTGTACCCTGTCTCCTTGGCAACACGAAGGCGACCCTCCCACCCAGGAAATGGGCCGAGCAATTTCGACATGATCGTCTGACAAATAATTCCATCTAGTGGCAGTTTCTCTTGTGATTTTCCAATCACAAGATCAGGATCCACAAGAAAGTATCCACAACCGTTTGCATGATCTTTACTATCCGAACCGTCAACAGTAAAGTAGTAACGAAACGACCCGGCCTGGACCATTGTCACATCCGCATGCCCTTCACAGACGTCCAACTGTAGTGAAGGGAGCTGGTTCCATTCCAACTCCCGGTAGGTATTCTTGTCCCACATCTCCCCTTGAAGTGGATGATTAACAAAAAGCCGAATAGTGCTGTTCGCAAGTGTAGGACCTAGAAAGAACTGCAAGGTCCAACCCTTTTCCAAACGAAACACTCGAGATTCGTTGTTTTCACCCAAGTTTAGCACCAAAAATCGGATCTGGCTCTGAGCAGTCATCTCCAGCTGGTTAACCAACAGTTTGCTTCTACCCTGACTGAAAACTTTATCTTTCTGAAGGTCTTGATTGTCCCCTTCTGCTGAAATCTCCAGAACTTTCAAAGGCACCTGACTAATTTCTTCACTCACGTTCTCTGTAACTTGATGAAGTTCTTGAATGCCCTCTCCTGGTGAACTCTCTAGAACTTTCTGAAGCACCTGACTAATTTCTTCACTCAAAATCTCTGAAACTTGAGGAAGTTCTTGAATGCCTTCTTCGGGTGAACCCTCTAGAACTTTCTGAGGCACCAAACTAATTTCTTCACGCAAAGTCTCTGGAATTTTATGAAGTTCTTGAATGCCCTCTTCTGGTGAACTCTCGAGAGCTTTCTGAGGCACCTGACGAAATTCTTCACTCAGAATCTCTGGAACTTGATAATGTTCTTGTATTTCGTCTTCTGGTGAACTCTCTAGAATTTTCTCAGGCAATTGAGTAATTTCTACACTCAAAATCTCTGAAATTTGATGAATTCCTTGAATGCCCTCTTCTGGTGAACTCTCTACAACTTTTTCAGGTACCTGACGAAATTCTTCACTTAGAATCTCTGGCCCTTTATGAAGTTCTTGTATGCCCTCTTCTGGTGAACTCTCTAGAACTTTCTGAGGCACCTGACGAAATTCTTCACTCAAAATATCTGGAACTTGATGAAGTTCTTGAATGCCCTCTACTGGTGAACTCTCTAGAACTTTCTCAGGAACTAAAGTAATTTCTTCACTGAAACTCTCTGGAACTTGGCGAGGTTCCTGAAGGCCCTCTTCTGCTGAAATCTCTAGAACTTTCTGAGGCACCTGACTAATTTCTTCACTCAAAATCTCTGGTATTTGAGTAAATTCTTGAATGCCCTCTGGTGAACTCTCTAGAACTTTCTGAGGCACCTGACAACGTTCTTCACTCAAAATCTCTGAAACTTGATGAAATTCTTGAAGGCCCTCTTCTGGTGAACTCCCTAGAACTTTCTGAGGCACCAGACGAAATTCTTCACTCAAAATCTCTGGAACTTGATGAAGTTCTTGAATGCCCTCTTCTGGTGAACTTTCTACAACTTTCTCAGGAACTAAAGTAATTTCTTCACTGAAACTCTCTGGAACTTGGTGAGGTTCCTGAAGGCCCTCTTCTGCTGAACTCTCTACAACTTTCTGAGGCACCTGACGAAATTCTTCACTCAAAATCTCCGGAACTTGATGAAGTTCTTGAATGCTCTCTTCTGGTGAACTCTCTACAACTTTCTCAGGCACCTGACGAAATTCTTCACTTATAATCTCTGGCCCTTGATGAAGTTCTTGTATGCCCTCTTCTGGTGAACTCTCTAGAGCTTTCTGAGGCACCTGACGAAATTCTTCACTTAGAATCTCTGGCCCTTGATGAAGTTCTTCTAAGCCCTCTTCTGGTGAACTCTCTAGAGCTTTCTGAGGCACCTGACGAAATTCTTCACTCAAAATCTCTGAAACTTGATGAAGTTCTTGAATGCCCTCTTCCGGTGAACTCTCTAGAACTTTCTCAGGAACTAAAGTAATTTCTTCACTGAAACTCTCTGGAACTTGGTGAGGTTCCTGAAGGCCCTCTTCTGCTGAACTCTCTACAACTTTCTGAGGCACCTGACGAAATTCTTCACTCAAAATCTCCGGAACTTGATGAAGTTCTTGAATGCCCTCTTCTGGTGAACTCTCTACAACTTTCTCAGGCACCTGACGAAATTCTTCACTTATAATCTCTGGCCCTTGATGAAGTTCTTGTATGCCCTCTTCTGGTGAACTCTCTAGAGCTTTCTGAGGCACCTGACGAAATTCTTCACTCAAAATCTCTGGAACTTGATGAAGTTCTTGAATGCCCTCTTCTGGTGAACTCTCTACAACTTTCTCAGGCAACTGACGAAATTCTTCACTCAAAATCTCTGGAACTTGAGGAAGTTCTTGAATGCCCTCTTCTGGTGAACTCACTAGAACTTTCTCAGGAACTAAAGTAATTTCTTCACTGAAACTCTCTGGAACTTGGTGAGGTTCTTGAAGGCCCTCTTCTGCTGAACTCTCTAGAACTCTCTGAGGCACCTGACTAATTTCTTCACTCAAAATCTCCGGTATTTGAGGAAATTCTTGAATGCCCTCTGGTGAACTCTCTAGAACTTTCTGAGGCACCTGACAAATTTCTTCACTCAAAATCTCTGAAACTTGATGAAGTTGTTGAAGGCCCTCTTCTGGTGAATTCTCTAGAGCTTTCTGAGGCACCTGACG
Organism: Allolobophora icterica; assembly: GCA_963556255.1. Lineage (NCBI taxonomy): Eukaryota > Metazoa > Annelida > Clitellata > Crassiclitellata > Lumbricidae > Allolobophora > Allolobophora icterica. Next base: position 12,821,200 of record OY744602.1, read on the forward strand.
AAATTCTTCACTCAGAATCTCTGGAACTTGATAATGTTCTTGTATTTCGTCTTCTGGTGAACTCTCTAGAATTTTCTCAGGCAATTGAGTAATTTCTACACTCAAAATCTCTGAAATTTGATGAATTCCTTGAATGCCCTCTTCTGGTGAACTCTCTACAACTTTTTCAGGTACCTGACGAAATTCTTCACTTAGAATCTCTGGCCCTTTATGAAGTTCTTGTATGCCCTCTTCTGGTGAACTCTCTAGAACTTTCTGAGGCACCTGACGAAATTCTTCACTCAAAATATCTGGAACTTGATGAAGTTCTTGAATGCCCTCTTCCGGTGAACTCTCTAGAACTTTCTCAGGAACTAAAGTAATTTCTTCACTGAAACTCTCTGGAACTTGGTGAGGTTCCTGAAGGCCCTCTTCTGCTGAACTCTCTACAACTTTCTGAGGCACCTGACGAAATTCTTCACTCAAAATCTCCGGAACTTGATGAAGTTCTTGAATGCCCTCTTCTGGTGAACTCTCTACAACTTTCTCAGGCACCTGACGAAATTCTTCACTTATAATCTCTGACCCTTGATGAAGTTCTTGTATGCCCTCTACTGGTGAACTCTCTAGAACTTTCTCAGGAACTAAAGTAATTTCTTCACTGAAACTCTCTGGAACTTGGCGAGGTTCCTGAAGGCCCTCTTCTGCTGAACTCTCTAGAACTTTCTGAGGCACCTGACAAATTTCTTCACTCAAAATCTCTGGTATTTGAGTAAATTCTTGAATGCCCTCTGGTGAACTCTCTAGAACTTTCTGAGGCACCTGACAAAGTTCTTCACTCAAAATCTCTGGAACTTGATGAAGTTCTTGAATGCCCTCTTCTAGTGAACTTTCAACAACTTTCTCAGGCAACTGACGAAATTCTTCACTCAAAATCTCTGGAACTTGATGAAGTTCGTGAATGCCCTCTTCTGGTGAACTCACTAGAACTTTCTCAGGAACTAAAGTAATTTCTTCACTGAAACTCTCTGGAACTTGGTGAGGTTCCTGAAGGCCCTCTTCTGCTGAACTCTCTACAACTTTCTGAGGCACCTGACGAAATTCTTCACTTATAATCTCTGGCCCTTGATGAAGTTCTTGTATGCCCTCTTCTGGTGAACTCTCTAGAGCTTTCTGAGGCACCTGACGAAATTCTTCACTTAGAATCTCTGGCCATTGATGAAGTTCTTCTAAGCCCTCTTCTGGTGAACTCTCTAGAGCTTTCTGAGGCACCTGACGAAATTCTTCACTCAAAATCTCTGAAACTTGATGAAGTTCTTGAAGGCCCTCTTCTGCTGAACTCTCTAGAACTTTCTGAGGCACCTGACTAATTTCTTCACTCAAAATCTCCGGTATTTGAGGAAATTCTTGAATGCCCTCTGGTGAACTCTCTAGAACTTTCTGAGGCACCTGACAAATTTCTTCACTCAAAATCTCTGAAACTTGATGAAGTTCTTGAAGGCCCTCTTCTGGTGAACTCTCTAGAGCTTTCTGAGGCACCTGACGAAATTCTTCACTCAAAATATCTGGAACTTGATGATGTTCTTGTATGCCGTCTTCTGGGGAACTCTCTAGAATTTTCTCAGGCAATTGAGTAATTTCTACACTCAAAATCTCTGAAATTTGATGAATTCCTTGAAGGCCCTCTTCTGGTGAACTCTCTACAACTTTTTCAGGCACCTGACGAAATTCTTCACTTAGAATCTCTGGCCCTTGATGAAGTTCTTGGATGCCCTCTTCTGGTGAACTCTCTAGAGCTTTCTGAGGCACCTGACGAAATTCTTCACTTAAAATCTCTGAAACTTGATGAAGTTCTTGAATGCCCTCTTCTGGTGAACTCTCTACAACTTTCTCAGGAACAAAAGTAATTTCTTCACTGAAACTCTCTGGAACTTGGTGAGGTTCCTGAAGGCCCTCTTCTGCTGAACTCTCTACAACTTTCTGAGGCACCTGACGAAATTCTTCACTTAGAATCTCTGGCCCTTTATGAAGTTCTTGTATGCCCTCTTCTGGTGAACTCTCTAGAGCTTTCTGAGGCACCGGACTAATTTCTTCACTCAAAATCTCTGAAACTTGATAAAGTTCTTGAATGCCCTCTTCTGGTAAACTCTCTAGAACTTTCTCAGGAACTAAAGTAATTTCTTCACTGAAACTCTCTGGAACTTGGTGAGGTTCCTGAAGGCCCTCTTCTGCTGAACTCTCTAGAACTTTCTGAAGCACCTGACTAATTTCTTCACTGAAAATTTCTGGTATTTGATGAAATTCTTGAATGCCCTCTGGTGAACTCTCTAGAACTTTCTCAGGCACCAGATAAAGTTCTTCACTCAAAATCTCTGAAACTTGATGAAGTTCTTGAAGGCCTTCTTCTGGTGAACTCTCTAGAACTTTCTGAGGCACCTGACGAAATTCTTCACCCAAAATATCCGGAACTTGATGAAGTTCTTGAATGCCCTCTTCTGGTGAACTCTCTACAACTTTCTCAGGCACCTGACAAAATTCTTCACTTAGAATCTCTGGCCCTTGATGAAGTTCTTGAAGGCCCTCTCCTGGTGAACTCTCTACAACTTTCTGAGGCACCTGACTAATTTCTTCACTCAAAATCTCTGGTATTTGAGGAAATTCTTGAATGCCCTCTGTTGAATTCTCCAGAACTTTCTGAGGCACCTGACAAATTTCTTCACTCAAAATCTCTGAAACTTGATGATGTTCTTGTATGCCGTCTTCTGGTGAACTGTCTGGAATTTTCTGAGGCAACTGAGTAATTTCTACACTCAAAATCTCTGAAATTTGATGAATTCCTTGAAGGCCCTCTTCTGGTGAACTCTCTACAACTTTTTCAGGCACCTGACGAAATTCTTCACTCAAAATCTCTGGAACTTGATGAAGTTCTTGAATGCCCTCTTCTAGTGAACTCTCTACAACTTTCTCAGGAACTAAAGTAATTTCTTCACTGAAACTCTCTGGAACTTGATGAGGTTCCTGAAGGCCCTCTTCTGCTGAACTCTCTAGAACTTTCTGAGGCACCTGACTAATTTCTTCACTCAAAATCTCTGAAACTTGAAGTTCTTGAAGGCCCTCTTCTGGTGAACTCTCTAGAACTTTCTGAGGCACCGAACAAATTTCTTCACTCAAAGTCTCTGGAATTTGATGGTATTCTTGTATGCCGTTTTCTGCTAAACTCCCTAGAACTTTCTCAGGCACCTGACGAAATTCTTCACTCAGAATCTCTGGAACTTGATTATGTTCTTGTATTCCGTCTTCTGGTGAACTCTCTAGAATTTTCTCAGGCAACTGAGTAATTTCTACACTCAAAATCTCTGAAATTTGATGAATTCCTTGAAGGCCCTCTTCTGGTGAACTCTCAAGAACCTTCTCCGACACCTGAGTAATTTCTACACTCAAATTCTCTGAAATTTGATGAATTCCTTGAAGGACCTCTTCTGGTGAACTCTCTACAACTTTCTGAGGCACTTCACTAGTCTCTTCACTCAAAATCTCTGGAATTTTAGGAAGTTCTTGTATGGCCTGTTCTGGTGGACTCTCTAGAACTCTCTCAGACACTAAAGTAATTTCTTCACTTAAACTCTCTGGAACTTGGTGAGGTTCTTGATGGTCCTCTTCTGGTGAACTCTCTAGAACTTTCTGAGGCACCTGAGTAATTTCTTCAATCAAAATCTCTGAAAGGCCCTCTCCTGGTGAACTCTCTACAAATTTTTGAGGCTCCTTACGAAATTCTTCACTCAGAATCTCTGGTACTTGATGAAATTCTTGTATGCCCTCTTCTGGTGATCTCTCTACAACTTTCTCAGGCACCTGACTAATTTCTACACTTAAAATCTCTGAAATTTGATGAATTCCTTGAAGGCCCTCTTCTGTTGAACTCTCTAGAACTTTCTGAGGCACTTCACTATTTCCTTCACTCAAAATCTCTGGAATTTGATGAAATTCTTGAATGCCCTCTTCTGATGAACTCTCTAGAACTCTCTCAAACACTAAAGTATTGTCTTCACTCAAACTCTCTGGAACTTGGTGAGGTTCTTGATGGCCCTCTTCTGGTGAACTCTCTAGAAATCTAGGCACCTCTCGAAATTCTTCACTCAAAATCTCTGGAACTTGATGGTATTCTTGTGTGCCGTTTTCTGCTAAACTCCCTAAAACTTTCTCAGGCACCTGACGAAATTCTTCACTAAGAATCTCTGGAACTTGATTATGTTCTTGTATTCCGTCTTCTGGTGAACTCTCTAGAATTTTCTCAGGCAACTGAGTAATTTCTAGACTCAAAATCTCTGAAATTTGATGAATTCCTTGAAGGCCCTCTTCTGGTGAACTCTCTAGAACTTTCTCAGGCACCTGAGTAATTTCTACACTCAAGTTCTCTGAAATTTGATGAATTCCTTTCTGAGGTTCTTGAATAATTTCTACACCCAAAATATCAGGATCGTGTTCAAGTTCTTGAGTGCTCGTTTCTAGTGAACACTTTAGAGTATTCTGAGGTTCTTGACTAATTTCTTCATCCAAAATCCCTGGAACTTGATGAAGTTCTTTACTGCTCTTTTCTGATGGAATTTCTAAAACTTTTACAGGCTTTTGACTAATTTCTTCACCCAAAATCTCAAAACCTTGCTCAACTTCTCGACTTTTCTCTTCTAGTGAACTCTCTAGAACTCTTTGAGGCACTTGACTGATTTCTTCACTCAAATTTTCAGGATCCTGTTGAAGTTCTTGACCGCTCTTTTCTCGTAAAACCTTTAGATCGTTCTGAGGGTTTTGAATAATCTCTTCACTCAAGAACTCTGAAAGTTGCTGAAGTTCTCGACTACTCTTTTTCAGTGAAATCTTTGAATCTTTCTGAGGCACTTCACTTACTTCTTCACCCACAATATCTGAAACTTGATGAAGTTCTTGAATGTCCTCTCTATCCAAAATCTTTGAAACTTGTAGAGTTTCTTGAGTATGTTCTTCACTGCTCTTGCCTAGTGAAATCTCTAGGACATTCTGAGGTTCTTTAAATTTGTCACCTACAATATCTGAAACTTTATGAAGTTCTTGAATGTCTGTCAAAATCTCTGGAACTTTCTGAGGCACTTCACTAATTTCTTCAACCACAATATCTGAAAGTTGATGAAGTTCTTGATTGTCCTCTCCTGCCAAAATCTCTGGAACTTTTAGAGGCACTTGACTAATTTCTTCACCCAAAATCTCTGGAATTTGATGAATTTCCTCACTGCTCTCTCCTAGTGAAATCTGTAGAACTTTCTGAGGTTCTTGACTAATTTCTTCACCCAAACTTCCTGGAACTTGTTGAAGTTCTTGATCACTCTCTTCTATAGAAATCTCTGGAGATTTCTGCGGTTCTTTACTAATTTCTTCACCAAAAATCTCTTGAACTTGATACAGTTCTTTACTGCTCTGTTCTAATGAAATATCTAGAACTTTCTGAGGTTTTTGACCAATTTCTACACCCAATATCCCTGGAACTTGCTGAAGTGTTTGACTGTCCCTTTCTGCTGAAACCTCATCCAAAATCTCAGGAACTTGCTGAAGTTTTTGACTGCTCTTTTCCAGTAAAATCTCTAGAACTACCTGAGGTTCTTCACGAATTTCTTCACCGAAAATCTCCTGAATATTCTGAAATTCATGACGGTCTTCTTCTGAAATTTTTAGAAGTTTTAGATGTTCTTGACCACTATCTTCAGTTAAAATGTCTAGAATTTTGTGTGATTCTTGAGTTCTCTCTTGAGTTAAAATCTCCTCAAGATCCTTACTGCTCTCTTTAGATGTAATCTCATGAATGTTGTTATGCTCTTGAGCACCTATTAGACCAGAAATATCTTTACCTTTCTCAAACTCCAGAAAACTTGTTATATCAACAAAGTCTGTAGTACTCGAACAGACTTGAGCGCCCTTGGAAAAAATTTCTGCACTTTTCTCAGGTGCTTTAACTTTTTCATCACCTAGAAGCACAATGTTTTCCCACAGTTCTACAGCAGATTCACCCTCTGAAACCTTTGTATTTTCAGATGCAACGGTTATCGGCTCTGTGTAAGAGATTTCCACAGACTGCCTATTCAAGCTTGAATAAGGTGTACCATGGTCATACTGTTGCAGATCTTTTTCAGCTTCCTGAAACAGGTTACCTTCAGCTAGACGATTTGTTTCAGTGTCAAGACAAGGGCTTTCTGTTATAAAAGCAGTGTCTAGTTTTCCAATTTCACAAGAGTAAGAATCTGTAGCAGAATCAGTTAGCTTTGAGGTTGAAAGTGAAAGATCTACAGCTGCACTGCTAACAGAAAAGTACTGATCGCAAGTTTTGTCAGAGTCAGAAATAATGTCAGAACTGTTACCAGTGTCAGAAATAATACCGAGACCTTTGTCAGTTTCAGAAACAATGTAAAGATTCCCAAAATTATCTGGAAAACTTTCACGATTCAATTGTTGGGTGGCTTCAATTCCATAGTCAACAGGGATCAATTTCTCTTTAACATCAACAAACGAGTGTGCATCAAACAAAATTTCCTTATTTTCAGATGAAATAGTATCGTGCTGCACACTGTGGGTTGGAGAAACTTCTTCTAGCGATGATGTCAACTCCGATTTCTCTATAACCTTTAGCTCAGTAGCATTCTCAAGGCCGGATAAATCGGAATGGAAAAGTCCCTCAGCTGTCTCTTTGTTGTGATCACCAGCTTTATCAGCACAGGCTAAACTAGAAAGTGGCTGAGATAGGATTTGTAATGCTTGATCCCAGGAAGCATCAGCTTTATCCGCATCGAGGTGTTGCTGGTTTTGCCAATTACTTGTGCTAAAAACTGTCTGAGTTGCTTGGATAGTGTCTGAATCAAAACATGCACTAAAATCTGGTTCTTTTTCTAGTAGTCCCACTGACTTATCCAGTGTATCATTTTGATCAGAAGGTGCCTTTACAATCTCTTCAAGTGAATTCTTATTCTCTAGGGCTCTTAGAGTGTCTGCCAAGAGTGCTTCTTCCTCTGCTGCCTTTGAAAGCTCGAGACCCAGTGCCTCTTGTAAAGCTTCTTTGTGTGCTATCAGAAGCTCCCCAGTGATTTTCTTTTCTTCTACTAATTCCTCTTGCAATTGTTCTTTTTCAGCTAGCGTCTCCTGGGCTAGTTCCTTCAGAAGTAGATTCCCTGTGGTTATTACCTCTTGAACAAGTTGCCCTTGAGACAGTTCTTCAAGCTCCTTCTGAACCGGGTACCCCCCAGTTAATTCCTCTTGGGTTTGTGTTGCTAGAACGAATTCTACAGAGCTTAGCTCCCTTTGATCTAGTTCAACCTCAGAAAGTTCCTTGTCTGGCTCTGAACTTTCATTTGATTGGTTATCTCTTACTTTTGAACACTCTTCCAAAGACAATTCCTTTTCATCTGTTGCTTTTAAACTTTCTCCACAAGGCTCCAGAGAAGGTAAAGGACTACATTGAGAGTTTTCATGTTCTGCAAGTACCTGTATACTCTCCTGAATTAAGCCTTCGCCTTCCTTCTCACGGCTTTCGCTAAATGGTTCTCTGACCTCTGAAGTATCTGAAACCTCAGTGGATGTCACTTGTTTCTCCTCTGTTTGTAAACTTAACTCAGATGTTTTCTCCTCAGCTGTCCGTGAATCTTCTCCTAATGTTTCCTTCTCCTCTACTTTGTTTGTGCTTCCTCCTAAAGTTTTCTCTTCATGAAGTTCATCTGCTAAAACATTCCTGACACCATCTTCAGTTTCTTTACTTTGTTCTGAAGTTCTCAGAGATGTTTCCAAAGTTGCTTCCTCAACTGATGTCTCAGGACTTCCTGCGTTAAGTACCTGTTGGCTGGATTTCTTTGAAGTCTCAGCAAAATCTATTTTTACACCTGTTGCCACTTCAGTCTCTTCAAAAGACTTAGCTTTTTCTTGTAAGCTCAGACTCTCCTCAGAAACCCTATTAGGCTCTAGTTCCCTTAAAATGCCATCACCTTCATTTTTGTTCTGTACTTCATCAGTTGGTCCAGACAGTCCAGAAAGTAAGTAATCTTTTTGTGCCTCAACACTTTCAACAAATACGAAACTGTTCTCAAGATCTTGAGAATCTTCAGGATAAAGAACTGCCTCAACGAAGTGCTCTTCCACAGATGTATTTAACGCCTCGTTGCAAATATCTTTTTCCAATTCTGTTTTTAGACTTCTTGATGATTTGACAATGTCAGGCTCAGTACTTTCTGATTCATTAGTATTGTCATCACAGAGTTTCTTCTCAGACACTATAGAAAATTCATCAGTTTCACCAGGAGGTTCTAATTTTTCCGGTGGAGTATCGCTTACATCACTGTGTTTGTTCTCTTCCTCTACTTTTGGACTTATTGCAGTCAGAGTTTCTGTTTCCCTCTCTTGACCAATATCTGAACAAGGCTTTTCCTGTTCACTTACAGATTTCGTTCCTAAAAAGACAAAACAATTTAACAGCATTGTCAAAGCCAAAACCAATATTCACTTTATATGTACAGCATGAAGGCTCAAGTTATACTGCAGGCATTGGTAAACAAGCTATTGAAACATGAATACTCGTTCATTGCTATACGGCTGTACCGATAACACTTTTTGCCGATACTGTGTACAGCCAATTATTAAAGTAGCCAATACCGACTTTGAGACCGATTATTTAATTATTTGTTTAGTCAAAATGCTCGGTTCCGAAACATAAACCTACTATTGCAATGCAAGCACGTGTTTTGCTGCTTGCACTCGCCGTGATAAAAATGGCTGGTGGATGGTTGTCAAATACTACAAACAATGTTTCTATGGTGCATAGTAGGCCTAAGTAGTGCAGTGCTAAATATAAATCAATAATAAAAAACAAGACATAGAAATTTGTGCTCATTTTTCTTTTTTGTAATGATTATTGTGCAAAAAACAAATAAATTTATATTTATTCACTTTTGCCAGCCGCAGTGAGACGTCAGTAGGTGGTATTGTATATTTTTTTTAAATCGGCACCAATTTATTTGCCAATACCGATTATGCGATTTTTCTAATAATCGGCCGATTATGAGTAGGGCCAATTAATAGGTACAGCCCTAATAGGCTAACACATTTGCAAGCAGCCTTGAGAAGTAATCAAAAGGTGGTATAGTGTTTTCATACAAGGGTGCTGCCTTTGATAGGTACTGCCTTATAAGCACAGCCTTTGAGAGGTAATTACAAGGTGGTATAGGATTTTCATACCTGGGGGCTGACTTTAAGAGGTACTGTCTTACAAGCACCTTTAAGAGGTAATCAAAAGGTGGTATAGCATTGTCATACATGGGTACTTACATAAATACACACAGCTATACACACTTGTCAACCCATATCATGACTGGCTCTTTCAAAAACTTTGCACAGTTATTCATTTGTCCCATAAGAGAACTTTATCAGCACTTCGAAGGAAGAAGAGGCCTGGTAGATTACAGCACTTCAGTATATGAATGATTTTCATTGGACTTTAATCGTTTCAGTGGGATGTAAGATTATGGTCTAGTGGTTATCATGCTGGACCATCAACCGAGTTCAAAGTCTCATCAGGACAAACAAATTTTAAGAATTCTTTTACCAATATCCCAAGTAAAATATAACAAGAACAAATGACCGCACACTTTAGTGGGAAGATCAGATGGTGAGGTCGAGGACTTCCCATTTGCCTCATATGCCGAGGCTAAGAAAATAGAAAAAATCCATGGCTGAATCTTGGGACTAGCTTAAAGGACTGCTCTTTTTCCTTAAATTACTTGAACATAAAGAAGTTACCCCAGCAAAGCAGGCCATTCAGCGAATATTAGCAGAAGAAAAATGATCAAATCAGGTCATAGTTAATTTCTTTTCTGTGTACAAAACTCACCTCTTCAAGATTTCCTATCCTAATCCATCGGATCCTCTGCCTTCCAAGCTATCTCGTTCACAACGAAACCCTCCGTAACAGCTGCTCTGCCTCTCTCTGTTCTCTCTGGCAACCGGACTCGGACCACCAACGGACATTAATTTCTGGACAACCCCTCGGATACGTCGCAGCGCTCATGAATAAGCTGGTGCTTTGCGCTCAGCTTTACAGTGGCGCTTTAGAAAATTGGAGATTATGATTACGATTACATTAAGCACTGTTCACTGAAATAGCTTTTGTACATTAAATTTGACAGTGTATAACAAATTAAAGTCCCTATGTGTAAATACAGCTCCCTTCATCCTGTGGAGGGGCAAGCCTGAAACAATAGAGTGTCAGGGTGTTATTTCATTTGACACCCTGTGAAAATCAATGGAGTTAGGGAGGGCAATGTGCTCCTTGAGCCCTATAAGCTAGGTTTCAAGGAATTGGCTAGCACAGTGATTAGCAAAGTTTCTCCAGATTTTGCAACCCTAACTCTCTCTTCCACCAAATCTATGTTACTAGCGTAAGCAATACCGCACAGAATTATTCTGTGTTCTAACGAGAACGTTAAATCTAAACATATTTCTCATATTTGCGTTAACGAACAAAACAAGGATACTGCACATAGTTTAAATAATTTGCACCAACAAAATGTAGCACCAACAAAATGTAATGTACAGTATCGCCTATACAGTCGACTTGAGTTAGGCGAAGCAAACTTTGTCATAATCGTTCAGGAATGAAAACTTTACTTCAAATTCTGTGCAGAATAAGACTTAGTAAAGCACTCGTAAGAATTTATACATTTACGGCCTTCACCTTGACGGGCAAGCTCAACTTAAAGAAACTTGCGGCCGCCGATGCACAGAATATAAACACTACATTAGATTTTTATGCCAAACACCGTTAAAGCTAAAATAATAAACTAGTAAATAAATATAAATATTCACAATTACATTGAAATCTCTTACTTTGACAATCTACCACTTAAGTACTTGAAATTTAACCCCAAGCGCTTGTCTGTGATTTATTTAGCGCTATGCTTCGTCAACTATAATACAATAAACTTTTATTATTTACAGCAAACCAAAAAGAAAATATTAGCGAGACTGTATGATGTAGACATGTTGAAGATGAAAGCGACCAAGTGAGCCGAACTACGGACTTTGAATTCCTTGATACTTTTTATGGTTCTATAATTTTTTATGGGCTCCATGCTAAAGCGATCTTCCTTAATTTATTCAACCCACGCTGCTAGACGGCTATCGCGTGTGCTTCGCGTGAACCATCGTAAATAATTTTTTAACTCAAAATGTTTTTGTAGTCAAAAGGAGTTTGCCAGCCAGGCTGGCGGCGATCTTGCTTGACAAGTGGGAGGGGGAAACACTTTTGAACTGATATTAGGCCTAGTCAAAAAAGAGGTGGAAATGTTTTCGCGCTAACGCGCAAACAAAAAAATTTGTTGACCTTTTTGCTGTTTCTTCGAAGTTTGGGGGACAACTGTATACTGTGCCCCCACCCCACACGGTCAAAGGTGGAGGTCTTGTCCCCTATCCACCTTCGGGATCGGCGCCCGTGGCCAGCATGCTACTCCATAGGTGACTATACATGTATATGGCCTACACGTAGGCCTACAATTGAAGCTAATAAAATAAGGCGTCTTCCTACAGCCAAAACAGTGGGGCCACAGTGGGCTCGGTCCAACATCTGCCACCATAAATAGCATCAGTGCCGGCCTTAGGGGCGTGCGAACCGTGCGGTCGCACGGGGCCCGCAATTTTGAGGGGCCCGAAAAATGTCGCAGCAAATTAACATGAACAGAATTCTCGTGTATAGTTAAATTTGATTAGTTAATAATCTACTAAAATAAAATGATTAGCGCTGAATAATAATTTGACTTGTGTCATGTGGGGCCCAAAACAATATACTCTGCACGGGGCCCGAAATATCCTAAGGCCGCCACTGATAGCATAGGCCTATCATCGCTTCTGCCCACAAGAATTTCTGAATTTCTCCACTTCTGAGTTCTGACAATCATAATAGGCCTACATCGTATACCCTATAGGAATGATACTTCCAGTAACCTTCTCCAAATTAGCAGCTCTAGCCTACTATAGCATGTTCGCATGGAGCCCACAAAAATGATAGAACCAATGCATATGGACCTCATGTATAGCCTATATAGGCCTAGCTATAAATTTGACCACAACTGTATTCTTGGCTCTTACGCCTTGAACTCCATCGTACACATCGTTTATATGCAGTGGCGGCGATCTTGTTTGACAGGTGAGGGGGACATGTTTGAACTATCTGGTCAAAAAAGGTAACAAAAATTTACGACCTTTATTCGTGTTTCTTAAAAATGTGGGGTCCCGATGCATGGCGTGTCTCCCCCCCCCACTGTTAAAGGTGGGTCTTGTCCCCCTCGATTCCCCTCCCCCCCCCCATGATCGCCGCCCATGTTTATATATGATACCAGTGTAATTGTTATTCGTCACAGCACGCCAACAACTAAATTATTGGGAGATGCTTTAGCATAATAGTTTGCCTTATTTATGCCAACGACCTTCCGATTAATTGTTGATGCCTAAGTTGTTTGTCTGTAGGCCTATTCAGGAGTCTTCTTCGTCGAGTTGTATGTCGAAATTGTCGATATATCTTACTTAATTCTTCGCAGTATATAGAGGTTCATAAATCATCCAGACACAGGCAGAAATATATTATAGCTTCAACCTATAAATAAATCGAGGTATGGCAGACGGATCCACATGCGAGACAAATAGGCAGGCAGGCAGGCAGGCAGGCAGGCAGGCAGGCAGGCAGGCAGGCAGGCAGGCAGGCAGGCAGGCAGGCAGGCAGGCAGGCAGGCAGGCAGGCAGGCAGGCAGGCAGGCAGGCAGGCAGGCAGGCAGGCAGGCAGGCAGGACGGATAAGAATAGATAAGATTTGTTAAGTGAGTAGAAAGAAGATCCATCTACGCTGCCAGCATACCCATGTGGGACCTAAAGGCCTATCCCATATTGGACACCTATAGGGCCCATATGGGTCCGGTAAAGATGTTAATGGGCACGCTTGGAATATCTCGACTTGGTATCAGACCAAGCGCGCTGTGGAATAGGCCAACGTATTGCCCAGTGGTCTTCGTAGACTGTAGGCCTACATTTACATTTACTTGTTAATCATCCAAGACCTTGGAATTCGTTCACCGACGGCTGCAGGGCCGAGCAGCGGTTATTGAGCGCTTCCCTGTGTGTTACATGGGAGCCTCTCTGCGTGTTACATGGATATTCCTCGCGTGCTACATCCATGGGGGCCTCCCTGTGTGTTACATGGGATATTCCTTGTGTGTTACATGGGAGCCTCACTCTTTAGAGCACATCATGATACTAGCAATGTAAGATTTTGTCACATGGGGTGCGCAGTATAGTCTAGTGGTTGGCGCGCAGGACTATCAACCGAGATGCTGGGGTTCAAATCCCCGTCAAGACAGAAATTTGCTTCGAAATTTCTGCACCATTTGCGCCCCCTATCCAACTCAGCTATAATGAGTACACTGACCGTACACACTGTCAATGTGAAGATGAGACGGCAAGGGTAGAGGACTGGTCACCCACCGAGACTAAGAAAACTGAAGTCGCTTACACTTCATACCCACGGCTGCCCCATGGCTAACTTAAGGGACTGCTCTTCATCTCTCCTGTGCCACACCAGAATACGACAAGAACAATAATCTTATATGACCTTTCAAGCTATTCCTGATTCTATTCCTGCGCCACCACACAACCAGGGGCGTCTATTCCCCCTAAGTCATTGGAGCAACGTCCCTTTCCCCCTCTTCTTTCCCCCTTCCCGTTCCTCCCCCCTAAAATGGTGGCAAACACACTGACCGATCTTTACCCCCCCCCTATTTCTTGGATGGAGCATTTGCTCCAAGGTTTCTATGGTGTAGACGCCCCTGCACACAACCACCATCACCGTAGCACCCTCGGCTTGACCTCCCCGGACTCTGTCCTTGCACCTGGACGGCCTGGCTATTGCGGACTTGATTTGATATAGCGACGGTGTATATTGTATAAGCTGGTCTCACTGACGTGGCTTTTTAGTGGCGCTGAGAAATTTCGGAGATATACATTTCCATTTACATTAAGCTTACAATGTCATGTATTTTTAGCGATAATAGCTTACCTTCAGAACCAGTGGAAACATCGCTTGCTTTGGAAGGGCCACTCCTTCGTCGCCACCATAGGGCAATCAGATAAGCGATGAACAGCGCCAATCCGTAAAGTAACCACAGATCCATTTCGGATACTTCGCCAACAGACTCTCTCGGAACTTCTAATAACAATCAGTGTCTTAAACCGTCACGAAAACTCAGAACTGCCGGCCGCCAACTTCGAAAGCCCGTCTCCCCGAACAGGAATCGCTGCTTACAGCCTCGGCCTTTGACCTTTTGTGCACCCGCCGTTCAGTCCATCGCCTGGCGATTGGAAGACGCCTCTAGGCAGACAAGGGGAGTGGCACCAAGTGAAACATTCCTCGTTCACTCAGCCTCTCTAAAGGCAACGCTGTATGTATGGATGTAGACTGGTAGTATAATGTGATATTCTGTGCCGTAGCCTATCTACAAGGCATACAAGCGCAGTCCACAGCGCACCGGTCTCTATCTAGTTCAGCGAAACGCATAACCTGTATGTGTGTGTGTGTGTGTGTGTGTGTGTATATATATATATATATATATATATATTTTTATGTATATATATATATTTATATATTTATATATATATCTTCTTCCGATATAATACAGGATACCTACATATTGGGCTCGTATGGTATATATATATATATATATATATATATATATATATATATATATATATATATATATTCAGGTACTTGTAAGCTGCACACGTGTATGGTTATGTAGCCATATAATTCACATGGCCGTGTTTCTTTTTAACTATATAGACCTATGACATTTAAATAAACATATATCATTCTCAATAAATGTAAACATGCATATAAAAAGCCATAAACATCCAGCATACAGTTGGTACATAAATAAGCTGCTGGACCTATGGATTCTGACAAGAATGTCGAGATTGTCGACCCTATAAGTCTGTAGTCTTATACCGGCAGACAGTCTAAAACATTAGGCCGCCTCTTGGCTACTCTCATGTATACCGACGTGTATCGTTTGCACAGTTGCCTATTGTAACGCGTTGCCTGCCTATAAAGTATTATAAACATTGTATGCTTTTCGTTGCTTGGCCAGTTTTTATGTATGTGCCAACAATTCCTTCGATCCCATCTATCTGGAGTCGGTCTTTCATCTTCTTGGCGTTCGTCCATTTCCCATTGGATCTGTCTGCAAGCTTGTCTGTTTGAGTTTGTGAATCTCTGTTTTCTTGTGATTTATTTTTAGGTCTGGGCTATAATATATTTCGGTCGGCATCGGATGATTTATGAATCTGTATACGTGCTGTAAAGAAGTAGGTTGTACAAGACAGACAGACAGACAGACAGACAGACAGACAGACAGACAGACAGACAGACAGACAGACAGACAGACAGACAGACAGACAGACAGACGGACGGACGGACGGACGGACGGACGGACAGACAGACAGATAGACAGACGGACAGACGGAAGGACAGTAAGACGAACGGACGGATAGACAGACAGACAGACTAACAGACAGACTCATGCATAGACAGACAGACTAACAGACAAACAGACACACAGACATACTCATATACACACAAACAGACTCACAGACAGACAGACGAGAAAGACGTACGGACAGGCAGACTCACAGACGGATAGACAAACAGGCAGGCAGACAAACAGACAGAAGACAGACAGACAGACAGACACACACACCCACAAACGAGACACACATAAACACAGACAAGAGGAGGACGGACGCACAGACCGACCGACCGTCGGTTGAACTGGTAGCCGGACAGACAGACGGACGGACAGAAACACAGAGAGAGACAGACAGTTGATTGATTTTTTAATGATTAATCGATCACGTCACCTTTGATATCATTGAGTTTTTTTACGTCGTATTAGTGCCTACCACAGCACTCCACACCGTACGGTCGGCCTACTGGCTATGCAGAGGTGGCCTTGACAGGGCTATAGGCCTACACTTGAGCCTAGACAAACGGTCTAGCCATGCAGTTGTGTCTGGAGATCCGGATGCATGCGGTCGACTCATTTTTCGTCGGTCCCTACCTCAATTAACTTACCTTTACCGTAATTTACATCTCCTTATCTCAACTTAGCTTAACTTAAGTAGTAATCGCTCTTAACTTATCTTACCATACCTCACCTTACGTTACCGTTACGTTACTTTACCCTACCTACACTTGTCACTTCACCTGGCGACTGTCTAACCGAACCTCGGATTCGCATTTCTGTATGACTTGCGCGCGTTAAAAATGTTCGTAATAATAATAATAAATAATACCTTACATTTTCTTGTTTTACCTTACCTTACGTTGCCTTAGGCTACCTTATAATAATTCTCACTCCGACCCCGATCGCATAACCGTGAGATCCCTAGAGCCGATGCGCTGACCAGGAAGAACTTTATTTTGCGAATGCTCTACTTAATTATGAACATGCCCTTCTGGGTCTGGCTGATGTTTCGTAGACGTTAGTTACCATTCTTTTATGTTTCATGCACATGCTAATTGTATAACATGTTTGTTAGCCGCTGTGCGTTTGCAGACGGATCATTAAAGTACATACTTACTTACTTAGTTTACCCCATAGTATCGTACCGCACCCTATCATCTGATTTTTACTTACCGTGCCTTAGCTTACCTTACCCTAGTTATCTTACCTTGTGGTACCGTCGGCACTCAAGACTAGAGGTTGCAGGTGGTACACTCGAGTCTCTAGTCTCAGACAGGCGTAACCGGATTTTTATGGGATTGCGTGTTCTATATCCAGTCCTTCTAAGTGACTGGATATAGAAGGGGGCCCGTAGAGTAATGGATAACACACTGGCGTGAAGTGCAGAAGGTACCAAGATCGAATCCGGTAGCCTTACGTAAGGTTTACTCAGCCTTCTACTCGCTAGATGGCAGCGGTAGGTGAGTGTTAGGCCGTGATTGCCGCCCTGTGTGGCTGCCGTTAAAAAAGTAGTATTCGACTCCTGTAAAACTGTTACCATGTGCTTCTACTGTATACATGTACGTAAGGCGCCCTGGGTGGCTGCCGTTTCTACTATATGTATGTTCACTGTACAGCGCAGTGCGGTTAGCAGGCGCATAATTAAAGAAAAGATATATTATTATTATTATTATTATTATTATTATTATTATTATTATTATTATTATTATTATTATTATAATAATAACCAGGTCGACTAATGAACGAAAGGTGATAGACGAAATTCCTAAAAAATAACCCACGACGCATGTAGGCCTACCCAGTATGAGAATTGTAGAAAAAAGACTGGGGGTTAGACTTTGACCTTGTTGAGTTTGGGTGTGCAATGGAAACTTAACTGTGGGGTCCTAAGAAAGACTGGGGGGTTGAATCCCCCAATGCCCGACAATTCTCACCCTGGGCCTACCACAGGTTCCTTCCTACCTTCATCCCAGTCACAGTAGAATTAGTGGACCTGGTTATTATCTGTCCGATGAAGCAGCTGACTTAGACTGCCTGGATATAGAACACACAATCCCTAAAGCATAGGCGCCGACTCCTTGGGAGCCTTGGGTGCGAATGCACCCAGAGAGAAAGTTCAGTGGGTGCTTGGCACCCAGAAGAATTCAGACCTTAAATTGAAATTTTTACGCCCAAGTAATCTCACAACTTGAGAAGTACAACTGCAACACAAATACCTAACATTGCATAATCTCACAGTCAGTAGGCCTACATATATTATTTATTTATTATTTAAAATAATAAATAAATAACAATACTGGAACGTTCGAACGTCACCGATTTCCACTACTTTTTCTAACCCTTGACAAGAAAACAATTTTCTTTCTCCGAAAATCCGCTAAAACTCATTTACCTAAAGCGATGGGAAGGAAAATGGGTGGGGGAAAGGAAGGACCCATATGCACCCAGAGACAATAAACAAAATTCGGCGGCTGTTTGTGACATAAACAGCAATCGTATGGCTTTCTCTGGCGTGGGTTCTTTTATGATGATCTAGGAAACTCTTGTGTGCAAATGCTCGGGACATAAATTGCAAATGTATGGTTTTTCTTTAGTGTGGGTTCTTTTATGGCGTTCCAGATGAAGTTTCTGTGAAAATGCTCTGTGACATAAATTACATTTCTATGGGTTTCCTCCAGTATGGGTTCTTCTATGGCATTCCAGATGAGTTTTCTCTGCAAATGCTTTGTGACAGAAATAGCATATATGTGGCTTTTCTCCAGTATGGATTTTTTTATGGCGCTCCAGAGTAGTATTCCATGCAAATGCTTTGTGACATAAATTGCACAAGTATGATTTTTCTCCAGTGTGAATTCTGTTATGGCGCTCCAGAGTAGTATTCCATGCAAATGCTTTGTGACATAAATTGCACAAGTATGATTTTTCTCCAGTGTGAGTTCTTTTATGGCGTTCCAGAGTAGCATTACATGCAAATGATTTGTGACATAAATTGCACAAGTATGGTTTTTCTCCAGTGTGAATTCTTTTATGGCGTTCCAGAGTAGCATTACATGCAAATGATTTGTGACATAAATTGCACAAGTATGGTTTTTCTCCAGTGTGAATTCTTTTATGGCGCTCCAGAGTAGTATTCCATGCAAATGATTTGTGACATAAATTGCACAAGTATGGTTTTTCTCCAGTGTGAATTCTTTTATGGCATTCCAGTGTAGACTTCTCTGCAAATGCTTTGTGACATAAAATGCACATGTATTGCTTTTCTCCAATGTGGGTTCTGTTATGGTATTCCAGATGAATCTTCTGTGCAAATTCTCTGTGACATAAATTACATTTGTATGGTTTATCTCCACTGTGGGATCGTCTATGGCGTTCCAGATTAGTATTACATGCAAATGATTTGTGACATAAATTACACAAATATGGTTTTTCTCCACTGTGGGTTCTTAAGTGGGAATCCAGATGAGCCTTCTGTGCAAATTCTTTATGACATAAATTGCACTTGTATGGTTTTTCTCCACTGTGAGTTCTTTTATGGCATTCCAGAGTAGCATTACATGCAAATGATTTGTGACATAAATTGCACAAGTATGGTTTTTCTCCACTGTGGGTTCTTTTATGGTATTCCAGTGTAGACTTCTCTGCAAATGCTTTGTGACATAAAATGCACATGTATTGCTTTTCTCCAATGTGGGTTCTGTTATGGTATTCCAGATGAATCTTCTGTGCAAATTCTCTGTGACATAAATTACATTTGTATGGTTTATCTCCACTGTGGGATCGTCTATGGCGTTCCAGATTAGTATTCCATGCAAATTCTTTGTGACATAAATTGCACTTGTATGGTTTTTCTCCTGTGTGGGTTGTTTTATGGCATTCCAGATGAGCCTTCTGTGAAAACTGTCTGTGACACAAATTACACTTGAATGGTTTTTCTCCAGTATGGGTTTTTGTATGGTAGTCTAAAACATTCTTCTGTGCAAATGATTTGTTGCATAAATTGCACTTGTATGGTTTTTCTCCAGTGTGGGTTCTTTCATGGATTTTGAGACTGGATTTCCATGTAAACGGTTTGTTACAAAAATCACATATGTATGTGTTTGGTTTGTTGTGGCTACTTGCTTGCATCTTGAATCTTGAACGCAGCCAAATTATTGGATTTATTTATTGGTTGAATTTATTACTGCTTTTCCATGTTATTGGAAACCTATCATGAATTAGAAAATGCAACTGTTAATACAAAATTATTGAAGAAAGATGGAAGCAATATAGGAAACTTAAGAGAAAGAATAATGAAACCCTAATTGCGATTCCAAAGTCATGAACTACAAGTATGCAGAGATGTCATAAGGATTGTAATTGTAATTGTAATCGAGAATTTATATAGCGCCACTAAAAATCCGAGGTGCTCCCGACCCTGGTCAAAGTGAAATATTATCAGGCACTTGTGAAACTGGACAGGAGAGAGAGAGAGAGAGAGAGAGAGAGAGAGAGAGAGAGAGAGAGAGAGAGAGAGAGAGAGAGAGAGAGAGAGAGAGAGAGAGACAGAGACAGAGACAGAGACAGAGACAGAGACAGAGACAGACAGAGACAGAGACAGAGACAGAGACAGAGACAGAGACAGAGACAGAGACAGAGACAGAGACAGAGACAGAGACAGAGAGACAGAGACAGAGACAGAGAGACAGAGACAGGGACAGACAGACAGACAGACAGACAGACAGACAGACAGAGACAGAGACAGAGACAGAGACAGACAGACAGACAGACAGAGACAGAGACAGAGACAGAGACAGAGACAGAGACAGAGACAGAGACAGAGACAGAGAGAGAGAGAGAGAGAGAGAGAGAGAGAGAGAGGGGGGGGGAGAGAGAGAGAGAGAGAGAGGAGAGAGAGAGAGAGGACAAGCCTAAAGCCCTGAGGAAGGCTTTTCCAGCTTAGACAGCGTTTCCATAGTCAATCCTAGTGCAGATCAGAGTATGGACCAAGGTCGCAATCACGAATGGCACGAAGTTGGCGTAAATAGTAAAAGCACGAGCGAGAGACACTACTGACATGATCAATTAGAGAAAGAGTAGGGTCTAGGACAAATTGAAGATCACGGACAGAGGAGGAGAAGTACACATTGGGCAACCAGAGGCGGAGAGAGTCAGCATCGATCCTGGCAAGCTGGACACGATTACCGAGCCAAATGTACTGGGTCTTATCATGGTTAAGACGGAGGCGATTTGAAGACAACCATAGATCAAGAGCAAAGGAAACCTCCAGGATGCGTTCAACCATATGAGCAGCTGAGTTGCTGGGCCATGGAGGAAGCCTGTGTGTCATCAGCGTATTGGTGAGACGAAACACCCATTGGACCCAGAACCCCAGCTAGATCCGAGGTATACAAAATGAACAGAAGGGGAGTGAGGACAGAGCCCTGAGGCAGTCCATACGGGATGTGGGTCCAAGGACAGCGGGTAGGTCCAAAAACAACAGAAACAGAGCGATCAGAAAAGAATGAGCGGAATCAAAGAAGAGCGGAGTCAACAATGCCAAAGATTTAGATAATCGGTCTAAGAGGATCAGGATGGTATGGTCGACAGTATCAAAGGCACCACTAATATCCTATAAAGAGCAAGTAAAGTGACCTGGCCACGATTAAAGGCTTGAAATACTTCAGCTAGAAGGCGCAGTATAAGCGATTCCGTCGAGTGGTGCAGCCAAGGTATTACTGGAGAGATGACTGAAACACTAGAAACATGTTTCAGTTACCATCTCTAATTCTGAGATCACTGAACTGATATTTGAAAATTTTGTTAACCTTTAAAAACTTTCTATCGCCATATCTTGGCTGTATAATAAAGCATTTTTAAAGGGTAACAAAATTTTCAAATTTTTGCTAGACTAGCAACACAAATACGAATAAGACTGTTTCCTTGTGCTTATTTAAAATATGGCAAAGAAAGGTCAGGAAGTTATAGTAGTCCTCAAGATCTGAATAATATAATTATTAGAAAATTTAATAACCACAATCCTAACCATAAAACAGCATAAAACAAAAGAAGATTATGGTGCATAAGGTGAACGAGGAAAAATCTCTTATTGCTAATATACAAGAGAGACACAAAAAGTGGATTGGTCACACATTGAGGGGTATTCGCTACTGAGAACTATCAAAGAGAAAAGAATGGGGAGAAAAGAGAATGAGAGGAAGATCTAGATGGATGCTTGGACTCGATGATGGTGGACGGATACAGTAAACTGAAGGAGGAAGCCCAGCATCGAGAGGGGAGGAGCCATTGGACGTTTGAACCTGCCCAAAGGTAGAGAACTTGAAGAACAAGATCCTTGCCAAATCTAACCCTTTTCGGAAACCCAGAGTGCAGCGCCATAGAACAAAAGCACACAGTTGCTTCGTTAGATTACATCTATGAGTGTTAGTTAATTGCAAATCTATTGTACTTCGCTAAAATTTAGAAGGCTACATTGTCTAAACGGCACAGGTCGGTACTTGGGGGCAGCTTCCGAATTTCACCAAATTTTACCTGGTGATACCTGTGACCTAAAGTGGTCTAACGCGCCTATTCCCGACTTGGGATGACAAGATGATGACAAGAAAGATTGCTGATCTTCGAGCGAAGACTCACGATGCCTCTCCGCAATTCTCCCACACGGACCACACCTTCGAAGGATTGCGTCCAATCCTTGAAACGGAACTTCGTAAAATAATTCGATCATCAAACAAAAAATCATGCGAACTGGACCCTATCCCCCATTTATTTTGGTGAACATATTAGACGATTTAGCTCCATTTCTAGTTTACATACTTAACAGGTCGCTTTCTGAGGGTTATCTACCTGCTACCCAAAAACGAGCTATTGTTTTCCCAACCTTGAAAAAGCAAAACCTTGACAAAAATGCCTGTCAAAATTACCGGCCCATTTCCCATCTTTTTTCTTCTCAACGTCCCTTGAAAGACTAGTTTCACTTCAGCTACTTCCTTACTTACAAGCAGCGTCTTTCCCCCCTTCAATCTGTTCTAAATGCTTCTGCTAGGCTCATCGCTAGACTCCTCCGGTTTGCCCATATCTCTACTTACATGCTTGATGTCCTTCACTGGCTCCCTATTGCTGCGCGCATCCGATATAAGATCGTTTTCCTTGTCTATAAATCTCAGCAGCCTACTGCCCCGAAATATCTCTCGAACTATCTGCGAAAACCGCTGTCTGCAACTACTTCTCGCTCATTGCGCTCTGTAAATCGGCTTGATCTTTTTGTTCCCAGGGCTAAAACTGCCTTGGCCCAGCATCGGGCGTTTGCTGTAGTGGGTCCCACGATCTGGAATGACCTTCCTCCTGTGCTCAGGGCCAAACTAATGACTGACTATTCCTCGTCGGTCTCGCGCTCCCTATAAAGGCATTTCTGTTTCCCCGGGGCTTCTGTGCTGAGAGCGCCTCTGAATAGTTATTCTGCGAGAGGCGCTTTATACATTTCTAGATTGAATACAATACAATTATTCCAGCCCTCTTATCTCTGACAGCTGTTCACGGTCCAACCACTCCGCTCAACCCGCTCCTCTTCTGCCCTAACACTGCTCCTCCCTTCCGTCACCTCATCACTCAAATTTGCCAATCGCTCCATAGCCATAGCTGTCCCACCCCTCTAGAACAAACTCCCACCAGTACTCCGAGAAATTTCAGATCCATCCTACGAACTCACCAATACCTAACCACTTGCTATATCTCCACAGATCTTTCACTCAAAACTGAAAACACTGCTCTATCACAAATCCTATCGCGATTCCTCCGCCTCTGTCTAGCCCCCTCGCCGTCTAAACCCTAAACACCACCCACTTTAGCCGTCTTACTGTCTTCCTGACTGACTCCTTTGGATCTTGACCTGGAGCCGATTTGACCCCCCGCCTATCGATTTTGATTTGCCTAAGCGCCTGTGAATAAGCTGGTCCCCGCGATTTCGCTTTTTTTGGTGCTGTAGAAATCCGGAGATTACGATTACGATTACGAATACAATCGGGATTCAGACCAGCTCGCGATCTAACAACAGGGTGGGGCGCAGCCCTGTCGGATCGGCAGAGTCAATCTAGAACCCAAGAGTGGCTGATTCGGCTGTAACTCGAGATCGCACTGAATAGTCTTTTCTCGGACGCCCTCTCGTCCGTAAATATATTTGCAACTCCCCGAACCCAGACTTTAGATTTATCACGAACCACCACACTGGTGTGCACTATTAATCGCTAACCAACGAAAGTTAAGAACCGTATCGTATATTCAGAGTGCAACTTCGCCTCTCTACGTTATAAGCACTGCAGCGTGAGGCAGGATATATTCATCGGTTTGCATGCTATGAATTGGCTTGTAAACTATATTTTGGCCTCCATACTTATATACTAACCCATTAGCATTTTTCAAATGCAGGTGTCTAAAATAAATAAAATTTTCCAATTAAATTAAGCGGTGCCCTATATTTAGGCACTAATAATTGGACAGGACGGTGTGTTGTTTTATTTTGATTAATAAATTGAAGCGTTAAAATGCCAAAAATAAAAAAACACAGCAATTGTAATGATAATTATAATCGAACAGCTATAAAGCACCACCGATCGAATAAGAAATTAATTAAATAAGACAGCTGATATTATATACTTTCAATGAGAAGAACCCATGAAACAAACACATACATGAATGAAACAAGCAAACACTAAGAATTTTTCAGGTCACAAGCTAACAGTTAAATTTCTATAATCAGTGATCACACACTTAACAATACAATGATTACATACAGGCCTCTCTGCATATATATCAGTTTTATGATGTTGTGGTCGCATTGCGCTATAAAATTTCTGAATAATGTGGAGCCTTGGATCAGTCACGTGACTTCCGCTATACGGGTTAAAACATCACTGGTAAACATGGCTTTCCATTGCGTTTTATAGAATTTTAAAAAATTGTAAAAAATTGTCGGATCATTTCCCCAAGTCGGGAATAGGCGCGTTAGACTACTTTAGGTCCCAGGTATCACCAAGTAAAATTTGGTGAAATTCGGAAGCTGCCCCCATGTACCGACCTGTGCCGTCTAAACTTCGAAAAGTGTACAATTTGTAACTTTAAGTCACTGTATACGCTAAAAGAGATAGGCCTAAGGTTTATTTTTTCCAAAGGAGCTATTTCTGTACTTATGACAGAACTGTAATTAGTCCATATAATTTCGCACAGACTGCAAAACAATTACGGAAAAACAGTAAGATCTTGAAATCAGCACATGATTGCATATATAATTAATCAGCGTGGCTATAAGTTTCGCTGAATTACAAAAAATTCCAAATAGGCCTTATGGACTAATAAAGGTCTATCAAGATGAGATTAGGCCTACAAATCGAAGGCAATGATCGGTGAATAAAAGATTGATATAATTATAATATATGCATAGATTCCTTAGCTTCGATAGAGAACGAAATATGCTTCACCAGCAAATAAATGAAGAAGCCGAAATTAACGTATCAAAAAGACTGAAAAGTAGTATAATGACGAAAAGAATAGTTAAGTTACAAATCGTTTTCTTTATGACGCCAATTGGACCAACATAGGTTCCAACCGTTTCACAAAATGGTATTTCAAATGCGCAATTACTAATCGTAAGCGTAAACTTCAAACTTATAAAGCGCCACTCGAATCAGAGGCGCTCAGAGCCAAGCGCAGGGCACTAGCGTTTTCATGAGCGCTGCTTTAAGTCAGAGCGGTTTTTGCAGATGGTAGTCAGAGCAGTGCCGTCTTAACAGCATTGCAGGCCCTGGGGAAAGAAATGCACTGGGCCCCAGCCCACCCACGGGGATAAAAATGTAAACGGTCAATAAAATTAAACCTATAGATTTACAGGAAGGCCTGTTTCAGCATTCTTTGTCACAAAATGAATGTTCACACATAAAGAAACATAGCCTACTGTAAAGCGAAGATTAATCAACACAAACTACACACTTTTAAACAATATAACGTAAGCCTCGAAAACACAAATTTTTCAACATATGATAATTAATTGGTACCCCGTACAGACAAAGATGTTACCGTATGATTTATTTATTATTAATCAACACACACGGTTTGCGAGGTTTCTTGGCAGAGAATTAATTTATAATTGGCTTCAAAGTCAGTTTTGGTTTCTTTAATTTTGGGCTCCTAGGATCGTGGGGCCCCTGGTGTGCCCATGCTTATAAAGACGGCACTGAGTCAGAGGAGGTCCGAGTCCGATTTCTAGATCAAGAGAGGTGGCAGAGCAGCTGTTAAAGCGGGTGTCAATACGACGAGCAGCATAGGCCCTAGGCGCCGACTATTTGGGAGCCTTGGGTGCGAATGCACCCACAGAGAAAGTTCAGTGGGTGCGTCGCACCCAGAAGAATTCGGACCTTCAATTCAATTTTTTTACACCTGAGTAATCTCACAACTTGAGAAGTACAACTACAACACATATATCCAACATTGCATGATTTCACAGTCTCAGCCCGTACATAAAGAAATTATTTATTTATATATTTATTATTTAAAATAATAAATAAATAATAGCACTGGTACGTCCGAACGTCACCGATTTCCAATACCTTTTCAAACCTGGTAACCCTTGGCACGAGAACAATTTTGCTTTTCCGAAAATCCGCTAAAACTCACGTACCTAAATGGAGGGGGAAGAGGGGAAGGGAGGGGGAGGAATGAGTAGGGGAAGGCAGGGAGGGCCCATGCATGCACCCAGAGACAAAAGCAAAAGTCGGCGAAAAATGCATAAAAGTTCAGACTAGAGGCATCGATGCACCACATTTTAGTCTTGAGTCTTACTCTGTGACTGGGCTGAAGGCAGGAAGAAGCATGACATTGTGGTACTGGTGACGTGGTTTTTTAAAAAGAAATTTCGTCTATCACCTTTCATTCAAATCTGCGCACTGTTAACTAAGTGAGCATTTTAAGAGTTCATGGCAAGTGGATCTCTCGATATCGACCTCGATCAGCACTAATATCATCAACCTGTAGTTTAGATCGAGTGACCAAAGGATATCGGAGTGTAATGCTTGCTTACGGGGTCTTTCATGAAGGACATCCTCAAAGAGGAGATAGAGGGTCACCCAATTGCGGACGAATGCGGCGAAAGGGCAGGGTGGTCATGTCAATGCTGTCGACCCCAGTTTTTTTATCAGTTGCATTTTGTCAGCATAATTCTCTTGAATAAACGAAAATTGATAGATTGTAATGCACACAGGGCCGTCTTATCCATTAGGCACAGTAGGCCTATAAGCACTGTGCCTATAGGGCCTACGAAACTTTCAGGGGCCTACGAAAGTCTGAACATCGGAAAATGACATATTGAATGATTGAGCGGCAATGGAAAAAGGAAAATTGCAAACAACAACAAATTCAAATTTAATAACTTAAAACGTCAAGAAATGATGTGAATGCGTTTAGCTTTAAAGCAGAGTTGGCAGTTGAGTTGGGGTCTACGAATGCAAGAGTGCCTAGGGCCTACGACGACCATATATATACACAGGTATTCATTTAGGGCCTGTACCTTAAATAGCAACTTTGACCTGTAGCCTACTGCATCTACTTAGAGTCCCTTTCCTGGGCGCGACAACACCAAAGTACGCCACCCTGTATCACAATGAGGCCTTCAAGATCAATATCAGAGTCTAAGCTAGACCTTCACAAGTGGAATGGGAAGGGTAATGCCAAATGCGAACGTATGTAGGGATTCTTCCAAAGAAGGTCATTTTACGAGCCATGATGTAAAGTTTTCCAACGCTACTGGCGCCATCTTTCGTGTTGCTGTTTGACCAAATGCGAGTATGTTGTTCAAGAAACTCGCTAGAGGGAGCCGCATTATTCAATTTGTTCTGATTCGATTCGTATTGAACTTCGATATAATTCACCATCTATACTTATCAAGTGATTTGAATCGATCTATTTATTCTACGACATCTGTAACCAACCGTACGGACAATTAGGGCCCCTGATGGTCACTGCAAAGAGTGAAACAGCCGTGCATAATAATCGATGCTTGAGCCATAGGCCAGTTCTAACCTTAAAACTTTTATAGCACCATGTTCTTTTAAAGTTCTAAGCACCTCGTTGGCTCTAATCTTAGAACGTTTACATCGCCATGTTGCTAAAGTTCTAATCTTATAACTTTATAGCACCATATAACTAAAATTCTATTCTTAGAACTTTTACATCGCCATGGTGTCAAAGTTCTAATCTTAGAACTTTTATAGCGCCGTGGCTTAGGCTTACTGCACTAGGCATCAATCAACGCATTTCAACCAGTATTTTGTGACGACCATAGCACGTTTTCGATTCATCATCTAGGGAATTTTTCAGTAAGATTAGTTCGAGATATCTCCTTCACTTGCGCCCCCTAGTCAACTCATCTATAATGAGTACGCTGACCGTACACTGTTGGTGGGAAGATCAGACGGCGAGAGAGAGGACTGGCCACCCGCCCTCATATGCTGAGCCTAATAAAAATTTAAGTCGCTAGCACTTCAAAATCATGGCTGCAGTTTTCAAACGGTGGTACGCTTACCTTAGTGTCGCTAAGAAGTACGCGAAAAAAATTGAAAAAAATTCAATTTTTTGAGTTTATGCCCAGCATGAACTCGAATCAGATTTGCCATTGAAATTGACAAATAGGCTATAAAACCAGATCCTCCCCCCCCCCGAGAGGTGAATAATGGACTTTTAAGAGAGACGAATTCCTAAAAAAGAGTAATTCCTATAGAAAAAGTGTTACAAGTTTCACGAAGGACTAAAAAAAGTCATCAACTTTTTTCGAAGATGAAATTAGAAAAAATCTGAAACTTTTAGAAGATGGAAAAGGAAAAATCTTGTGTAAATTCGTTGGGCCCCCCAGAAACCTAGTTTCCCCTCCCAGAAGAGGGGGGCTAGATTAAACACTGGCAATGTTGTAATGGCGCTACAGAAGTAACTGGATTCGAATCCGGAGTGGAGTGGTGAAGGACCGCAGATTGTTGAATACTGACTGGGTTCGGGTTTTGGCGGACTTGAAAAGCGGTGCCCTGTACTCGGAGGCACAGGGCCTACGTATTGCTAACTTAACATCCGTTCTGCCATTTATAGCATCGTAATCAGTAACATCAAACTTCTAAAGGGCCATTCGAAAGCCAAGCGCAGGGCACATACTTAGTCACGAGCGCTGCGTGAAGTCAGAGGGGTTTCCAGAAGGCAGTCAAAAGGAGGTTCGAGTCCGGTTTCCAGGGGTCCAGATCAGAGAGGAGGCACAGTAGATGCTAAGGCGAGTGTCGTTTAGGTCGAGAAGAATTTGAAGCCGAAGGATCAGATGAGTCAGAGTAGGAATCTCAACGCTCGTAAGAACAGATTGTTCGGTTGCTGTTTTGCCGTGTTAGCGTTTCAGCTGGAAAATCCTTCTTACCTCGGATCATGCACGTCTACCTTACCACACTTTACATTTCCCAGACCTTACGTTACTTTACGTTGCCATACCTTGACTAGATTAAACACTGGCAATGTTGTAATGGCGCTACAGAAGTAACTGGATTCGAATCCGGAGTGGAGTGGTGAAGGACCGCAGATTGTTGAATACTGACTGGGTTCGGGTTTTGGCGGACTTGAAAAGCGGTGCCCTGTACTCGGAGGCACAGGGCCTACGTATTGCTAACTTAACATCCGTTCTGCCATTTATAGCATCGTAATCAGTAACATCAAACTTCTAAAGGGCCATTCGAAAGCCAAGCGCAGGGCACATACTTAGTCACGAGCGCTGCGTGAAGTCAGAGGGGTTTCCAGAAGGCAGTCAAAAGGAGGTTCGAGTCCGGTTTCCAGGGGTCCAGATCAGAGAGGAGGCACAGTAGATGCTAAGGCGAGTGTCGTTTAGGTCGAGAAGAATTTGAAGCCGAAGGATCAGATGAGTCAGAGTAGGAATCTCAACGCTCGTAAGAACAGATTGTTCGGTTGCTGTTTTGCCGTGTTAGCGTTTCAGCTGAAAAATCCTTCTTACCTCGGATCATGCACGTCTACCTTACCACACTTTACATTTCCCAGACCTTACGTTACTTTACGTTGCCATACCTTACCTGACATTACCTAACCATACCTTATCACACCTTACCTTATCTTATCATACCAAGCCTGTCATAACTTTCCTGATATTACCTTACCTTACGGTCCTTACCACATAATGACTTACCATACCTTACTAAACTTTACCATACCAAGTGATAGCCTACTTTACTTAACATACCTCAGTCTTTCTGCCCCTACCTTTCCTTTTTCGTCGCCTTACCCTACCCCAGCAGTTCTCAACCTGTGGGTCGCGACCCCCACGGGGGTCGCCTTACGATTTGCCATGGGTCGGCTGGAACCTTCAGAAATTTGTAAAAAAAAGTTGTCAGCATAGTTTCTTAATACTTAATATTTATGTAATTATTATTACTACACTATAATGGTAGCAAAAATGCGTCGAAGGGGAGTAACCCAATCAATTTTATTGTTGGGGATCGCCACACCTTAGAAAAATATTATCAAGGGTCGCAGCCCTAAAAAGGTTGAGAATTGCTGCCCTACCCGGTCTAAACTTCAAAGAATGCGGTTATCCTGGGTCCCATAATGGCACAGCCTGGTCCTCATTAGCCCGTTGCAAAGTCTTATCTCACCCGTCGCGATCTATCTTTCCATTTGTCAACACTAAGGAGGCATCTATGCGTGTACAAAACAGGCTAATAATAGCATATTTCAAAATTTAAACAATGAAGAGCCTTCAGCAGTGCTCAATCGAGAGGACAAGACACGCTTGCTTTAGTTAACTTGAAAGACTGTCGTCGGCCGAGAACTGAAGTAAGTTGTCAATAGGCGCCACGTTGTGACAGTTTATAATGGACCATTGACCTGACTAACAAGACATTGAGTGCATTCTGCTCGTCAAAGGAAGCGAACTATTAGTCAATAGATTGGTTTACGTATAGAGCACATTTTCTTTCATGACGATTAGCATAACATGATATGACATGACATAATATAACATAACATAATATAACATAACATGATATAACATAACATAACATGACGTAGCATAGCATAACATAGCATAACAATATAAAATAACATAACATAGCATAACATAACACACCATGATATAAAATAACATAGCATAACATAACTTGACGTATCATAACATCACATAACATAGCATGACATAACACAGCATGATATAACATAACATAACATCACATAACACAGCA
Source organism: Allolobophora icterica (assembly GCA_963556255.1). Lineage (NCBI taxonomy): Eukaryota > Metazoa > Annelida > Clitellata > Crassiclitellata > Lumbricidae > Allolobophora > Allolobophora icterica. Next base: position 12,851,995 of record OY744602.1, read on the forward strand.
TGATATAACATAACATCACATAACATAGCATGATATAACATAATATAGCATGACAACTCATAATAACATAGCATAGCACAGCATAGTATAGCATTACACATTAAATGGGTTGTAAGTGGATCAGAAATCGGTTCATCTATTTCAGAACCACTGCAAAGTACAAGGAGTGCCCAACGACGCTCCCCAGTCGTCTGGGGAGGAAATAAACCCCTCCCCGGACTCCACCCCTTCGTCGCGCCTTAAGCGCTTCTGCACATCAAAATTTACGTCTGCACTACTGCCTATAATTATGTTTGATCGCTGACAGTTGTGCAGGGCTGAGAATGTGTTAATGTGCACCAAAATGCGGTTCGCAATTGGAGCAATAGAGAATATTCTGTTCTATTCTATTACGGCCCAGTCAACAGTTATCTGTGTTCTATACCCCGTGATCGATCGAGTCAGTCGATCGAATCGATCGAAACTCGGCCAAGTCGAGTCGGTCGAAAAATCTTCGACTCGATCGACTTGCAAGTCGAGTCGATCATATGTTTTGTCGATCGTTGTTTCCTCGACTGGAATCGACTATGAAATATTTTCTTACTATTTTTACGGCTACTTCACAAAATGATCCATATGATGTGATGACGTAATGCTTTGTAAACGCACAACTACCGTATTAACCTGATTTAAAATTCAGTGCAAATTATGAGCCTTTTGGTGATTTCGTATAGTGGAAGCTGCAGATACTTATTTTCACAGTTTTACGGTGAAAATAGAAAGATTAAGGTGCGTTAAAAATGCGCAAGTTTCAGGAAAATTTCAGCTTTGCAGTCAGTTATAACGACGATCTCAAAACGTTCGAATGTTTGTATGTTAGGACGGGACTCAATGCTTCGATTTTGGCCAAGAGCAGTGGCTCGGAAAGTGTTTAAAAGTTGCGTGAGCTAACCTCAGCCAAGTAGGCTACAGACCTAAGATGGATAGAATTATACATTATATCCGATATAACCAATAAGAATACTTTGTCATTTTTTCAATCAGTGGAAAAGTTTATTATACATGGCCGACATATTCATGAAATAAAACGCGTCTAGATATAGCACAATAAGTCAATAACTACTTTAGCAAGCATCAAATACAAAGCGCCAGCCAAAAGTTGTGTGAGCATGCTTCTGCCTCGGCGCTACAGTGCCAAAACTTGTGTGAGCATTGGCACTTTTGGCGCCATGCATAGTTCGAGAATTCGCATTTTACGAATTTTAAGAATTTTTAAAATTCACGAATTTTAACGAATTTTAAAACTGCAGTTTTAAAATTCGTTAAAATTCGTAAAATAATAAAATAATAGAATTTTTTGCCATGGCAACGAATTTCATTATTTGTTTACTTTTCAACTTTTAACAAGTAAATGTCAGTGTCATGGGCAATCAATCAATCAGCCGTAAAAGATAGCTGACAAGAAACACAATAGTACTGATATTCAGTTACCAGGTCTGTTCTACTTGGAGTCTTGAACTTCGATTTCTATCACAGTTGGGATGTGTGACTGTGAGTGTCAGTCAGGAGAACGAAAAACCACCAGTGCCTCAGCTCCAGTTAGACCAGTCAGTCATTAGCACAGCTTGCAACCAAACATGGTTAAAAAGGGTTGGCAACGTTCACGGAGCTGTGTCTTCTAGGCTACTTCATCGTCCTTTGATTTCCAGTCAGGAACAGCCCACTGCTCCCACTTGACTCTGGTTTCTGTATTTTCGCCATGCAAATGCTGAATTCGGGCAGAACAACCAACAAATTCCTTGTCACAAAAACAATACTGTATTTTGGATTACCTTTTTCGTCTCCTCCAAAATTACTACATACTGCCACTCCGGTCCATGTTCTTTCATCTGTATTTAAGAAATTAGATTTTTACTAAATTAACTCGTTACGTAAAAAACTTTCATATTGAATTTTACATTAAATTCTAAGCAGAAGCTTAACACAACAAATCATGACGACATCACATATGTTGTTGTTGATTATGCTGCATTTGCAAAACGTCACTGTCAATGTAAAACAAGGCCCAACAATGGCCCAACGAATTTTTACGAATTTTTACGAATTTTAAAAAAGACCAAAAATTCGCGAATTTTTACGAATTTTAAAACCAAAAGTCACGAATTCTCGAACTATGGCGCCATGGCTCCCGGGCCCATGGCCAAGAGATGCAGTCCAAGTCGACAAAATCGACCAAATCGATCGTTTATCGATCGACGAGTGGTCGACTAGTCGACAAAGTCGATCGAGTCGATCGTAGGCCGAGCGAAGTCGATCGTAGCAGTTCGACTCGATCGATCACGGAGTATGCTGTGTTCAGTGTGCGGCGACCTTGTTTGACAAGTGACACGGGACACTTTTGAACTGATCTGGTCAAAAAAAGAGATGAAAAATTTGTTGGCGCTCATCTCTTTTTTTGGTGTTTCTTCGAAATTTTGGAGGGGAAACTGTATGTGTGTCCCCCACTCTTAAAGGTAGGAGGTCTTGTCCCCCTCGACCCCGGGTCGCCGCCCATGCCTGTGTTGGCTTAGTCCATCCCTTATCACATTTAAAATACGAGTTTAGCTCTCTACCTAGCATAATATATTGAATGCAATTTCTTCAACTGGCGAAACACGCCAAGTCAGATCTTGAAAGTAGAAAAAATGATGTATTTTGTATGGCAATAGCCTTTATAGAACTACATTTCGACGGAAACTAAAACAACCATCCTCCCCGTCGGGCAATGGAACCCCGGTCTCCCGCGTGACAGGCGGAGATAGTTATTCTTCCGTTTGGCTAGGTCTACTTAATACCTATTAAGTCTAAGTAAAAAAGTCGCCACAACTCGTCACACGAAAGCAATTAAAACAAAGAGAATACGTAGTTATTTGGTTACGATTGTTTTCAAAGAACGACAATACGTCGCTGTGGTAACGATTGTCTTAACAAAATACCTAGATATCCAACAGAATGCTCTTCATCGCACCAACAAATGCAAAAAAACTAAAAGAACTGTGTTAAATCATTCAACCCGTCACTACTGATATGAGAAAAACACACGCAAGATTTCAAAAGACAGCTATATTAGTCAATTTTTACAATACAACTGTTAACACGTGCTACAAAACATCAACCAGCACAGCAATGTTTTTGAGGTTAAGTTCGTAGTTCGTACTACAATAATAACAATGAAAGCCAACCAGCACTTGGATCAAATAAAACCAAACACTGAAAGAAATCATCCCACTACAACTGCAACGAAGATAATAATAACTGGAAAAACTCCAGCAAAATCACAACGAAATTGGTAGTCCCTATCTATCGCTAGAATGCTCAAGGCCTTGGTGAGAGTAACTCGTCTGCCTACAACCTCTCAGCAACGTCTAAATGAAACGTTATACTGGTCATCTTCAGAACTGAAGATATCAGTTGGACGAATGATCGTGATCATTGACTGTGAATGATTAATGATCATTGATCACTGATCGGATTCGTCTGCAGGATCTTCTCTGCATCGTAAAGCGAATCCAGAATGCAGGCAATGCTCCACGCCTGTGAAGGACAACTTGAAGCACAGAACTAAAAACAAAACATCAACTTCTTTATACAAACTGTTATCTGTGCCACCGAAAATCAAATATCAAAGATTATGTAATTTCTCATTGCCACAGAAAACCTGCATCAAGGACACCAGCTTATTCGCCAATGCTATAGGCCCCTATCAATTAATAAAGTCTGAAACAGCCATGCTCGGGATCAACTTCCATACTAGATAAGAAACTGGGGATTGGGCAAGAGAAGATAATGTTGCTATACTATAAAGCCATGGGGCCAGTGGCGTACGTAGCTGAAATGCCGCCCGGGGCGAGGCCCAAAATGCCGCCCTTGGCCACTTAATTATCGAAATGCTATTTTCTCTCGTGTACAAATAACATGGAGTATATTATAATTCATTCTCAGACTTGTTACTTACCTCTCCATTTTCATTGGTAAGTTCTGGAAGTGACTTCCAGTCAGAAACGTGGATGAACGTATGATGAGCCGAAAGTATTCTCCGAACATTAGAAAGCGTGTCCCTAAGAATCCCTGCGTGCTGGTCTTCAAGCCGCTTGGCCACCTGCATCGTGGCTCGCAGGAAAAATCCCACCGGCCATATCCACTCCGGACCCTGATGATAGCTGAATCCACAGGCCGTTTTATAGTCCATAGACCAGTGGGAGTTATCGTAGAATCCGGAGTATTCCCAGTCGCTTGGATCGAGGGTTTTCAGTCCCAGTGGCCCCATGAGGACCTCTCCTGCCTGCTCCATAGCTGCCCAAGCATGATCTATGTTGCACAGTTCAGGGGCGAGTGTAACTGCAATGGCAAAGTTTGGCCGCAGTTGATATTCCGACCACTTGTGGGAGCATTGATAAACGTCTCTGTAAATACCTCGACGATTCACGAGTTCTGGGTGCGGGTCATTAGGCGGGTCGTAATCGATCCAAAACTTCGGCTCAAAGTTCTTTGCTATCAGATCACACCAACTGTGAAAAGTTATTTGTGTTAGGACATCGTCCTGTAACACAGTAACGCCATTATATGGGAAGAGCGACTGCTGCGACAGATTGTCAAGCCACTTCACAGCAGAGTAACAAAGTCCAACAATTTCGACCGCCGACCCATGCCGTGGGGTTGCTGGTTTTCCCAGATTCCCAGCTGCCTGTGAACTTCCCATCTTGTCCATCCATGTCCCACAGTTGTTCTCATTACCACCAAAGACGAAACCAGTTGTCCAGTCAATTCCACACTCGACATCGAATCCAGCACTCGTCATGTCATTGTCAATTGTGGGGCCAGCATTGCGCTCTCGAAACTTCACCCCAGATGCGTGTTTCTGCAGAGTCTCCTGAATGATGTCACACAATAATTGGTCACAGGCACCAGGTGGAAGCAATGGGCTGTCATCTGTTGGATAGCATCTTGAAACCTATTCAAAAAGAAACATTGTTATAAATATCGAGTCAGAAACGACACAGAAAAATTGCAATAATTTTGAAAATGTTAAACACATAATTTAATTCCCAGGCTACTTATCAAATCCGTGATTTGCAGATGCACACAAATCAATTAACTAAATTAAACTTAAATTATCATTATAAACAGACGATACAAAGTTTGCATAACTAATGTAGCATAGGGTCGAGTTCACATGAACATAAAATCAGTGTAGCTTTTTGCCCCTAGTCAAAACATACCTTGTCCTTAAGAATGGCGATTCCACGTGGTGACATGTTGCAATAATCTTGAATGGCCTGCAGCCACCACCAGACAGCATCTCTGGAATTGTATCGTGGTTCCAGGCTACCGCAACCAAAGAAGTTGGGAATGAGGCCATGTCGCAGGCACCCAGCAAATGTCAGGATCAGGAATCTTGCTTCGTCGAAACGTCCCGTGACAAGAAGCAGACCTCTCATTGAAATGAATGTGTCGCGGCCCCAACACCTGAACGAACCGCTTGAAAAATGCGGCAAACCTAGAAACATTTATTTAATTAAAACACTTATTAAGCATGCCTATTTAGGAATTCTGAATCTGATGTATGTTGTTGCGGGCTAAGGTCATAGCAGCTGAAATCACACGATCCTACAATTGTCCTGACCGAGGTGCTAGTAACGAGCTAGCATCAGAAGAACATGACGCTATAGAAGGGCGATACGGAGTTAGAAATGTTTTAAGGTATGATGAAAGGCTGGCATTCTGGCCTTAAATGTCAAGCATAAATTTATGTGTACAGATTTTATGCATATATATTCTAGGATATGTAGAAAGATGTAGTAATCAACAGTGCATTAAAAATTATTTTGGTTTTGAATTATGTGATAATGGGAAGGAATAAAGTTACAATACAACAGAAGGTGCGAGTGATAATACCTGCTGCTACGGTGATACAGTCCATCTGTGGAGGACCCTCAGTATCAACAATCATTGCTGGAATCGGAGAATCGAGGTGCGGCGAGAGACCTGGCAATGACGCACTTCTCGAAACTCCGCAGACCTGAAGCGATGCAAGAGCAAGCTCACGAACAAATGCCGGTCCTTTTGTTATGAAGTCACCCATTTTGTTCCAGGCCAGCTCCTCCAGTGCCACAAACACGCCAGTCACAAATGCATCGAAATAGCAAGGAACCAGACTGCGTGGAAGATTCTTTATGTGCCCGAACTGTGTTTCCAGCCAAGTGCCAAGGCGCTTTGTGCCTTGATGGCAAAGAAGCCGGCCTGAGAGGTAATCTAGCATCCAGTTGCCTTCTTTCAAATTCCTACAATCAGGCACTTGTTGCAATCACGTACTCGTGAAAAAATGTGTTGCACAAAAACACTTGTAACTGTAATCGAAAATTTATATATAGGACCACTTCAATCCAAATAAATTGCAAAATGATATCAAACCATGACCGAACACAATGGTTTTCAAGTGTTTATGGCAAAGATACGCCATGAAGCTCATGTTGTAGGCAGTTAGGCAATCAATTCCATACAGATTTCCAACCACTTATCGGTATATGCCATCTGTTAAGGGCATCTCAAAAGCGCTGCACAACTTAAGAAGGCAGAAAATACATGTTCAGCTGAACTATGCAGTACATTTGTGCATCTGAAACATGGCAATGGCCTCGCATTCAAAAGATTTTTAAAACCTGGTAAATCATAAGGAAATAATTAGTCACTGAATAGCAGAATATGATAGAGAGCCATGTTCAGTGCACTTTGAATAGTCAGACACATAAATGCGTAAGAATAGATAACATAATGAATATAGTGCTCACATAATGGAAACTTGTCTGGTTAATGTACCCCTATCATCGCTTCAGCACATCAGACAAAACATCTAATTATGGGAGGAATTAGTATGCATATATATATATCGTCTGCTTAGAGTGCAAAGGTGCTATCTCCAAATTTTCAAATTTTTTTTTATTGTTTTATTCTATTGCTACCAATGTAGTGTATGAACTGTGAAAAGATGGTATCGTTCACAGTGTAAATAAAAACGCAGCAACTATTTTAATATTGGGGCTATCTCCAACAACCTAGTTTTGAAATGTGCAAAGGTTCTATCTCCAATAGAGCTAGGGCCATGCACTGTGTTTACCAAAAAATAGGTTCCATGCAGTGATATTTCAGTTTTGAAAATAATTACAGTTTCAGTTTTTATTCAGTTTTGGGTTCGTAATTTCTATTTCAGTTCAAGTTTCAGTTTTGAAATAATTTCAGTTTCTATTACAGTTTCAGTTTTAAAATAATTTCCGTTTTCGTTTCAGTTTCTGGAAAATTTCAGTTTCAGTTTCTGCATAGATTTAGGCCTAGGCCTATTTGCGTTGACATACAAAAGCGGTTCTCAAACTGTATTTTTTATTGTACCACCAGGTAAAAAAATCGAATATTGGCATACCACAAGCAAAGGTCAGATCCAAAACAACAGACGAGCGCGAAGTCCCTTTGCAATTAGCGTAGAGAACTTATTAAAGTTTTAAGAAGAAGCGCATGGTGGACGCAGAAAGAAGATGGGCAAAACTCAGAAAAATTAAAGAAAAAGAAGCACATGGTGGACGCTCGTAATAGGTTGGTGCCCTGCGCTTGGCCTTCCAGTGGCACTTTAGAAGTTTGGAGATTAGGCCTACAATTACGGTTACGTAGAATAGTGGCTTCAATAGTTAATTGCTAATCAAAGAAAGATGGGAAAATTTGATAAAGATGGGCATAAACTCATAGAATTTTTTTTTAATTTCTTCGCGAACCACTTTGCGACCTAGCTGGTGGTACAATAGTGGTAGGCCTACGCGTACCACCGTTTGAGAACCTCTGGTCTAGAGAACGCTTGGAAGACGGAGGATTGGATGAATTAGGATTATTAGGGTATGTGAAGAACCAGAAGAAGTGTCTGTCTGGCTGTGCGTCTGTACGTCTATTGTTTGTGGGCCTGTCCAATTTGCGCCCCAGGCTCAGTAACACTCCCGCCTAAGGCGTGACACACGCAAGTTTCGAACTATTATGATAGATATTTAACCTTTAGATTAGTCGAATTCTTGCCGACAAGCTACAGTCCACGTGGTTTATTGTTATCGTCTGATCCCACTTTCACTAAACACGAACTCTTTTTCGGTTTCTCATCATAAACAAAATACTGCCAGACCGCTTTCGCGCTTGCGTCCAGCCAATAGTCCCGATAAACTCATTCTCAATGGAAAACTTAGCAAACTAACTCTAACAGACAACATAGATTTCGATGCACGGATATCGAATAATAACCAGCATAAATGGTCCGCCCAAACCTATAATAGAGTTAGCCTACGTAGTCAGCGATTTAGCCCAACTAAAACCCAATACAAACGCAGAAAATTTATTACTTATTTTCAACAATTTCCGTTCGGAATTAATTATCGTTTCTATTTCTATTCCGTTTTGACATTTTCATTTCCGTTTCTATTCAGTTTCCGTTTTGCAAATAATTTCCGTTTCAGTTTCAGTTTTCGTTAAACGGAAATTCATAATTTTCGTTTCAGTTTCTATTTCAGTTAACTGAAATATCACTGGTTCCATGGTTTAAGTTAATTTAGTATACATACGGCGTCGTGCTGAAGTATTTTAAATGAAAATTGCAAGTTTCTAACAATCATGTTCGTAACATTTTGCATTAGTTAGGCTACACTTATTATTCTGAAAATATTATGGCATTTAATCATGGTAGGCCTAACTTGATGTCGACGAATCTCGCGTGTCGATGGAAATCCGATGTAAACTTTGATGTCGGTGAATCTCATGAGTCAAGAGAAAATATTGAAATAAAATCCAATTTCATGAAACTGATATCAGTGAATCAATTATGGTCACAGAATATAGGCCTATAAATTAAGATTTTGCAGATATTGATTCCTAAACCCTATAATTGTATGCAGCTGAAAATATTATGAAGGGCCAACATCATTTTTAACCATTAGTTTCGAACTTCGAGTGTTTACCAATAATACATTTTTCAGGTTCTAAATTTTCTATTAAATTGTTCAAATAAATCAATGCAATTTACACAAATCATTATTTATTATTTTATAATATTTTTTTCTGTAAAAAGTAATTTTTAATCGCAAATTTAAGTTGTTGTAACATTATAGCTATCTCCAGATAAGAAAATATTTTGAAATGTGCAAAGGTGCTATCGTCTGTCACAAGCATGAGAGGTCGTTGGTCACTTGCTGTTATTTTGCATTTTTAAGGCGAGGCGTCACAACATTTAAAATTATTACAACATTCCAACTAGGGAAATAATTTATTATCCAAATGACTATAAATCACAATCACATAAAAACTATTGGATTTGTAGCAACTATCAAAAGTTTAGATTTGCTCTCCTGAAAAATGACCAAAATGGAGATAGCACCTTTGCACTCTAAACAGACGATATATCCTATATATATATATATATATTAAATTTATTGGTGTAGTTAATCAAGAATTTTTCTTAGCAATTATACATATTGTATGAATTTGGGGCAAATCAAATTCAGTAAGAACTTCAAATACTTAAATTAAATTTGATTGATAAACAACAATCAGTAAAAACTTTAAATCCTTAACTTAACAACTAAGGACACAGGGCCAGTTGTATGAATACAGCCTAGGACTTAGTGACATTTAAGACTAATATTTTCAAGAACACACGTAAATCAAAGCAACTCGATCTCAAACGTACGCATTTCACATTGTTTTTCCCATTTCTTGAAAAATGTAACTGCTTCGTGTTACCTGCAGAGGGGATGGTCCAGATTGTTCGAGGCGCGTATTGCCATGAGAATCGACATAACACCCGCCAATCCACAAAACGGAAGATCTCCAAACCCTGGAACGTGGTAGATGCCATAACCATATCCATCATCCTTCTCCTCTGCATCGCAGCGGAAAAGCACCAGGTTCAAGTCTTTCAGCGTCAGCTCTGTAAATATCTCTTCCAATTCGGTGCTATCAGCAGCGTAAACAATGTCGTTGGCGTCAGAGCCTAGTGGACGCATCTTGTAGCCAAAACACACCAGCAGATGGCGCAAGTGTGTAAGCGAGGTATCGGTAGAATCATCCAATAATAACCTGCAAGAGATAATATTTTAAACTTCTAGCAGGTGTTATGTTACAATTGCGTAACTACACACATCTCAATGGACATGCAAGAAATATGGTGTCAATGGTAGTGCAACTTTTTAAAAATATATGTTATTTATATGAAGATAATCACAAAGAGAATCCAGGCAAGGGTAGAAGCGGACAAGGGTCTAGGAGAGGACCAATTTGGATTCAGAAAGGGTAGAGGAACCAGGGACGCCATAGGAGCCCTGAGGGTGCTAACGGAAAGAAGTTTAGAGTACGGACAAGAGGTCTATATCTGTTTTGTGGATTATGAAAAGGCGTTTGACAGAGTAGACTGGAAAAAGCTGATGAATGCACTCAGACGAAGGGGTATAGATTGGAGGGACAGGAGGCTAATAGGAAATCTATATATGAACCAAAAAGTAAAGATAAGAATAGAAGGGGAGTGTTCAGAGGAAGGTGAAATTGGTAGGGGAGTAAGGCAAGGATGCCCACTATCACCAATTCTCTTCAACATATACATAGAAGAACTGATACAAGAGGCAATGGAACAGACAGGAGAGGGTATAAAAGTGGGTGGAAGACTCATAAGAGCCCTAAGATTTGCTGACGACCAAGCAATGCTGGCAACTACACAGGAGGGACTGCAGAAATGGATGGATCAACTAAACAGGACCTCAATAAAATACAACATGAAGATAAATATCGGAAAGACAAAGATTATGAGGATAAGTGCAGGGGAGGAGGAGATCGAAATGAAAATAACAATAAATGGAGAGGAGGTGGAACAGGTCAAGAGCTTTTGTTACTTGGGAAGTGTGATAACAACAGATGCAAGATGCTATAGTAATATTAAACGAAGGATAGTATTGGGAAAAGACGCGTTCACGAAAAGAGGAGAATTGATGAGAGGAGGACTGAGCAAAGACCTAAAGAAGAGACTTGTCAAGGCACTGGTATGGAGTGTGGTACTGTATGGGTCGGAGACGTGGACCATCAGAAAAGAGGATTTCAAGAGATTGGAGGCCTTTGAGATGTGGATATGGAGAAAAATGGAAAAGGTGAGCTGGACGGAGCGAATGACAAATGAAGAGGTGTTGCAAAGAGTAGAAGAAAAAAGATCACTGATGACAACGTTAAGAGAAAGACAAAAGAAATGGATTGGACACATATTAAGAGGAGACTCCCTCTTGAGAGAAATCATAGAGGGGAGATTGGAGGGAAGGAGAAGGAGAGGAAGACCGCGACAGATGATGCTGGGATGGATGATGACCGAAGGATACAGCGGATTGAAGAGAAAAGCACAGCGAAGAGAAGAATGGCGTCATTGGAAGTGGAAACCTGCCGAAGGGCAGAGAACTTAAAGAAGAAATGTTATTTAGTGAATCATTATGCTAAAACAATAAACACAACTTCTTATGCATGTAACAGAAGGCAACTCTTTAAATACTGAGATTTAGTACTTCCGATAATTGTACATTCATATAGCATTACTGACAAATATTACTTAAACCCTGCTTTAAATCTTTCTTAATTTTTTACAAAGTTTCAGTTAAAATAATTGTATCTTTGTACAAAAATTTTTTTTCCATCGTTCAACTGTACTGAAAATCAGGAATTAAAGGTAACAAAATGTGAGTCTGTAGTTTGTCAATCAATTATTTTCAAATCTCTGCTGTTTCAATTAATTTCATCTGCTCCCGTTAACTCGGACAGATAAAATTAAACTGCCTTGGGTACAATTATTCACAAAAGACGGACCAGAAAGTAAAAATGAGAAAGCAGCGTGAAAAACAAACCTGAAGACAATGACGCTACTGGCAGGAAACTGAACAAACTCAACAACCTGCGAACTGTCGTGTAACTGAACCCTGACCATCTGACTCTCATTGATGTCGATATTTTCCTTGATGATCAGCTGAATGCTATCTAAGCCACAGATGTATTTCTCATTAGGAACAAAAGTCTTTGTTGAATCGGTCATGACCTCTGCCTCTAGGATGACCTCGCTCAAATGTCCTTGAACTGGAAAAGAAGGAATAAACGATGTTCCAGAATCTCGATGATGCTGTCGGAAGGCAGTATGTGCCACAAGAACAATCGACTCATGGTTGATTGGATTATGTCTTGTCACAACCACAACGTCGTCTGTCAAGTGTTGAACCGATATCTGGCTGAAACCTTCAATTGTTAGCTTCCAGTGCAATTTGTTCAATGCTCTCTTGGCAGCAACGATACCTGTATTGATCCCGACACAGTTCGAGCTATCATAGATGTCGTCTGTGCTCCAGGATCGGTACAGTCTGGACTCGGTGATGATTGCTATGTGATGCGGAATTACTTCATCATAGCCACGGGTGCTCGCAACACCACACTTCACCATGGCAACGAGGGCTGCATTTGGCAAAACGTCTAGTACTGACCGCTGATCCACGATGCTTGCATTGTCGTGGGTTTGATCAAACAGTATATCATGTATTAGTGAGGACGTCGGAGGGCGAAGTGGAAGTTGGAAGAATGCACCGACTGGATCCGAGCTATGGCTGACCAGTCGGCTGCTGAGGCTGCGAGCATCGCCAGCACGGAGTGCCTCCCGGATCATTGAGTTAAGGCCAAGGCGGTTTATGTAGATATTATCAAAATGTTCTGACGGGGTGTACAGTTCAGCCATTACGTAGAGATCGGGACGAACAGCGCGGCATTCCGCAAGCATCCACTCCAACACATGGATCGACGTGTTGTGGCAGTTGTCCAGACGAACTCCATGGAAGATCTGTGCAGTCTGGATAGCATACCTGTGCATCAGCTCCCAGAGGTAGGGGCAATCGTCGGGAGTGTCTCCATAACGCAGTTTGACGACGTCCTCCCAAGACTTCAGTTCTCGACGAAGGTAGACATTTGAACCGGTTTCGGCGAAGTTATCAAACGGATTGTCAACGTTGGCAACCCAACCATTGTGCGCCATGCAGTAGACGGCCTTTTCCGAATGAATCAACTTCTCTTCTTCTTCCATGGACAGATAACCATGTGAATTGACAAAGTATCTAACATAAAATGACAATAACAAAGTCCATGTGGAAATTTATATACCAGTAGTACCTGATATAATGCCACAATATACAGAGTGTGGTATGGTACGGATCAGAGGCATGCACCATGACGAAGGAGGACATCAAGAACTGGAGGCATTCGAGAAGTGGATTTGGAGAAGAATGGAGAAGATCAGCTGGACGGAAGATATGACAAATGAAGAAGTGATGGGAAGGATTGGAGAAGAAAGATATTTGATACATACAATAAGAGAGAGACAACGGAAATGGATTGGACAAGAACCTAACAAATGTCATCTTGGAATGACCAAGACAGATGCTGCTGGATTGGATGTTGAAGGAGGGATACAGTAGACTTTAAAGAAGAGGCTCAACATTGAGCGGACAGACGTTTGAAACTGCCTGAAGGCAGAGAACTAGAAGAAGATAAAACAAACCAAAGTTGTCTGCTGCAGATCCCCACAGCTTGGAAAAATTTAACACGTTGCTTCTGAAGTTAACCTAATAATCACTGAGATATTTATAAACATTAGCAATGAAATTAACAGTAACAACAACAACCACAGTATCACAATGTTAACTACAAATCTAATACTATTATAAATTACAACATTTTTTGAAACATTAGTAATGAAATTAATTATCAATTAATAATTAAAATTAATTAATTAATTATTAACAACCACAAAATAATTTATTCCACAATAATTAACATTATGTTAACTGCCGATAATAAAATTAGAGTTCAAAGAGCCTCTACTGCAAATCTCTCTTGTTTACAAATAACAAATCAAACTGCTAACCATTACAATGCACAAGTGGGTTACCAACCGTTTCATAATTGGCTGTTCACGAGTGACAGCAGACAGCCTCAATCCATTTGCGTCCACAAAACGATACCTTGCATTGGCAACAAAGTTCTTCACAGCAATCGACAGATGCTCAGAAATGAATGCATCTGCTCGAGCATTTAACTTCTCCAACTCACTTCGCAAGGCATCAACAGCCAACTGAATCTTTTCATCCTCCATTATGTCCGACGAGAGACTGCTGTAGAATAACTTAAAGGCAACAGGCAAGTTGACCGTCGATCGAAGGCGTCTGTAGTCAGGATCTGGGATTATCCGAAGTTCCGATTCCTCGTCTTCATCGCCACTGAATCCATTGACGATTAAGCTCCTAAAAGAGTCGAGTATTACATCCACTGAAACCTGGTAAAACTCTGACTGCCGAAGCTCAGGAAGTACAGCAGTATGAAGGACCGTGGCAATACACTCCAGGTGTTTTTCATTGCTCAACGTTGGAGGTATTCCCTCGCTCTCCCAGACCCCATCGGCCACATCCACTGAGAACAATCGTAGACGACGATCCAAGAGATAGGCCGGCTTCAGGTGTGGTGAGTTTACTAAATTGTACACACATTCAGGATGTTCAAAGATCCACGGACTTTCGTTTGCCGTGTGGTTTAGCACGAGATCTGTGAAGGACAATAGCTCGTACTCATTGTTCATGACTTCCACAAGTCGCTCCACGTCCTCAAAGATGAAAGTTCTGTCACTGGTATGAAACACAGGATTAAGTGTCAACTGGTCTCTTAAGGCATATGCAGAGTTTGAGGCACCCAACTCCTGGAGTGGTGTGAAGTGTATCACATTGTACCCTGCCTCCTTGGAAACACGAAGGCGACCCTCCCATTCAGGAAATGGACCAAGCAATTTCGACATGACCGTCTGCCAAATAATTCCATCCAGTGGCAGTTTCTCTTGTGATTTTCCAATCACAAGATCAGGATCCACAAGAAAGTATCCACAACCGTTTGCATTATCTTTGCTATCCGAACCGTCAACAGTAAAGTAGTAACGAAATGAACCGGCCTGGACCATTGTCACATCCGTATGCCCTTCACAGACGTCCAACTGTAGCGAAGGGAGCTGGTTCCATTCCAACTCCCGGTAGGTATTCTTGTCCCACATCTCCCCTTGAAGTGGATGATTAACAAAAAGCCGAATAGTGCTGTTCGCAAGTGTAGGACCTAGGAAGAACTGCAAGGTCCAACCCTTTTCCAAACGAAACACTCGAGATTCGTTGTTTTCATCCAAGTTTAGCACCAAAAATCGGATCTGACTCTGAGCAGTCATCTCCAGCTGGTGAACCAACAGTTTGCTTCTATCCTGACTGAAAACTTTATCTTTCTGAAGGTCTTGATTGTCCCCTTCTGCTGAAATCTCTAGAAATATTTGAGGTAACTGACTAATTTCTTCACTCAAGTTCTCTGGCCCTTGATGAAGTTCTTGTATGCCCTCTTCTGTTGAACTCTCTAGGGCTTTATGAGGCACTCACTATATCATTCACTTAAAATCTCTGGAATTTGATGAGGTTCTCGAATGCCCTCTTCAGAACTGGTGAACTCTCTTGAGCTTCCTGAGGCACCGGACTAATTTCTTCATTCAAAATCTCTGGAACTTCATGAAGTTCTTGAAGGCCCTCTTCTCGTGAATTCTGAGGCCCCTTACGAAATTCTTCACTGAGAATCTCTTGAATATTTTGAAGTTCACGCCTGTCTGATTCTGCTAAAATCTTTGGAATTTTCCGATGTTCTTGACCACTATCTTCAGTTAAAATGTCTATAATTTTGTTAGATTCTTGAGTTCTCGCTTGAATTAAAATCTCCTTAAGATCCTGACTGCTCTCTTTAGATGGAATATCACGGATGCTGTTATGCTCTTGAGCGTCTATCAAACCAGAAATTTCTTTAGCTTTCTCCAAGTCCAGAAAACTTGTTATATCAGCAAAGTCTGTAGTACTCGAACAGACTTGAGCGCCATTGGAAGAAATTTCTGCACTTTTCTCGGGTGCTTTAATTTTTCATCACCTAGATGCACAGTGTTTTCCCACTATTCTACAGCACATTCACTCACTGAAACCTTGGTATTTTCAGATGTGACTGTTATCGGCTCTGTGTAAGAGATTTCCACAGACTGCCTATTCAAGCTTGAATAAGGTGTACCATGGTCATACTGTTGCAGATCTTTTTCAGCTCCTTGAAACAGGTTACCTTCAGCTGGACGATATGCCTCAGTGTTAAGACAAGGGCTTTCTGTTATAAAAGCAGTGTCTATTTTTCCAATTTCACAAGAGTAAAAATCTGTAGCAGAATCAGTTAGCTTTTAGGTTGAAAGTGAAAGATCTACAGCTGCACTGCTAACAGAAAAGTATTGATCACAAGTTTTGTCAGAGTCAGAAATAATGTCAGAACTGTTACCAGTGTCAGAAATAATACCGAGACCTTTGTCAGTGTCTGAAGTTACGTAAAGTTTTTCAAAATTATCTGAAAAACCTTCACGATTTAATTGTTGGCTGGCTTCAATTCCACTGTCAACAGGGATCAATTTCTCTTTAACATCAACCATATTTGTCTTCTCCGTTACTCCCCCGTTACACATAATATGAGTTATGTATACATAGTAGACAGCTTCCTGTTGCGTAGTTTGACATGCCAATATGATTTTAGTATTAATGTTTATGAAATAAATATTAAAGAAATTACAATACAAATGATTATTTTATTCCATCACAGTTTTAGACGAATTACAGGTCAAGTGGAAGTTGTTTGCCTGTTACAGGCTTTACTAGAAATTGTGATCTTACCATTTGCCATTTTTTTACCGGCAATTAGAAACGGGATGTGACTAATCTCTTTTGTTTTTAATAACCTCGTCACCGCTTCCGCCAATGGAAAGTAAACACGTCTGCTTTTAGATTCGATATTGTAAGTATAATATATTATAAATTTGAAAACTATAACAATTAAAAATACCACACAACATCCCGGAGACGAGGACGGCGTTCTCCAAGCTAAAATACACTTCTGTTATATAGTTTCTTAGAGTCTGAGAGATTTTCGTACCTTGGACGTGAAAAAAAATTTAAAATAATATATTAATAAACAACACTGGCATGCATATTTATCAATTTTTTTAAAAACGTGCAACTTTTGATTCATACAAAGTATTCAGTTGATATTTGAGGGGCAAATGTTTTGGGGAAGGGCAAAATGAGGTTTTTGCATAGAAAAAGATGTGCAGAGAAATATTTTTTTAAATTTAATAATGATCAAGAACTTTACCTAAATAATGAAGTGTTTTTTCTAATTGAAAATCGTGTTGGGACTGTTCTAATAATCATAATAATCAAAACATTACATTTTTGTATAATATTTGCGAAATCCAGGGGCAAATGCTCCGTGCCCCCTCCGAACGCCCATAAGCACTGAATTATATATACCCGAGCTACTATTGAAAATAAATTTTACTTCTTTTTACCTAATTTATATATAAAAACTGCAATGGGAAAATTTCTGCCGGTCCGTCACACCGAAAGCAAATTCCTACCGGTCCGTCACACTGAAAAGTTTGGGAGGCGCTGGTCTGAAACATAAGGCCGCCCCTTGGCTACTCTCATAGGCTGACTTGTATCGTTTGCACAGTTGCCTATTGTAACGCGTTGTCTGCCTATGAAGTATTATAAACATTGTATGCTTTTCGTTGCTTGGCCAGTTTTTATGTATGTACCAACAATTCCTTCGATCCCATCTATCTGGAGTCGGTCTTTCATCTTCTTGGCGTTCGTCCATTTCCCATTGGATCTGTCTGCAAGCTTGTCTCTTTGAGTTTTTGGATCTCTGTTCTTCTTGTGATTTATTTGTAGGTCTGGGCTATAATATATTTCGGTCGGCATCGGATGATTTATGAATCTACGTGCTGTAAAGAAGTAGGTTGTACAAAACAGACAGACAGACGGACGGACGGACGGACAGACCGACCGACAGACAGATAGATAGACAGACATACGGACAGACAGACGGACGGACGGACGGACGGACGGACGGACCGACCGACAGATAGATAGACAGACAGACAGACAGACAGACTCACCGACAGACAGACAGACTCATATGCACACAGACAGACAGACTCACAGACAGACGGACGGACAGACAGATAGACTCATAAGCAGACAGACAGTCTCACAGACAGACAGACTCACAGATAGACAGTCAAACATACAGACAGGCTCACAGATAGACAGACAGACAGACTCACAGAGAGAAGACAGACAGACACACACACACACACACACACAGACGAGACCCACAGAAACAAAGACAAGAGGAGGATGGACGCACAGACCGACCGACCGTCGGTTCGACTGGTTGCCGGACTGGACAGACAGGCAGGAGGACGGACAAAAACAGAGGTGACCTTGACAGACCTATATATAGGCCTACACTTGAGCTTAGACAAGCGGTCTAGCCCAGCGGTTCTCAACCTTTTGGGACTCAAGGACCACTTATAAATTCTGTGTGTCGGTCGCGGACCACCACTAAAAATTGTGCCACTGGTGCACACATATGGGACCTTATAAAATTATAACTTTATATAAAATTATTTGTGTACAATAATAAATTTGATCAGATTAAATATTTTACTTATTCTTTACTATTAATTGTAATAAATGTTTAAACTTTTAAGTAAAGAAAGTAGCCTACAATATTCGTTTTAAACCTAATGTGAACCTCGAGCTTGCATATCTGAGCACAGTGTATCCAATGAGGTGTAGGCCCAATGCTTGAAAGACTAAATCGGGGTTCATCTTCGACGTCAAGTGTTGAACCATATTTTGTTTTAACCAGCACAGAAAATCCACATTCACAAAGACACGATGTTGCAAAGGTAAAATAGTTTTGAAAGCTTTCTCATACAGTTCTGGATATTCATGTGAAGCTTGTATCTAAAATTTCATCAAGCTCACCCTTGAATGCAACATCTTCAATGTAGCATCGCTAATCAGTTCAATTAGGGAATGCAAACCCGAGGGCTTTTTACGGACCCTTGTTTTCGGTTTTGGCGCCAGTAAAAACGCGGGTACCCGGGCTTTGGCTGGTTTAGAAACTTTACGTGATAAATATTACTGCACTATGTCGTGCGACAAGAACAACGTTGTCGAATGCAGCTACAAAGTCTAAAGTTCTGCAGAAGACGATCATAAACGTCCTTGTTTTTTAGCAGGTTTATCTGATGCTTAGACCGGAGATGAATAGGTCTATGCATACTTCGTGTTGAACAGCCGACAATTTTCAGCTTCCATTTACATAACTGCACTGAGCCGTCTGTCCCACAGAATCGCGAATAAAGTTTTCCTAAACACCACTGTTTAAATTTGCTGAGTTAAGCATTGCTTTGTAAGTCAGAAAATTTAAATAGAAACAGTTTACCGATAATATACGAACTCGTTGCCACAAGTCAACAGACTCAGCATTAGGCGGCTTAGACCCACTCACTGTACGTGTGAAATGTGAGGCCTCACTCATAATTATAACGTTTCCAAAAATGACATGGAACGGGCCAATAAATAAGTAAGTAGAAGTAGTATTACGTAACCCGTTACCAAGCGCAGCGCAGCCGTTATAGTTCCATTACTCTGCATTTGTGAGTTTCACGGCGTGAACGACGATGAAAGTGATTCTTTTCAAACACGCCAAACCCTGGTTTCAACCGCTGTTTACGATGACATAGACGGGCTTTGGCAGATGTCAATCCCTCATCTTGGTTGTGGGGGTCCCCATACTTGCTTTCGATGCAGAGGACAAGACTGCAAGTGCAGAGCCAACCTGTCACGAAGAGGACATTGCCTATACGTCTAGTCTCAAGAGCGGAACCTGTCTTCGTCTAGAGTGGAAGCTGCTGTGGCTTATGCGGTGCTCAAAGTTTGTATTACGCTCAAACACATAGTTGTTTTACCCGTCGGCCTCCGTTGTTGTTAGTCTTACGAGTTTGGGTGCGTTTGTAGTATATTAATGACAGGCACCCGAGTTAGGCTACATTTATATTGTATAGTAAAACATTGATTCGAGTTAGGCTAGGCCCTATATTATAATATAATAAAATAGTAATGAAAATTTAATGTCATTGTTAAAAGCCGGGTTTCAATCGCGGTTAAACCCGGGTTTTCGGATTCAGAAAATCGCGGGTAACCCGGGTACCCGCGTTCAATGAATTGGTTTAATTCCGATATTGGCAAATTTAATGAATCAACGTTTGGAAGTAGGGCTGTGCCGATTAGGTGATTATCACTATTCGGCCGAATACAAATTATTGGACCAATTATTCGGCCGAATACTAATACGAATACGAATAGTGTACAAAATACGTCTACCGACAACATTCAAAATTTCAAATGTAAGCAAAAGTTTCAGTTCAGTAAATTTAATACATAGGCCCCCAAACTAAAAGTAAACAGTTAACTACATGCAATTTTGCATCCTTCTGCCAGTCTGTGTAAACTAGGAATGGAACTAATTTACACTTACATACCGTTCACTCCACTCCGCTTATGCAGAAATAGATGTCACGTGACCACTATTCGTATTCGGTCCGACCGCTATTATTCGGCCGAATACCGAATAGCTATTTCGCCCACTATTCGGCCCCGAAGCGAATACGAAGTGAATATTCGGTACAGCCCTGTTTGCAAGAAACGGTCTGTAAACCCACGAAAAACTCTGAACGTTCAAATCACCAAAGTAGAAGTTAAATTAATCCAGCAATGATTGAATATGTCCGGAAATTAAATTAACAGATTTTGGCTTATTGATCTCTCGGCGCATTCATGCAATTGATCAAACATGTCAAAGTTGACTTCCAATATCCTTTTTTTCCCAGAGATCAAGATTTTTCGTCAAAGCTGACACTTGTCACTGAGGGTGATTAAATTTGTCTGTTTGAATGTTTTTAATTGTAAAACAATATATAAATTATAGGCCTTGCTCGCGGACCACTAGACAGATGGCCGCGGACCACCAGTGGTCCGCGGACCACAGGTTGAGAACCGCTGGTCTAGCCAGTTGTGTCTCGAAATTCGGATGGGGCTCGACTCATTTGCGTCGTTACTGTAAGGTAAGGTGAGGTATATCAATCATTTACCTCACCTTACCTTACCGTCATTTACATCGCCTTATCTTATCTCAACTTAGCTTAACCTAAGTAATAATCACTCTTGACTTATCTTACCATACCTCACCTTACGTTACCGTTACGTTACTTTACCCTACCTACACTTGTCACTTCACCTTGCGACTGCCTAACCGCACCTCGGATTCGAATTTCTGTGTGACTTTGAGTAAAAATGTTCGTAATGATAATAATAATAATAGTAATAATAGTAATAATAATAATAATAATAATAATAATAATAATAATAATAATAATAATAATAATAATAATAATAATAATAATTATAATAATAATAATAATAAAAATAATAATGATAATAATGATAATAATAATAAAATTAAAAATAATAATAATAATAATAATATACATTTCCTTTTTTCACCTTACCTAACGTTGCCTTACCTTAAAATAATTCTCTTAGCTTACCCATCGTACCGTATCGTACCCTATCTTCAGTCTTGTTGTCAAGACCTTAAACCTCGAGATCAAGACCAAGATTTTGAACCTCGAGACCAAGACCAAGATTTTGAACCTCAAGACCATTACCAAGAACAAGACTTTGAACCTCAAGGACAAGACCAAGACCTTGAACCTCAAGACCAAGACCTTAAAAATCACATTCAGCCCAAGACTTCTTTTCCTTACAAAAAAATGTCAAGCCGGACTACTCGCTATTTTAATGAAAACGTGAGTCTTTTGTTTTATTCAAGCAAATTAACTTTAAATGCAGACTGTAAAGAATTCCGAATTCGTATTTACAAAAGTCTTTTTGTATTTTATAAAAACCAATTCATTCAGTATTTTCTGACCAAGACGCGCCTTGCGGGACCTCATGAAAATTCGGCCATGTGAGACAAAATACTTTCCATAGGTGCTGAAGTCGCTGGCACACGCAGTAGCTTTTCAAGCACTGGATGTAAATGTACACATTTTAAATCCTCCCATGGTTTATCAGAAAAAGTCTCGGCAGGGCTTCCAGACACAACATAACTTAGTTGCTGCTGTCGATGGGTTTTCCTGACCAACAAGACTTACATCCGTCCGTAGGTATTTGTCGCAGGCTATGATGCAAACAGACTTGATAAATTTTTAAATTCTTGAGTTTTGTTAATGACTATTAATATTGACAGCCTGTCTTGGTCTTGGTCTTGCGAGACCAAGACCAAGACTTTGAACCTCAAAACCAAGACCAAGACCAAGACTTTTGGTCTCAAGACCAAGACCAAGACTTTTGGTCTCAAGACCAAGACCAAGACTTTTAAAAACGAACTCGAGTGCACTCGAGACCAAGACCTTGGTCTCGAGGACAACAAGTCTGCCTATCTTACCTTATCTTTACTTAGGCCTACCTAACCTTAGCTTACCCTAAGTACCTAGTTATCTTACCTTTTGGCGACGTCGGCACTCAAGGCTAAAGGTTGCGGATGGTGCGGTCGACGCCTCTAGTCTCAGACAGGCTTATCTTGAATTTTTATGGGATTGTGTGTTCTGTTTCTAAGTCAGCTGCTTCATCGAGGAGATAATGACCAGGTCGACTAATTGTAGTAATCTGGCGCGGGTTTTTAAAGGAATTTCGTCTATCACCTTCCGTTCATTAGTCGACCTGGTTCATTACCTGTCTGATGAAGCAGATGACTTAGACCAACTGGATATAGAACACATAATCCCATACATAGTCAAGATAAGCCAGTCTGAGACTAGAGGCGTCCAGTGCACCATCGGAAAAATTTTAGTCTCGAGTTCTACTGTGACTGGGATGAAGGCAGGAAGAAATCTGTGGTACAGATGGCGTGGTTTTTTTTTATCGAAATTTCGTCTATCACCTTTCGTTCAAATCTGCGCTGTTAACTGAGCGAGCACTTTCAGAGTTCTTGGCAAATGGATCTCCAATATTAACGACTTCAGCACTAATCTCATCCTGATGTAGTTTAGATCGAGTGACCTAAGGATTTCGGAGTGCAATGCTTGGTTACGGGGTCTTTCATTTAGGACGTCCTCAAAGAGGGGAGGAAGGGTCACCCAATTGCGGACGAATGCGGCGAAAGGGCAGGGTGGTCATGTCAATGCTGTCGACCGCATTTTTTTATCATTTGCGTTTTGTCAGCATGATTCTCTTGAATAAACGAAAATTCATTGATTGCTAGGCCTATACACAATCTGGTGCCTTAAACAAAAATTTCGACCTGTAATGCATCTACTTAGAGTCCCTATCCTGGACGCGACAACACCAAAGTACTCCACCCCGTATCACAATTAGCCTTCAAGATCAGTAGGAGAGTCTAATCTAGACCTTAGCAAGTGGAATGGGAAGGGTAATGCCAAATTTGGACGTGTTTAGGGATTGGTCCAAAGTAGGTCAAGGGAGGATTGGACCATATATAGAAGATCATTTTACGAACGTCCTTTATGGACGAGCCATTATGTGAAGCGATGCGTTTTCCAGGCTACTGGCGCCATCTTTCGTGTTGCTGTTTGACCAAATGCAAGTATGTTGTTCGAGAAACTCGCTAGAGGAAGCCGTTATTCATCTTGTGCTGATCGATTCGTATTGAACTTCGATATAATTGACCATTTATACTTATCAAATGAATTGAATCGACCTATTCTACGATGTCTACATCCAACGGACAATTAGGACAAAGACTGTCAAAGAGTGAAACAGCCATGCATAATAATCGATGTTTGAGCCATAGGCCAGTTCTAATCTTAGAACTTTTCTAGCGCCATGCTTTTAAAAGTTCTAATCTTAGAACTTTTACATCGCCATGTTGTTTTAAAGTTCTTATCACCTCGTTGGTTCTAATCTTAGAACGTTTACATCGCCATGTTGTAAAAGTTCTAATCTTATAACTTTCATAGCACCATATTATTAAAATTATCTTCTTAGAACTTTTACATCGCCATGTTTTTAAAGTTCTAATCTTAGAACTTTTATAGCGCCGTGGCTTTAGGCCTACTGCACTAGGTATCAAACAACGCATTTCGACCATTTATTACAGGGTGAGAATTGTCGAAGGGGTTGAGTTTTCAAACGGTGGTACGCGTACCATTAGTGTCGCTAAGTGGTACGCGAAAAATAAAAAAAAATCCAATTGAAGGGCTTGCCTCAATAACCAGGTATGTCGACATACCTGGTTTATGTGAAAAAGTATGCCAGCGTGCTTGGAATATTGTATTCTATATACCCTGCAAATTTGGTGCAAATCTGATTATTTTTGAATTGGCTTTTGGATAAACAAGTTTGTCGACATATGGTATTTAGCAGCCGGCAGCATTACTCCAGTGCAATAACCCGGTATGATAACAAAAATTGTCGTTTTTTCTAGTAATCTTTGTATTAAAACCGGTGCAATAATCAGGTTATTTGACATACCCGGTTATTGACTGTTACTTACTCTACAATTCACTGATTTTGCGTTATTTTTATCTTACTGTAATGTAGCTATGATGACTTACCTTTTTATTGCACGATTAATTTGTACTGTGTGCTAGTCACCATTTGGTGCAAGAATAAGGTATGTCGACTAACTGCAGGCGATGTTGGGTCATTGAGTGTCAATAACCTTTGCTGGTGGTACGCCAACATTCGATTTTTTAGCTGATGGTGCAATAAAATAAAGTCTGAAAGCCGATGGTTTAGGGGACTGCTCCTCTCCACTTCATTATAGTCACAGTGGATTACAAGCCATATTTTACTCCCCCGCCTCGTTAAGTAATCCGAGATACGAACTTAATCCAATCCAATCTGACTCCTGTAGCGCCTTTATTATAATACACACTACATCGGGTTGCTTCGAGCGATACGAAAGTCCTCTTATACAATAGCGTGGCACAACTCGTCACTGAAATAGCTGTATGGGAGAAATACTATTGGACTTTTAAATGTATATTAATTGCCTGAATATTTTATAGAACACCTTTGGGAACATCGCAAGAGCGATGGAACATTATGGAACAGATCCTTAAAAAGACGTGTCTTTAAAAAGCTAAAAACTTAACTGAGCTATAATGAGCCATGCACGTTGAGCTATAATGAGCCATATTGAGCAGCCTTTCTGACATGACGCAGTGCTAGTGAATAAGCTGGTGCCGTGCGCTTGGCTTTGGAAATTTCGAGATCACGATTACGATTATAATCGTAATCGTAAACTCCAACTTTTTCAAGTGCTATTCCGAAGCACCAAGGGCAGGGCACCAGCTTATTCAAGAGCGGTGCGTCGTTTCAGAGGGGTTGTCCAGAGATGTCCAGTGGAGATCCGAGTCCGGATCAGATTATCTCAGGCAGCAACTGAGTTTTTAATTAAAGTCTAGTCCAGAAAGACGGTCCAACGAACGAGAAAGCACAATGCGTCCGAAGCGCGGAACCTACAGGTCCCCATGTGCTGAAGAGAGCGCAGCGTTCGTCGACCCGATTGGCTCTACACAGGGACAGTACTGTGTGATATATAATTGTACTGGATTTGAAGAGGCGTTCATATCTCAGATGATAATCACAAAGGTGTCGCACTGTCCAAGCAAAGACACCTTATTCGATATTTTCCCGACGGACACAAAACAACTTTTGTGCTCCATGACTACAGTTTAACTTGAACTGAAATCGACAGATGACCTGTGCACTGTGGCAATGGCGCTACAGAAGTTCCTGGATTCGAATCCGGAGTGGAGAGGTGAAGGACCGCAGATTGTTGAATACTGACTGGGTTAGGGTTTGGGGGGACTTGAAAAGCGGTGCCCTGTACTCGGAGGCATAGGGCCTGCGTATTCCTAACTCAACATCCGTTCTACCATTTATGGCATCGTAATCGGTAACACCAAACTTCTATAGGGCAACTCGAAGGCCAAGCGCAGGGCACATACTTAGTCACGAGCGCTGCGCGAAGTCAGAGGGGTTTCCAGAAGGTAGTCAAAAGGAGGTTCGAGTTCGGTTTCCAGGGGGTCCAGATCAGAGAGGAAGCAGAACAGCTGCTAAGGCGGGTGTCGTTTAGGTCGAGAAGAATTGGAAGCCGACGGATCAGATGAGTCAGAGTAGGGGATCTCAACGCTCGTAAGGACAGATTGTTCGGTTGCTGTTGCCGTGTTAGCGTTTCAACTGGAAAATCCTTCTTACGTCGGATCATGCACGATTACCTTACCGCACTTTACATTTCCCAGACCTTTCCTTACTTTACGTTGCCATACCTTACCTGATATTACCTAACCATACCTTATCACACCTTACCTTATCTTATCATACCAAGCCTGTCATAATTTTCCTGATATTACCTTACCTGTCCACATAATGACTTACCATACCTTACTAAACTTTACCATACCCTAGCAAACCTTACTTAACATACCTCAGTCTTTCTGCCCCTACCTTTCCGTGCCCTTCGTCGCCTTACCCTACCCAGTCTTAACTTGAAAGAATGCGGTTAGCACATGAGATCCATTATCCTCGGTCCCATAATGGCACAGCCTGGTCCTCATTAGCCCGTTGCAAAGTCTTATCTCACCCGTCGCGATCTATCTTTCCATTTGTCAACACTACGGAGGCATCTATGCGTGTACAAAACAGGCTAATAATAGCATATTTCAAAATTTAAACAATGAAGAGCCTTCAGCAGAGCTCAATCGAGAGGACAAGACACGCTTGCTTTAGTTAACTTGAAAGACTGTCGTCGGCCGAGAACTGAAGTAAGTTGTCAATAGGCGCCACGTTTTGACAGTTTATAATGGACCATTGACCTGACTAACAAGACATTGAGTGCATTCTGCTCGTCAAAGGAAGCGTCTATCAGTCAATAGATTGGTTTACGTATAGAGCACATTTTCTTTCATGACGATTAGCATAACATGATATGACATGACATGAAATAACATACCATGATATGACATAACCTAACATGACGTAGCATAGTATAACATAACATATCAACATAAAATAACATAACATAACATAACATAACAACAACAACAACAATAAAATAACATAACATAACAAGCATAACATAACATGACCTATCATAACATCACTTAACATAGCATGACATGACATAACATGACATAGCATGACATGACATGACATAGCATGACATAACATAGCATGATATAACATAACATAACATAACATAGCATAACAGCTCATAATAACATAGCATAACAGCATAATATAGCATTATATATTAAATGGGTTGTAAGTGGTTCAGAAATCGTCTACGTCAGAACCACTGCAAAGTACAGGGAGTGCTCAACAGCCAATCTTTCTTAACTTCCTCTTCCTCTTAGAAGATAATTTTATGATTTTATTATGTGTTCTCTGAGACAATCCTCTCATCAAAACTACTTCACAAGTCTACAACTCTTGTACTGAAGAACGTCGGCCCTAATATTCTAACTATTAGACTCTGTTAATTTTCTGTGTAATAAGTATTATCTGAAAACAAACTAGAATATGAATGTGGATTTAATTGCGTTGTGAGTGAACTCAGGCGACTGGTTATTCGTGTATTGCTTCTGATATTCGGACATCACTTCCCTAACCAATTTTCTTACTTCCTCTTAGAAGCACCTAAGTAACGGTGCACAAGTATTATGCTTCAATGTTGTTGAAGAACAGAGCAAAATAGAACAGAATAGAACAAAATAGAGCAGCCCAGAATAGAACAGAATAGAATACAACGGCCCAGAATAGAACACAATAATACAATATAGAACAGAAAGGAATAGAACAGAATAGAACAAAATAGAACAGAACAGAATAGAACACTACAGAACGGAACATAACATAGCAGAACAGAAGATGTAGAGAACAGAATAACAGAACTTTCTAACAAGAAAACTGATTAGAAAGAATAAAAGCCAGCTATATGACCCAACTCGGCGACTTTACGCTGTTACATATGACGATGGTAGACGCAGTGAAGTAAACCTAGATCGAGCTTCGACGGTGCTAACTCAGACTTCAATCCTTTAGAAGTCGAGAGAATTGTCAGGCTCTAACAACGGTTGAGTGCTATTATTGTAGTCTTGCGTCTTTGCCGACTGATCACGTCACCAGAAGACCTTCTGCAGAACATTTATAGAGGCAGGAAACAAAGATTACACCTTTACCTTTTCAGTTGAGTAGAATGGAATAAAATATAACAGGTAGAATTGAACAGATAGAATAGAACAGAGGGTGTAGAACAGGTGGAACGGAGCAGGTAGCACAGAACAGATAGAATATAGTATAGATAGACTAGGACAGATGGGATACATAGAATAGAAATGATTAAGTAACAAATTGGCTTATTGTTTGAGTTTACGACTGGTAATGAGGAAAGTGCGGATTCGAGCCTTTCCAATAAGTTAGTCACTCTGTGTGGACCTTGAATGTGGCGCTGCCTTGTGGGTGAGGCCCCTGTGTATTTGCGAGAGCATTTCCGCTCCACCCTGAACATCCAGCGCCGTGGTTCCCTGCGCTCTTCTAAGCAGGCTGAGCTTCTAGTTCCCCGCTCACGGACCGCCCTTAGGCAGCGCCGTGATTTTTCCATCGCTGGCCCTGCAATCTGGAATGGGCTCCCTGTAGCGCTTTGCTTGGTCCCAAGCACCCATTCCGCCACATTTTATTCAAATCTCAAGACTGTACTCTTCAGCCGGGGTTGGGTCGGGAGTGCTTCTGAGTAGATAGCCTTGAAGAGGCGCTATATAAATTCTCCATATGAATGAATGAATGAATGATTCGCTAGAAAGTGACACCTATGTAACTACAGGCAAACGCAAAATAAGTTAAGTTTGGTAGTCATCGGTTGAGACTATTTCTTGAGCTTTGATTATTTGAAGCTGAAAAATTGAATTATATAGCGCCGATTTATGTCCATGGAGTAGCGCTATACGAAACTGTACAAACACAACACATATAAAAGTAATAAATCTAACAAAGTCATGGAAAGAAATTCAACATACAAATTCAAAATGGCTGTACACAGTGCGCATTGTATATACATCGACTGATATGTTTAAAAATTATGAAGTTATTTATAAAAATAGATGTTCATTATTAAAGTTAACCGGATATCTAAATTTGCAGCAAAAGACAATATAAAATCGAAAAAGTTAAGCTCTAGAACTATTATAGAGCTAAAGTTAATTATTCACACAGAAAATCATCAGTGCAGACGTGTAACTTTTGCGTTAATTCTTCAATCAAAACTTGTAGCAACGTCTGTTAAAACTAGTCCAAATTGTAAAATTGTAAAGTTTTGAACATTTTAATAACGTATAATTAATAGTTATATATTGCCTGCAGGATTAGTCGCGGCCTATATATAATTCTTTGGACCGGCGTGTTTAACTTGGTACGTGTATAATATGAATTCATAATATTACAACCATTTCATGACAAACAAGACGAAAACTGAAACAAATATGTACATAGAAATCAAAACAGCTGCACAGAAATGAAGTTAAGACCTCAATAACTAAACATCAGAGCAAAACTATGCATTAGATTCTAAAGCGCAACGTTTGCGATGAAAGTTTGACGGAAAATATGGTGAACTCAATAGAAATGACACTGTGTGAATAAATCTCTATAAAATCTTAAGCGAAAATTGCTATTTTAAATTGTTACAACTTCAACTCGAAGGGAATGAGCACAGCACTAACCAGGGCAACAGTAACGAGACCCAACGCTGGAAACTACGGGGGCAAGACCAAGTCTGCAAAAGATGGGGCTGTTCAAACGATAGCAAAGTAAGAAACGGCCAGTTTTAGTTATGCTTTAAAGTAATGTAATGTAATAAAAAATTACCGAAATTTCTAAAGGGAACACAAATACAAATGGTTGGGTGTGAACATCAAAATTAATTAAGCTGCTGTTGGAGTCATATTCCTAAGTAAGCTCCAACGTATTTGCCAAAAGTAGGCAATTAACGCACATAATTTTTGATTATCGTTGTACAAGGACTGTTGGTCGGCTTTTCATTGCTACTATATCTTGTAAAAAATTTTAGCACAGGTGTTCGAGAAATTTTTACACTTCATAGAAGTTTTTACCGAAGAACCCTGGTCATATTGGCAACAAGAAGTTTCTTGCAACAGGCAGTAATATCGACAAAGCACTTGCAGATACAAGATGAATATCATATTCTACGCCAGGTACGTTACGATTGTAATGCACGTGCTCCTCCATGAAAACAGCCCGAAAGCCAAATGACTAAAGCGGTGTGCCAAAAACGCACAAGGAACAATGGCGGACTCTGAAATTTTTAAATTTGGTAGGCCTGTAAACTGTGAACTCTACGTGTAGCCTATACTTCACTTCAATATCATTATGATAGGAAATGACGCGAAAGCTTAAAGCGATGTGATTCAGAGCAACAGAATCATTTGAAAATAGTTCCCCAAGTTCTGTAGGTACTGAAACGTGGCCTGTATATTGAACAAGGCATACACATGAGGCGTTTTACATGTTTTCACTTATAATAGCATAAATCAGCGTTAACTGTCTTGCTTAGAAGGCAGTCGTTAAATGAATTCCAGAAATTATGACAGTATTTGGTAGTTCCTCATAACAAGTCAGAAGGCAGTGCTTTACGAATATGTTTCCTTATAATGTCAATGGCCGTAATAGCGAAGTTTTCAGCAGCTGATTTTTCATGATGTTCGGAACTTCAACTATTAGCTTCCCTTCTAGTTCAGCCTCGATCCAACTCAATGCATGTACCACTCAGAAATACAGAAATCGGCTTACTTAGAAGTAAAGTACGCGAAGTAAAGAAATCGCTTATTCGCCGTACAACTCAATAATCAAAAGTGTACAAAAGGACGATTACAACGGAGTCGAGGCTATAGGTCGCTATATATGGGGGAGGAGAGTTTACATTTAAATACAATGCAAATCATCAGTTTCTGTATGGCATTGAACATAGACCAACACGTATTTCTTGGTAAAAGTTGCTTTTGCCATTTTCAAACGAAACAATAGGATTCTACAAAGACGCTAAAAACCGACTCTGCGACTTAGCACCATCGTGAACCTCACAGAAGCGCGATACAGGTACACACTACACACATACATAAGCCTAGGTACAGACATATATGCATACGCACATACATACACACACATACATACACATATATACATGTATATATGCATGTATACATGCATACATTAATACACATATACATGCATACAAGCATATTATGTGCATGCATACATATATGTATGTATACATGCATACATACTGTAAGCATACATACATACATACTTGCATGCATGCGTACATGTTGAACATGTATACATGCACTGTAGGTAGGCCTACGATTGTCTAATATTAGTGTTGGAAATTCTCAACTAATTTTGATTACTACTGAACAGGTTAATATTATTGTGCAATGGTTTTCAGATGATCATTAATTTAATTACTCCTCATGTTTCTGACGTTAGTAGCCTAGCTCTTATGTTGTTCGAACAATCTTTCGACCGAAGCTCACATGTGACAAAAGCAAATACAGCAACAAAACAAACTTTTATTATGCGAAGAGCTTTCAATCTGCACAAAAGCAGAAGATTAAGGACAAACGTTGACAGTTAGTCACACAACTCACACAATTCATATTTTGCTATAATCTGGAGTTGCTAAGTTGGTTGGTGTAAATTAAAGCTGTGTAATGTAATATAGGATCTAAATTAAAAGCAATTAGCTTTCTGCAGTTAAACGATAGCTTATATCCAGCACTTTAAACTTTAGTGTTGTATGCTACCATTTAGCTGACCCTTTCGCTCATGCATTGGCGGATGCAGAAGGGTTCTAACATATATAGACGTCTCCCAGGGTGACTGACATTTGCGAAGCTGTCCTATCTCTACATCCCCACCTCCCGTCACATTTTCACCCCTTTAACTTCAAATCTTATAACCTTTCCGACTCGTAGACAATGTTCAAGATGTTAATCTCAGTGTAGCCCAACTTTAATCGGTTTACTATCGATTTCAAGCTTTCTTGGCGCTGTTCTTAGGCTATTTGATTAAACGGATTTATTTACTCAAGACAGCGAACGAAAAAATGTAATGCAGGGGTAGAAAACTCCTGTTTTTAATCAGAAAACGTTCTTTTAGATTTTTTCACGTAAAGCTAAATATGTAGTTTTCAAACAAAATGGCGGTGCATAGAATATTAAATTTACTCCGAGTTCAACGCCACGGCATAATCTATTTAGACATTAGGCCTACGAATTGCAAACAGTTCGCTTTCATCCCAAAATATTTAAGCACAAAAAGCAATTAGAGACTTCTCGTAGGTTTGAGGTTTGTAGTGGAGATACTAGAAGCATCAAACCTTAAAAATTTATTTCTTACGAAGTTTTGCTTCTGATGTAAATCGTCGAAATATGAATAGCTACATCCGTGTGACCAACAACAGCAACTCCGCCACTGCTCAAACTCTGGTAGAGCCAGTCTCAAGCCTGGATAAGGGAAGAGGGCGACGCTAATCATCTTCGATGTGACACAGCACCGTTAAACAGTTAAACTAGCCAACCAACCTTGAGCCGAGTTTTAAGTCAGTTTAATTACAGAAAGCGTTAGCAAGGGAAGAAGATCATGGGCGGTGATCATGGGGGACGGGGGACATGTCCCCCCACTTTTCAGAGTGGGGAGGGCACGCCATACATTTGTCCCCCAAAATTAAAAAGAAACACGAGAAAAGACCAACAAATGTCATTGCGTGTGAGGGTTTTCACTGCCTTTTTGACCAGACGAGGTAAAAAAAACTCTTTTTTGAGCAGAAGTGTCCCCCGAAAATTCAGAGAAAGTAAGGAGAAGGTGAAAAAATGTTCTCGGAGAAGAATTTATAAAAAAGTCATCAAATGTTTTGGAGATGAATTCCGAAAAAAAGGTAATAAAATAAAAATTGTGGAGAAGGGGATGAATATACAAAAAGGAAAAAGGGTATAAAGTTTATAGACGAATTCCTAAGAAGAAGGCATCAACTTTTTTGGGAGACGAATTTGTTGAAAAGTCTTCAAGTTTTTGTGGACAATTTTTGGGGGGACATGAATTCCTAAAAAACCGTCATCGACCAGAACATGGCCGACTTTGTTCCCCCCCCCCACCTCTCAGACAAGATCGCCGCCACTGAAGAAGATTGAGTTGGTTGGAAGATGTTGTTCCTATTGCATGTCAATAAAAAAAACGGATAATTGGAAAGAAAGACAAAGGAGTTTAGTTGAGTAACGAGTCCGCATAGGATGATCTGGTATGTCTAGAAATGTCATGGACTGAGGTGAAATAATGTCTTAGAGCAAGAAAAGCGACGACAACAATGCACTGTGTTGACTGATGTTTGCATACCGTAAAGCACAATAAAATAAGTAATTGTAATTAGTAATTTCTATTCCGCCGTTGTCTAATTCATAAGGCATCAAAACCAAGCAGTAATCAGGTCAATATCCAGAAGATCAGTACGTAAGACAGAGAGGCAGTCTATGGTGGAACAACGAGCCAGTAAGTTTTATGTATGTATGCATGTTTGTTTGTATGTATGTGTGTATGTATGTATGTGTATGAATGTGTATGAATGTCTGGACATTTATAAACCGCCTTTACATGTCAAATTCTACAAGCCATACACAAATTCATGCATCGTTGGACATCTTCAACGCCATGTTAATCCGACATTCTAACGCATCTCGCTAGCATTTCTGCATATGTTAATCCACGTATATCTGCATATGATTTCACCTGCTGTGTTGCATCACTTGCATCAGCATTTTCACGCTCACGCTGAGGTGTCCATGAGCCACAGCGTGGGCGGTGATCAACAGACCGTAGAGTGACTCAGCAGATGCGTTGGAACTGGACGATTGTGCTCAACCCATCTTTTGTTGCTTGTGCAATCATAATAGTAATCTTGAAATTAGTCAGCACCTAAGAAAGCCAAGTCTAGCCTATTCACAGGCGTACAGTCAAAAAGTCGGTTAGCCAGATAAGGTGAGGTTCCGTGCTAGGTCGAGATCCATGGATGAGGCAGTGAAAGAGTCAGACGTCTAAGGTGGACGGTGTTCAGAATTGGAGCGGCGAGAGAGATAAGGGGAGATAAGGAAGAATTGGGATTGGATTTGTGTCTGTGCGCGTCAGTGCGGGCGGCGTTACATCCTTTCTCGTCTTCCTTTCTGTCGCTAGAGGGCGATCAAGATCGGAGGTCCAAGATGCCGCTTCTAAGAGCTCCGTCGCCTGCCCGGTCATATCGCAGTTACTCCAAATGGAATCTCACAACATAGACTATAAAATTTTAATGTATGGTAAGAGGAGACACTAGTATCACTGTTGCCTTCAGGCAGACAGTTTTTGTCTGATTTCGTCTGAGTCTAATTACATCTGAAGTCTTTCTTCGACAGTTATTAATGTAGACATGGTTGCAAGAGTCCTGAACTGTGGGTAATCAACGAAGTTACTTCAGTTATTGGAATTCAGTTCAAATGCCTCAATATTGTCCTTTCTTGAAAAAATATTGACGTAGAACGGATTCAATTCAACTCAATCCAATTCAAAGGCCACAGTATTGTAATTCCCTGGACAATCATTGTTGTAGAGACTTGGTTGTCTGTGTATTTCCCAAACTCTTGGTAAAATATAGTAACTTCAATTCTTTTCGAATGACACTTTATAGGCCACACGAACTGCGTCTAAGTTCCAGACAACTGATGTCAACGAGCATTCTGCAGGCTACATTAGTACCTGTCGTCTCCAGACATTCCTTCGAGAGTGCACCCTCCTCTGTTCATAGGTGTCGCTTCATGTGAAGAGCCAGATGGTCGCTGCGAGAGAACATCCGCTCACAGAGGGCGCAATGAAACGGTCGATCACCAGTGTGCTTCCGGAAGTGTCTAGTCAGCTCATCGGACCTCGCGAACTTCCAGCCACACCCCTTCCACGTGCAGTGGTAGGGTTTCTCGCCGGTGTGCGTCCGCAGATGGACCTTGAGATGGGAGCTCTTGCTGTAGGTCTTGATGCAGCCAGGGTGCGAGCAGGCGTGTGTCGTCTGCCGTCGACGTACCCACGACCGCCGTCCACGCGGTCGCAGGTACCCCACTTCCGACACAACCGGAAGTCGGGTGAACGAGAAACGTGGCGCATCGACCGGAAGTGGAGTATCGTCTGGCGAGAGAACGCCGACGTCTGACGGAGAAACGTTCTGCGAGAAGGAAGCGGCGACAGACTGGTCCGCGGACGAAAGTCGGGCAGGCGGGTAGGGAAGAGGACTGAGTGACTCGGCGGGAGAAAACACCGGGAAGGGATCGTTGAAGGCCGTCAGCGACTGACTCCGATGGTCCATGGTCATTCCGCGATGATTACCGGATGAGGACGGGTCTGACATTGTCCTGCCATGCGCCATCGCATTCGAGGCGAGCCGACGCGTACCACCCCGACGACCGCTTGCATACCGATTACCCAGAAGGCGCCGGTCTTCTCCCGTCGTGCACATCGGCAACTTCCGCTGGTCGACGGAACACCATCCGGGTTCCGGGGTCGGGTAAGCGGACGGAAAAGGCCGCAGCGGACCTGAGTTGTTGTTTTCGTGGGAGAGTTGGTTCCACGGTCCTTGTCCAAGGTCCGTTCTCATGGTCAGAGAGTGCGGCGACGGCTTCGTGTCGTAAAGTATATCCGACATGTCCACGAAAGAGTTCATTTCGTTCATTTCTGCCACTGATTTAACCGGTTCCGTGGTACGTACGGTACCGTCTTCGGCACAGTACCAGTACCCAGGGGTTCTGCAGTCACCGACGGAGCAGTCTTGCAGTGGCGAGTGGTGTTCGATCTTTATGGCCGGCACTTCTATCGGATGCTGGAAGGACGAAGATGCTCCTGTGTTCGGTAGGGAGGAATCGTGAAAGTATCCACCATGGCGCTGGAGATGAGTTGCTGAGGAAGATGGAGAGGTTGGATAGGATGAAGTCACCGGCGTTGATGTGTGATGAAGTCGTCGATTTAAGGAGTAAGTCCAAGACTTCGGTTCCGGATGCGCTCCGGGCGAGTGGTCTTGGAATTGGATGGAACCGTAAGAGGGCGGTAGGAAGTCGTTTGCTGAGTCAGAGCTCTGAGACAGAAAACTTTCAACTTCCTGCCAAATCTGGAACAGCACAAAACAATCGAAGAATTATTTCAGGTTAAGCACAGAGGAAAAACTGAATGCAGTACATTTGAATACAGCGGGAATGATACAATGCGACAATACAGCACGGAACAATATTCCGTGGGGCACAGTAGCTCAATGGCTAGAGCGCTCAGTCTATAACGTAGAGAGCACGGGTTGGAGCCTCTACCCAGGCGGTCACTGGACCTTGATCTTTAAAGCAAAATTCCTCAGCATCATCGATGTCTTGTCATATGGTCGTGTGTGCACTTCTGACCTTTGGAAGAAGGGCAATATCAAATATAGCTGTATTGCAATGTATGGAGTTCAAACAAAGCAGCTTATTGTCGTGGGTTTACATTTGAATCGATAAAAAAAGAATAAAAGACGATATAATCACATATTTTGCTGAGCAAAGAATATAAGCAACAACTTACAATATTTTAGGATCATACAATCGTAATTGTAATATCCAAACTTCTAAAGCGCCACTAGAAGGTCCAGCGCAGGGCACCAGTCTATTCAAAAGCGCTGCTTCAAATCAGAGGTTTTTCGACGAGTAGTCTAAAGGAGATCCGAGTCCGGTTACCAGAGGGTCCAGTTCAAGAGAGGAGGCAGAGCCGCAGTTAAGGCGGATGTCGTTTAGAGCGAGAAAAATTGGAAGGCGGAGGATCAGATGAGCCAGAGAAAGATTTTTATTGCAATACGATTTGCTCGCATTCGTAATCGTAATTACGAATTTATATGGAGTCTCTACATAGATAAGCTCCTCAGGAAATACTTCCGACCTGACAAAACAAACCCGTGGTCGAGAGTCCATACGAAACAATACAAATTAAAAGGTGTAATGAAACAAAATGCATAATTACAGATACATAGATTACATTTCACTAGATATAATCGATAATGAAACCATAGCAGGTAGCATTTTAGAATTATTTAAATAAGCAATACTAGACAATTTTAAAAACACACAGGTATGTAGAATACCTATGAACAAAATAAAACAACATATATTTATTATTATAAATAGTAATTAATTATAATATTATATTCATTATTATCAGCAGTTATTTATTATATAGACCTATTTCTTATTATTAACGGTTATTTATGATATATTTATTAGCATTGTTAGTTATTTATTACATATTAATTATTATCATCAGTTATTTATTATATATTTATCACTAAGAGCAGTTAGTTATTATATAGTTATTATTACTATTAGCAGTTATTTGTGTATATTTATTATTATTATTATTATTATTATTATTTTTGTTTTTGTTTTTTTTAACGCCCGAGGTAAAAAGAATCCCTCAGGCTCTTAGATACTATCATCGTGCAGGAGTTATTGGTCCTCGTCCCAGGGCAGTTGCGCAAACGTGCCCCTGAAGGCTACGGCGTTAAATCGCGGTTATTATTATTATTATTATTATTATTATTATTATTATTATTATTATTATTATTATTATTATTATTATTATTAGCAATTGTTTATTATAGGCCCTAATTTATTATTATAAGCAGTTATTAATTATACATTTATTATATTAGCAGTTATTTATTATATACTTATTAGTATTAGCAGTTTTTCATAATATATTTTATTACTAGCATTTAGCCTACTTATTATAAATCATGCATGTATTAGTCATCGAATACAAAGCTATCACTTATGAAAGATTCAGAATGGTAGGGTAATGATTCTATAGTGATAGCCAAGTGTAACGATTAAACTGTAATGTAATCATATTGTAAATGCAGGATTTCCGCATAAAGGATTAGACATTCGATTCATGTTTTGATATAAAACTATTCTGTTTAAAATAACAGTTCGTCGTATACAGAGACAAAACTAAAGTATTATAAGGGTATAATTTTGGCTGGAGCATTTGAAGCAGATAAGAAAAGTCGAACATTATCATTTACTAGGCCTC
This sequence comes from Allolobophora icterica, assembly GCA_963556255.1. Classification (NCBI taxonomy): domain Eukaryota; kingdom Metazoa; phylum Annelida; class Clitellata; order Crassiclitellata; family Lumbricidae; genus Allolobophora; species Allolobophora icterica. The sequence continues at coordinate 12,890,205 of OY744602.1, forward strand.
AGATGTAAAACTGAGATTCGGTTGTGTCCTTTGATCCTGAATTTCAGATTAGGCAAAAGCCAATTTAGATATATCCTGATATTCAATTAACCTTCTCGCACTGGGTCTACGCATTCCAACAAGAAAATCAAATCCAGTCGTGAAATCTGAACCGCGCCTCTTCAGGGTATCTACTTAGAAGTACTTCCAGCCAGCCTCGGAATATCTACTTGAAAACTCTCCCAGCTCAGGCTCGGAATATCTACTTAGAAGTACTTCCAATCCAGCCTCGAACTATCTACTTGGAAGTACTTCCAGCTCAGGCTCGAAATATCTACTTAGAAGACTAATCAAAATATCTATTTGGAAGCTGTCCCAGCCCAGGTTCGGAATATCTACTTAGAAGTACTTCCAGCCAGCCTCAGAATATCTAAGAAGCACTTCCAGCCAACCTGGGAATATCTATACTTGAAAGCACTTCCAGCCCAGGCTCGGATATGTTGCCGAGTATAGATAAAACAGAAACAACAAAACAAATCTCATATTCCTTTCATATGGTTTCTAACACGTGACAGTGACAGACGAGTTGTTAGACTGTGATAACAATTATCCCTTGTTTCCTTTGATCTCTTTCCTGCTAACTGACCTACTTTCTAAAATTCCGCTCGTTCTTTTCTGCGATAGCAAATCTTTTAATTACTGTCCTATCAAAATTCAAAGCTTCCAGGGTAGTAGAAATAAAAACAAACATCTGCACGCGCTGTCTACAAGAAGATCCTATAGCCAACCGGAATTATTCTACCTACTTTCTACATTGAACCGAGAGACATAACTATTCATTATTCAGAAAATTTGTATAGCGCCCCTGCAGGATTTCGACTCAAATGCGTTATGTTATGCTATGCTATGTTATGTTGCGCTATTTTATGTTACATTGTGCTATGCTATGTTACGTCAGGTTATGTTATGTTATGCTACGTTGTGTTACGTTCTGTTACTTTGTGTTATGTTATGTTGTATTATAATGCGTTATAATATGTTACGTTAAGTTATGTTATGTTGTGTTATGTCGCGTTGTGCTAAGTTATGGTATGTCATGACATGTTATATCATATATCGTATCATATATCATATCCTATCATGTCATATCATGTAATCACAAACTTATTGCAACTGTAGCACTTCAGATGTAAATGTAACAGATTGTTTGTATATTTCCTAAGCTTGTGGCGATCAAATAAAGTAGAACCAGTTTAATTCAATTCAGTTCGGTTCCTTTTTGTCTTTGATTCGCTTAACGCCAGACGAATTAGAACACCGACCTTTGTCCTCTTAACTGACTCTATTAAGAGCCAGGATATTAGCCTTTGTCCTCATAACTGACTCTTTTGGCAGCCAGGACATGACATGCATATGCCATTGAAATGTAACATGATCGCCTCAAGTGGTCCAGGCAGAGGTAAAACATTTCAACGCCGCTTCAGTTTAAAAGTTGGATCTGCTCTTCAAGACTTTATGTGACTGCATTTTTAATTGTTGTAAGCCGCTGAAAGGACTACTGGCACGTCTCAAGGTTTACGGATGCTAAACAGTGACGTAGCTATCATATGTGCAGCAGGTGCAAGGCACCCAGGCCCACGACCTCCAGGGACCCACAGAGACACCAGACAATTTCTATAGCCACATTGTTTAGTTTGTGTAGGCCGTACACAAACAGCAGTTAGTGAACGGAATAACTAATTTTTGTTATTGCTGGCTAATTTATCTGTATAATAGCGAAACATTACGCAATTTATGACTGTGACCTAAGACCTTGATTCAAGTATTAGGCCTACGCATAGGTGGCTGATGGCATACAGATAAGTTCCTGACAATATTGGTAAGAACGCAAGGCTACAGGCCTTACAGGATCAAACGGGGCCCATGCGGGGCCCAACTGCATCCAGGCCCATGAAAAGCTAGCTATGCGCACTGATGCTGAATCAGCTATTCAGAAATGCCAGAGCTTACGACATTTCATGAAGAGCATACAATTACAATAAGGAACTATAGTAGGTCTATATGGAATGTTCCGTTTGATTATTCTTTTCTTTCTAGCCCATACTTTTATATACGGAAGAAAGGAACCATTAATTAGCCTAATCATCAAATTGGTTATCTACATATTCACGATTTTCACTTAAAACTGTTTAATGGTGGCTGTTATCGCAACTAAATTTCAGTTTATTAACAGTCGCTGTTAAAAATAGCGTCAGTGAAGTTATTTGTAAAGAAGACACTTAAAAAATGGCGACCATCTGGCTGGCCTAGTTTAAGCTGCCGTAAGTAAATAGCAGCGAGCAATGACGCTAAAGGGAAAATTTTTACAACTTAAAATGCTGCTAAAATATTGTTAAATTTAACCTGTAAACATTGAACTTCTAGTTTCGATTAAACTTGAATAATAAGTTTCGTTAGCTATTAGACTAACTGTACTAACTGTATGGTTCATTTTCTTCTTTTACAGTGTACCGATATGTGTGAAGCCTGAGCGTGTGTGTGTTGCGTTAGTGAAGTCTCACAGATATTCACAGTAACGTTTGCCATTGGTGGGAGCGTTGAGCAGAACTAGGCCTACATGTTACGACTAGGTTTCAATAATTAATCGGAAACGGGCGCTTTGAAGGCGGCAAGCAGTGACCTTTTTCTTCAGACCCAAATATGCAGATTGATTAGCCTAATTAGAGTTTGCACTCGTGACCCGAACTGCATGCCATTGAACCTTAAGCGATAAAGTTCAGCCTTAGGGACCGTGGGGTGTTTATTTTATTGGTTCACTGCCCTGAGTTCGTTTGACGGGGCTGACATTGAAGGTGGCCTTGTAGTTACATCGATAAAACTACTGTAGCTTGCTTAGACATACTTTGACAATGAATAACATACACAGAATTTGGCAGATGTTGAACAGATTCATCGTCTAGTCCGACAAATATGTTTCTAGAGAGGGAAAGAAATAGGACGAAGAGAAAAGAAAACTCCTCCTCTAAATGACATAGTTTAGATCTTCAGTCCTAGTGGACTGATCTTCTGGATATTGATGGTGGCTTGGTTTTGGTGCACCATCGGTTCATATCGTGTGCATTAGACGCCGGCGCAACAGAAGTCACTAATTACAATTACACTTTTGATACTATTAGTATAAGTAGGCCACGCTGAATTAAATTCAAAAATTAACTTTGCCGATATTATAGCACATCAATTTCTTTAAGGTTTCGTTCAAGCTTGTTGCTTTCACCTGGTTCCTCTTGCCAACTCAATGTTCCTGAGAGCTTATTAATGGTGCTGTGGTATCGTAATGAGTGCAATAAAGTTTTTTTTAGAAAAAAGGTTCCGGAACTGAAGAAAAGGTTCCGGAACTGAACAATTATGGAAGGACTAAAATCCCGAGAAAAACGGGATTGGCGTTGGGAGGGGTCTCAATAAACACTGGAAACAGTTGATAACACTGCAATTAAATTAAAATAACTAAATTATTGTTTTTATTATTAAAATAGCCTAAGTAATTTTTTAGTAGCTGAAAAAAGGTGCCGGAACGCCGTTCCGGCTGAAAAAAGCACTGGCGATAAATATTGTGTTTTTATGACGTTACGCTATTTTATCATAATCGTAAACTCGACATTTAAACACTATACAGCGTCAAAAAGAGCCACGTTGCGGTAACCAGTTTATTCACATGCGCTCAGTCATAATAAAATGACAGACAGGTATGGTCAAGATCGGTTCTAGGTCAAGATCCAAAGGATCGGGCCGACAGCTATGTTGTGAAACATTAAAATTATGCTATGGCATGTCACAAATGCATTTATGACACTATAACCTTGGAAATATCCGAATTTTCGGTTCATACTAATTACTACAATTCCACTGCATGAACTCTGAAAGACATTGGGATTGTTGTTTCTGTCGTAAGGCAGCAACTTCACTGTTGTTTTAACATAAGCTTCTTGTTAAGTGGTGGAAGTGTCCCTGGAGTTATCCGCATCCTGCCATCTTTCCAACTGCCGAACTTTTGCCCAGATATGAATCACCTCGACCTTCGACGATAGCGTCTCTGCAATGTCTATGCACAATGCACATAGAATCTTCATCGGTGGGAATCCCATCTATAATAGCCTATACACTGCACGACTTCTGCAACTCCGCGTTGCGTATTATAATAGGGGTCTGAGTCTCAACATAACCCACTGAAACGCAACACCGCAAGCCTGTGTTATTTTCATATGACGCCCACTTAATGTACTAAGAATATCCAAGGCTAACTACGCAATATATCTGCTTCTCTCTTTCTTACTCTTTTTCTCTCTGTCTCTGTCTCTGTCTCTCTACGTGTCGCTCTATCATCCTAACCTCGTCAACCTGGCCCTGTTCAGACTCGATTAACTTCTTAAGGACAGACTACTCCACCCTGTTTGTGTTTACTAGGGAAGCAAGTGCAAACACTGTTAATCCCGCTGCACAAAGAACCGTTTTTCTTATAATACAGTGGACAGCTGCTAAAAATAAATTCGATATAAAAACTACTTGAAAAAAGTTACAATGCAATATGTCATTTCTTCAAAGCGTTTGATTATATATGTCCTTCAGCGTATTGAGATTTATGATTACGGTTCCAATATGAAACTACCATCGGTTGATGCCTTCCGCATCGTGTGGAACAGTAATCGAGTGGTTAGTAATGGCTTGTAGGCCCCTAATGCGAAGAGTAAGGGTTCGAACCTTCCCGAGGGTGATCCGTGGATATGGTCGTATGTGCATTTTCGGAAGGGGCCAATATCAAATACTGTAAAAGTTGTATTGTATGTTAATCATGATAACGGCGCAATAGATGTCTGGTTATATTTGAAGATCATGACCTGCTTTTGCCTTCGAATTATATTAGCCTTGTAATTTAATATGTGACTATCTTTTGAACTATGTCGGAATTCTTGTATGTGCGTATGTATGTATATATGTCTGCATGTAAGTATGTATGTATGCATGTATGTATGTATGTGTATGTATGTACTATGTATGCATGTGCAGTATGTATATATGCATGTATGTATGTGGGTGTATGTACGTATATATGTGCTTGTATGTAAGTGTGTATGCATGTATGTATGTGTGTACGTACTGTATGTATGTATGTATGTAGGTGTATGCATGCATGTACGTATGTATGTGCATTGTGCATGTCTGTAAGTGAGTACGTATGTATGTTAATATGTGAGTGGGAGGTTAATATTATTACATGTGTGTATGTAGTAATAAATTAATAATAATAATTACTATGTATTATGCATGTATGTATGCATATATGTAGGTCTATATGCTTATATATTTAACATGTGACTCTTTCCAGCTATTCTAGGCCTAGTTGAGTCTCGCTCGTCCTTCAGCAAATGTTCGCATCTCGAGTTCATCATGCCACTCTTCGTAACAGGACTTTTCCTGTTGCTGGGTCAAGGTTCCGGATAAACGATTGTTTGCGCTGTTGGAGCCTTAGTGTTTTTCCATTCTCGATTATAAATGCGCTATTGTTTCAGTGTTTATCCTCCTTAGGCCTCTCTCTGTCTCGTCCGACCAACGTTTGGCAATTATCTGGTTGCGACTGTTTTGTAGCGCCATCGTCGTTACCTAGTGCATCACTATAATGGGGCTTTTTAGTTATAAAACTGAACTGTGCGGCTGTGCCTCCAGAAACAGTATGGGGCAATAGATACAATGTCTCTAGGACACAACAGGGAATAGCCCCAAGTACCTCTTTGACTTAATGCGCAAACCATTTCTGCTCTTTCTAGATACGTTTCAACTTTATAGATCTCTCGAGGTAGCTTAGCGCCTTTCGGAGATTAGATTAGATTAGATCAAGGAAGATTGGATTAGACCAATTTAGATTAGATTAGATATTAGATCATATCAAATTAGATTAGATCATAAATCATGATAATAAATATCAATACGCTAAAAGATTAATTTCTTTTACTAAAGGAACGGCAATATCATATCATATCATATCGTATCGTATATTATCTGGGAAGTTGCAAAGCGCCGTTCACAGCATAAACTTCAGATACGCTCTCAGCGTGACAGCCCCGAAGGAAAAGAAAAGTTGAGAGAGCGGAAAGAAGAGGACGAGGTCCCATCAAATCTTACTACGGATCGAGGGGGAGGTCATTCATTAAAGTAGGGCCAAGGATGGCAAAGGCACGATGCTGCGCCATAGAATTTCTAGTCCGGGAACGAGGAGATCAAGCCGATCAGCAGACCTAAGAGTGTGGGAAGAAAGAGCAGAAAGGGTTTGAGCACCAAGTCACAGAGGTACTTAAGGGCTATTACCTATTGTGTCCTAGAGACAAGGAGGAGGACCTTGTATTGGATGCGGGGAGCAACGGGAAGCCAGTGCAGAACGTTGGTCATGTAGGTGTCAGATATGGGAGAAATAAGGGAGACGAGCTATGAGCCTGGCAGCCGCATTCAAAACAGACTGGAGGGGCTCAAGGTGTACATGATATATAATCGCAACTGACGGCCTCTGAAGGTTCCGTAAGGGCGCTATAGAAATCTTCATATAAACAAATAAACCAACTATGTAATTTATAGAGACAGCATCATCAAGATTTCTACAAAGACAGCGGGAAGGGCAACACGGAATTGCACCTGTATGAATGAAGAGGTAGTACACACGGACTCACGGAGGCAGTCTGAAAAGATGAAGTATCACCAGCCTCTTTCGACAGTATTCCTTAGAAGAGCATTTGGGGAATGGAGAGATTTTCGACTGAAGCATGCGCCTGACAACATCAGTCCAGACTGCTTCCGTAAGCAAGGTAAAGGTAAGTAAATCGTGCATGACAAGGTAAACAGTGGCGGCGCCAGACATTTTCTGTAACCAGGGCATAGCCAGGGCAGTTGTACAAGTAACCAGTGCAGAGGGCGATTTATGCCCGAACAATTTCCGGGCAGGGCAAAAATTCTGGCAGGGCAACGACCAGGGCAAAGGCTTTTTTACCAGGGCATTTGCCCTTGCTCGCCCTGGTGTAGCGCCGCCCCTGGAGGTAAAGGTATGAACATTAAATCACAACTTCCGCGGTCGTATACGAGGTTTAACGACTGTTCCTTCTCGATCACTGGACCCAGTGCGTGGAACAGTCTTTCCTACTACGGTACGTAAAGAATGCGCCATTTCTGAAGACATTAAAATTACAGCTCGACCTATCTTTTTAAACTACCTGATGATTTCAATTGAATTTTTGAACTCATGTACAACGCCCTTTTCCTCGGCCTCGGCTGATCTAAGGCGCTACATAAACGTGTCGTTATTATTTTTTTTAACACCCGAGGTAGGAAAATCCTTCAGGCTCTAAGAAACTATAAAACAGAAGCGTATTTAAGCTTGGAGAACGCCGTTATTATTATTATTATTATTATTATTATTATTATTATTATTATTATTATTATTATTATTATTATTATTATTATTATTATTATTATTATAATTAATATTAATATTAATATTAATATTATTATTATTATTATTATTATTATTATTATTATTATTATTATTATTATTATTATTATTATTATTATTATTATTATTATTATTATTATTATTATGTTTGCATAATCTATGTAAACTTTTGCATCGCATATAAGGATCGTCGCAAGGCATTTAAGCATACCTCTATAAGTTGCAACGTAATATGTATAGCCCCAGATTGTTTCTGGCGGCACAGTTCAATTTCACAGCGGAAGATTGTTCTAAGTTGCATGGGGAGTTAGAACATGTTTAATCTAATCTAATCTAATCTAATCTAATCTAATCTAATCTAATCTAATGTAATGTAATGACTTCTATAGCGCATTTTTAACAGTGTCCAAGATATCAGTCAATAGTCGCTTCCAGCAGAACGTAATCAAAATCCTTATTCACTGTACAGAAGCCAATCCGACATCCAGTAGCAATCAAGGGCGAATACGAAAGTTGAAAGGGATGATAGGTGAAGATGAACCGTGTTTCAAATCTTGAACGGGGAGGCGAAACACTACATTCAGTCACCAGGCCAGACATGGGAAGTAGTTAACAACTGTAGTTAGCAATTACACGTAGTAGTTTAGAAGTATGTTGTGTCCATCAACGCACAAGTTCACAATCGAGAAGCGCTAAAGAACAACCAGAAGACCAACAAGGCAGAACACCGGTGTTATACATCATAGACCCTAATTAGGAACTCGTGGTCTGACCCACTGAAAACCGGACTCGGACCTCCTTTAGACTATTCTCTGGAAAACCCCTCTGGTTTGACGTAGCGCTCTTGAATAGGCTGGTTCCTTGCGTTTGGCCTTCGAGTGCGCTTTAGAAGTTTGGGGATTACGATTACGATCGTGAATGAAATCCTCTGTCCGCCGAAGCCCTTAACCTAGGATACGTCCTTGCAATGACCCTATCTATGGACACGCTAACTGTCAGACAAAGCCCTCCATATATCGTTAATTGTATCGAACCCTCTGCAGATAAGACACTCCTACACCCTCAAGTCAACCGTCCCATGACCGAGAGCCAACTCCAAGTGTCATTTTCGGTGTGAATGAATAGGAGCCTACGTGTGTGTGTCCTACGTGTGCTTATGTGCCAGCGCTCGTGTGCCTGTACGTCTGTGGGTGTGTGTTTGTGTGTGTGTATGTGTGTGTGCGCGCGCGGCGTTTGTGGATAGAGTTACCCCGGCCTATAATGTGAAAAGATTTCACGGTTTGTAAATCGCTGATGTATAATAAAAATATTAATGTACACGTTTTCCAACAGCGACCATATGCTACCTCTTGCTTATTTTTCGATGAATTCATCAGGTGAGATCCTTCACCACCGCTACCCGTTTGAATGGGTGCTACGCCATTTTGAGTTGCCCGTGTACGGACCGTGCTAACACAAGATTTTAAAGAAGTGAAGTACAGTCATCTGTAAATCGAGAACGCAGTTAAACCGTGAAACTGTAAAGGCAATAAAGCCGACGTTTATTTCTATACATGATGCAATTAAAATGGTTTATTATCTGCTTAACTGTCAGTTGACATCCGACAAAAGAGAAATAGAGCAAACCATGTCTACAACTTCGAATCGAAAGAAGTCTGCGCGATGAATAGGCAGAAGCAATGACAGAAAATTCTAAATTTCTCCATTTATCTCTTTCCTTATCTGTCTGTCTCTGTCTGTCTGTAGCTGTCTTTATCTCTGTCTGTAACTCTGTCTCTGTCTCTCTGTCTCTGTCTCTCTCGCTCTCTTCTCTTCTCTAAGAGAAGTTCTCTTCTCTGCTCTTTTTTCGTCACATGTGTGCCGACGATGAGGTGTGTACAAAATAGCCTCATTTCTTTCTTTCTCTGATAGTATCCAGGGCCGTTCTTATGTCCATGACTTGCTCTTTAAGATCTTGTCTCACTTTTTCCATAAACGTCTATGCTATCTTCATCGACTCCGTGTTCCCTGTACGTTGCAATATAATGCCCTTGCTGGTAATCTCTTGTCGGCCATGCTTGTTACATGCCAAAACCATGTCAGTCTTCTTTTTCTAATCTTGTCTACCAGCGTTTCCCTCTGTTCCTACCGGATTTTACTTCATTATAAATCTTATATTCTCCATTTAGACCCTATGCTCAAATACTAAATTCAGGCGAGAATAGTTGGTACCCTATAAGGATACACGCGAGAATGCTGTGCACCTTATTGAGATCATAATCGTATACTCCCGAGATTTCCAAACACTTGGTGTCCGTCGAAAAGCTGCATTGCAGGGAAGTTGAGCTCGCCATTCATAGGTAATTGAATTTATTATTATTATTATTATTTTTTGCCCCAAGGTACATATGATCCCTTGGGGACTTAAATATTAATTAAAATAAATAAATCATCTGGAACGGCCTCTATTCCTCAGGATTCGAGAGAGGGAAAGTGCCGCGGAAAGCTACAGCGTTGAAGCGTTGGATTGTCAACGTCAGGCGTTGGAAGAGGTATGATGTTTTACGAGCATCACCGGAGATGGTGCTCAGGCTCTTTCCAAGCGCCGTATTATTATTATTATTATTATTATTATTATTATTATTATTATTATTATTATTATTATTATTATTATTATTATTATTATTATTATTATTATTATTATTATTATGCTTATTATTATTATTTTAAAAGCATCGATATTATTATTACTATTATTACTATTATTACTATTATCATTATTATTATTGCTATTATTATTATTATTATTATTATTATTATTATTATTATTATTATTATTATTATTATTATTATTATTATTATTACAATAAATTTTAAGCGTGCAAAGTCACAAAGAAATGCGAATGTGAGGTGCAATTAGTCAGTTGTCAGGATAAAAGCACATAGACATTCAGAGGTTAAAAAGCTGGTGGGAAATAATGAGTTTTGAGACGTTTCATGAAGAAAGAAGACTAGTTCGAGCTTCCGAGAAACTTTAGTACTCAGTTCTACTCCTTGAAGCACGACAGCCCATGACAGTGCTGCACCGTGGCTCAACCAAAAGACCCAAAGCTGCGTAGAACTTGTTACACAACTATGTCCTCTTACATTTTATGAATAACGATTTGTGTCACAATCATCTTTATAGCAATAATCAGTTAAATAGGTCCACAACAGATTATGTATAGCAGTGCTGTCCAACCTTTTTGACACCGTGGGCCATCAAAAGAATTACTCTTGAAGCCGACGGCCGCATCAGTAAACTCAAAAGCAACGACTGAAATTTATTGATAGTTTATTAACTGTGGATAACCGTACGTTTCAAAGCTTTAAAGACGTTTAATGCGTCGTGGGAACTGGATTTTGTGTTTACATTCTCAAGTTACGAAAAGGAATAGCTATGCAAGTAAGCCAGTGACTGTCTTTTACCTGCATTTTAACAAAAATTTAAAAAATTTACCGAGGTCGGGCAGGCCATTTAAAATCATCCCGCGTGTTAACAGCACAGATGTATAGCAACATTCGAAGAAAAATACAAATGAGAGTAATTGGCTTTACAGCGACCTACTGTCCATAGGATATCAAATCTGCCCAGTACATTAATAAAACACAATGAAATACAGAGTTTCAGCAGACATTCGACTTTTCCAATTGAACCTCCTCATCCAAATTAGAGACTTGAGTCAAGATGCAATTAAACGCACGCTAGAAGAGAGTTACATCAAACATTAGCTGTCAATCACCAACAACTCTATGCACGACTAAATACTGAATGAGTAAATCCAGTTAACCGGGCCGCCCACGTTAGATATAGGATCAATTGCCCTTAGTGCAGTTTCTCAAATCGTATGCATTTAGAGTTAGCACGATTAATCTCAAGAGACAGAGCAGTATTGGTTAAAATGCAAGCACTGAACATGACTTAAGGACCAAGTAGGCCTACCGAGGAGAAGGTACAATAATCGCAATCCTGAGGTTTCTACAGCGCCCAAAAAGCGATGTTGCGCGAACGAGCTTATCCACAAGAGCCCAGTTCAAACAATCGCAGAAAAGATCAAAAACGGTTCCAGGTCAAGATCCAAAGGGTCAGGCAGGCAGTAATATACGAGACAGCCACATAAATAATATTCATTTGACAGCCAGCATTAAAGTGTTTAGCGTAGGTCATTTGGCATCTGTTAAGCTATGGGTGATACGATCATTCATAAAGTCAATTAGTCTACAATTGCCGATGACTTGTGTGCAATTATTATGACTACCGTTCGTCCATGATGGCCGTATTTTCCCCGTGTATCATTTCGTCTTCTAGTTCCCCTCAAAGCGGAATTTGTTCAATGATTCTGTACTTTTACCTAATTTGCATTTAAGAGTTATTTACGCTAGTTTGCTGTGGATGTTGAGTTTATGGCTGCTTTTAATGTTTCTTCCCTACTGAGGGGAATGACAGATTCCTGCGGCTCACAAATACAGACCCATCTATGCCGCGGAATGAGTGGCATGAAATGGCGTGAATCGTCCATCAGAAAAGGGGTTCCAACAATCAATCTAACGGGTGTTCGTCCCGACATGGTAGCTCCAACGATGATCGGACTTGATCTTCTACCACCAACGAGAGACCCCGCGTGGTGGTGCTGTCGAGTGCCGTGTACCTTATCGTCGATCGTTGCTGCGCGTCTTTGACGCTGCTCGGTCCAGGAACTCTGAATATTCGGTGCCATCTCTCAACTCTAGATGCATGTGGGAACCTGTTATTTGACTTTTCTACTTATAGCTTGCTAACTGATGAACGTTCGGTTTTCTTAATGACTTTCAACATATAATCGGCTAACGTAAAGGGCCCCTATGATTAGGCCCTACTTTATCTGAAGTGGTGTTACGTTAATGACTAATTAGAATTACAATTACTCGGTGTTTGGTTGGTAAACGTAAAGGCTATTTTGTCACAGTGACTCGATAAGGAAGGACATTGTAGTTTCACGCGTGACTTAAATACTTGATGGACTGGAAAGGTAGTTCGTTACATTGATGAAGGTCAGCTATTACGAAATGCCGCACTGGTGATTAAAGTCAACTGTCATTGTATGCCGATTGTCACAGTAAGCGAATTTTAGAATTCCTGCGCGAGCTTTTAACTATGAATAAGGGACTTTGTTAAAGGTAACATCATTTTGCAATGCACAATGAACAGACGCAACACCTGTAAAACAATAGACTGTACTTGTTTGTTAACTTTTAAGTAGCCTTCGACGTGAGATAGTTAGCCTACGTCAATAGACGTTAACGAAGTGACTACTGCGACTAAAAAGGCCTACAAGTCCTAACGAGCCTATCAGTTGCAATCTCAAGTAATCATCAAGCGATGACTCAGCAACTCGAGACTAGAACACAAGGCTCATACTTTCCCTCATTTATATTTAGCTCTAATGACGCAAATGTCCCGACACACGATTTCTACTTGACGAGGTTTAATCATAATGGAAAATTTCTGTGGAATCGTCTCTGTATTAGGCCCAGGCCCGTGTTACGGGGTCCTGGGGCCCTGGAGCACTCTATCATGTTGGGCCCCTCCGTCCCTTCCCTCCTCGTCCCTTCCCTTTTTCCTCCCCTCCCTCCCTATCTCTCCTTCCCCTTTCTCCCTTCCCTCTTCCCTAATTTAGTAATATTCAAATCTGCTCAGACTCCAATTAACAACAAATTCAACAATAATAGGAATAGTAAGCAGTTGTTGCATTAGGTGTACAGACCACCTCAATTATTTGGGGGGGGGGAGGGATACTCGTGCCCCGGCTGCCCCCCAGAGTATACGACTATGACTTAAAACTACAGCAAAGTTACCATGGTTATTTAGCAATCCTTGGTTACTTAGTTACGCACAAGTCGGCACAACATGTCAACAAAATGATGAGTTGATGACGTAACCACAGAGTTAATTAAAATATCTAGAGTCTTGACATTACTATTACTCTATAGGCTGAGTGCAACGTAATGTGACTTGCCGGGGCATTTTAATCAAAATGAATTCAATTTTTCACCAATAGTGAATTCAATTTGCATTTTTAGACGCAGAATAAAGACTCATATTTGGGGGCCCCTTGGTCGTCGGGGGCCCCGGAGCACGTGCTCCGTGTGCTCCAATGGTTAACCCGGGCCTGATTAGGCCTACATGTATAGGACTTGCAGCTGTCTTTGGCATGCGTGGACTCTCGTTTGGAAAACTCTTTCGAAAGCGGCGATTATGCAACTCGGTTGTTCCATCGGCCCAAACTTCCACGGTCCAGCACGAGTTTTGCTGTGGTCGGCCCATCCTCCTGGAATAAGTTCCCTAACAAACTGCCATTTGAACTCTTAAACATCTCTCTGCCTCTGTTCCACAAACTCTCGAAGGCCTTTCTGTTTCATTGTGTTAGGTTGGGAGTGTCTATGATAAGTCTGTATCGAGATGGCGCTATAAAAATTTCCAGTTACAATTACAATTTTAAACGTGGTGACAAAATCAAGATATCACAATTGACAAAAACTGTGAATCCATTGTAAAGTCACACAAGCTCCAGTCAAGGCTATTATCAACCGTCTAAACTCCTTCTACCAATTAGCCATAGATGCGAAATTGATTTAGTTATTATACGAATTCTTTTAAATTTCAAAGTAATTATTCGCCCAAAAGCGCAGAGTCTAGTTAAATGACATTCAGAATGTGACTACATATGACTTTAATCTACAAACGAAGCAGTTGCAATTTTAGGCAACAATATCATAACGTGCCACACTACGATGTCTAAGCAACAGGTATACGTAATACTTAGACAATAAAGGCTGTTGCACATATTCTTTTTGACACCTTTGCCCCAAGTGTCACGTTTCCTTCAAACCCTATACCTAATTTTTACTCTTATGCGTGATCCGGAGACATCCATATAATGTGAATCAGCAAAATCATTTGTCGTAAAATATGCATAATCGCAATCGTAACCTCGAGATTTCTAGAGCGCCCAAAAAATAGAAATCGCGGGAACCAGCTTCTTGGCAGGCGCTTAGAGAACACCTCTTTCTATGCGTGGAAAGCCATAGATCCTGATCTTCACACAGCTATAGTATTGAAAAGTGATTATACTTCCAATCTATCCTTGTAGCCAATTATAACGTTAAGTGCGAAAAAGAGTAGGCTACAACAGTAATAACACGCTACTATCGCACGCAGTTTCCTTTGCTACACTGCTACACGACGAAAACAAAGCTGACCATTTTAGATGCTATGGAAAGACTTAGCCTAAACGTCTGTTGTTAAGGAGTTAAAACGTGAACTTATCATGCGAGAAGAAGAAATGCACGCTCAGCAAGATTTTGCGAGATGACTGTTCATGAAATTGTAGATACAGCTTTTCGCGAAATTGAAAAAATTCAGTATCCGTTCTGAAGAGAGTCAAAAACTTGTTGGAAGGGATATTCAAAACATCTTCGAGAAGAGTTATCTGGAGCGCATTTTATGACGACCAAAAGCTATTATTAGCTCAAGCAACTGGTTGGCCTACGGATCGTATAACTACCTTTAGCCGAGTTTGAATGAAAGCTATGCTGAGTGTCGGGTTGACAACGAAAAACAGTTTGCACCAGAGGACTTGCAACTCGAAGACGTCTCAATTCAGATATGTAGCAAGGAATTCTCGTCAACAACCACAACAATCTTAACCTGGCGATGGTTATACGTTAAGGAAGCTATTGTGTAACGGTGTAACAGTAACGTGTGTATCCAGGTATTCGACCATTAACCTCTGTGCAATAGCGCCTAACCAAAAATAATAAACCATGGGCAATAACCTCTGAACAAAACCCCGCGCCTTCATGGACAATGAACAGTGGCGGCGCTACCATGGGTCGCGTTAGGTCATTCGACCTGCCTATTTTACTCTTGACATAGGCCTACCTTAATTTATGTCCTGCCTATTTTACTTATTAGCATACATGTTCATGATGTTCTGGGTAGCTAATCAGTAGGCCCTACTTTCAAATCTTTAAATCTAGTAACGTAACTAAAGTTTAACGTTTTAATTGCTGAATTGTTTCAAATTTGAATATGCTACAACAATTGGGTTATAAGCGTTCAATAATAAATTTCTTCGTTTTATATATCTAAGTTATGCTGCTTATGTTGGGGTTATGCTGCTTGATGCGTCAAACTCAAACATTTATTTCTTCGACCTGCTGAATAACTTCCATGACCCTGACACGACCTGCTGAAATTGTATAGCTAGCGCCGCCACTGACAATAAACCTCAAGAAACTAACCCCCAGTTCAAAATTCTCTAGCCACTAACTCAAAAACTTCATGTATACAGCAATATGCTTACATAATACCAGTACTTTTTTCAGCCGAAACGCGCCGGAGCGCCGTTCTGGCACCTTTTTTCAGCTAATAAAAATAATTTATTTCAATAATAAAAATAATAATTTAGTTATTTTAATTTAATTTAAGTTTGTGAACTGTTTTCAGTGTTTATTAAGCCCCCTCTCAACCCCCAATCCCTTTTTTCTCTGGATTTTAGCCCTTCCATAATTGTTTAGTTCCGGAAATTATTGTTCTGTTCCGGAACCTTTCTTTGTAGAAAAAAAGCACTGCATGATACAGCATACTTACCATGTGATAACAGGTAAAAGGAAGTAGGCCTATTCATGAAATCACTCATAAACAGGAAGTTAAGAATATTCTACTACAGAGAAAAAAGTGCGTGCAAACTTCCGGTTTAGCGATAAATGAGCATATAATTAGAATGCTTCCTCAGTTTTAAAATAAAAATTAATGCATTACTTTTTAAGGCAACGCAGCATACATATTTACATACGTACAATTTGTTGAATTTTTTGCAATCAATATTATCGTGATTTTAGTTCTACTGCGAAGTGAAAGGTCAATTTTTCGACTGTTATTCTTCAAGCCTTTGTTGATTTTAGGGAAACAATGATGGTGGAATTGAAGAAGTCAAAGTGTATGTTGGTCTAAATAACTAAAATGTAAATAGCGGATGGAGTCGTTTGAAATTAAGTCAGACATGTCTAAAATCAACATGTCCAAAAGAAGTTTAACTAGCATTTATTTTATCACTCTCTACTGGCAATATTCCTATGGCCTTTAAGCATTCTATTGTCACTCCCCTTCTCAAAAAAGCAAACCTTAACAAGGAAAAACTATCTAACTGCCGCCCTATCTCCCATCTTTCCTTTCTATCTAAATTAACAGAACGAATGGTCCTTTCTCGGCTAAACGACTACCTCTCTTCTAATTCACTTCTTAACCCCCCACCAATCTGGCTTCACTAAACACTATTCCACAGAAACTTTACTGGCTTCTTTGTACAATAAACTGGTCTCTGCCGTCAGCCATCAACAAGTCTCCTGCCTCTATTTTCTCGACATCTCCGCCGCATTCGATCGACACCATTGATCACAGCCTCCTTCTTCAACGACTATCATCTTGGTTTGGCGTCTCTGGCACGGCTCTACTCTGGTTCCAGTCCTACTTGTCTTCCCGAACCTTCTCTGTTAAAGCCTTCAGCCATTGCTCAAAACCCCTCCCTCTTTCCTGTGGTGTCCCTCAAGGCTCCGTCCTGGGTCCACTCCTTTTCATCCTTTATACCACACCTTTAAGCCATCTCATAAAATCCTCCTCTGTCGACCACCATCTCTATGCAGATGACACCCAACTCTTAATATTCTTCTCCCTTCTCCCCAGGCTCTTTTTTCACCGCCATCACACAATTACCTAACGTGGTTAATCTTATTTCACAGTGGATGCAGTGGTGTAGTGGGGCGGGAACGCGGGGGAACGCCGTTCCCTCACTTTTTTCCAGGGAGGGAACGCGATCCCTCACTATTTTGCAGCATTTCTGCTGAAATAAATGAACAAAGAAGACTTCAAGACTCACAGTTCAACTGCTTACTTACTGGAGCCTTTCGCAGTTTCGCAGATATATTTATATATGTGTTGGCTTTATACTAAATAACAAATTCCTATGTATAAATTTACATAATTACATTTATTAATTTTTTTGTTATTTTTTTACATTCAACAGTTTCAAAAATAGTAGCGCCCACACTATGCAAAATTCTTGCAAGATTGCACTTTTTGCTACAGTTGCTACTTCAATTTCCAGGCGTTCCCCCACTTCATTTTTTAGGACTACACCACTGAGTGGATGTCATCCAATCTCCTCTGCCTTAACCCTTCCAAAACTGAATTCATCATACTAGGCCTTCCTGATCAAATCAAGAAAATCCTGATCCTTCCATAAACCTTTCGACTAACTCATCGTCTCTTACTTTCACCTCTGACTCCTCTGTTCGCAATCTTGGTGTTATTTTTTATCCCCACCTCTCCTTCTCTAACCACATCTCCAACCTCTCGCGCTTCTGCTTCATGCACATTCGTGACCTCCGACGCATACGACCCATGCTCGACCTTAAAACTGCCTCCATTATTGCTACCTCCATTGTTCATTCAAAGCTTGATTACTGCAATTCTCTTTTCCTCAACCTTGAATCCACTCAAATCAAGCGTCTGCAGCTTATCCGAAACTCACTAGCCAGAGCTGTCACCAGAACGCCCAAACATCATCATATCACTCCCATCCTCAAATCACTCCATTGGTTAAAAACTCCAGAGCGAATCCACTTCAAAGTCCTATCACTAACCTATAACTCCCTACACTATTCCCAGCCCAAGTACCTTCGTGATCTCTTCACCATTCAGACAACCCGCTCCACCTGATCGTCGTCCTATCTCAGTCTTTCTCGACCACCAGTCACTACTCACCTCAAATTCTCCAACCGAGCCATATCCAACACAGCACCACGCCTCTGGAATGATCTCCCCTCTGAATTCCGCAGTTTCTCAGTGCCTCCATCATCATTGCAACCCGACTTTCATCCTCCTCCTCATGTTCCTGTATTTATCACCCTCCGGGCTTTCCACTCAAAACTGAAGTCTCACCTTTTCAAGTACTTCTACCCTGACTCATCTGATCCTCCGCCTTCCAATTATTCTCGCCGTAAACGACACCCGCCTTGACAGCTGCTCTGCCTCTCCTGATCTGCTACCCTGGAAATCGGACTTGGACCTCTTTTTGACTACTCTCTGGAAAACCCCTCTGATTTTACGTAGCGCTCGTGAATCGGCTGGTGCCCTGCGCTTGGCCTTCGGGTGGCGCTTTAGAAGTTTGGAGATTACGATTACGATTACGATCCACATACTGATTGACTTGAATACGACTTGGTTTTGGCGCGATATGGGTTCACACCGTGTTCATAAGAGACCGTCGGTCGCTAAGTTGTTAATTAATTGATTGATTAAAATATTTAGCAGACTTATATGTACGAGTCATAATAGACACTCAGAGCTAATAATACGCAGATATGCAGATGAGATGTAGCGTGATTCCTTGATGGTGGGGTCGATTAATTAATGCACCTAACGATCTAATCTACTCATCTTTTAATTACTCTGTTAATTTTAGGTTTTTTTGGCCTGAGGCTGTTATTGTCTGAGGTCTGTTTGCCGGAGTGCTTCGCTAGAGGGTAATTACCCTAGAAACTCTGTGACCACCTGTAGAGATCAAACTATCGTTAAATGGATCAAACATCATCGATCTCTTGCAAACACTGACCTATCTGAGAAACTGCACGGTCATGTGTAGCCCATTATCATCGCAAACCAAAAGTGTTCAAGAGGTGATGAGTAACTGTCTGAGAGTGCAGTTGTTGACACCTAAACGTCTTGAGTACGTTACAGGTCACTGGGAACGGTGAAACAATGAAGAACTTAAGTCAAGATATCGAAGATTATGATCAGTATACACGAGTAAAAACATGCAGCCTTTATCAGAGAACAAACTGATAAGGAGCTTTTATTTTCCAAGACAAAACAAAGTGTAGAGATAAGAGAATATGAAAAGAAAGAGTGGCTGAGAAATCCATTTTGCAGGCAAATCTCTAGTTTTGTTATGGTGGACAAAATCCTTAATGTGGAAAGTAGGCAATCTGATGCAAATACAAGCAATAGTTTCACGCTAGATGCTCTGATGAGGCGGTTTACAAGAAGGTGAACTTTTCTGCGTTGACTGCCTCCAGTAGCTGTCAAATCACAGAGCCCGTGGATTAGGCAAAAGTTAGAGATATAATCTCCTGATTACTTCTCCATTGTTATTAGCATTCAAATTATAAAGCTAATTTTCCCTGTAAATGTAGCATAAACGAAAGCTGAATTGTGAACGCGTCTCCAGTGGAAGATTATTCTAACAGGAAAATCCATTGCACCGGAATATGAAAATCGTGACATAAGTTAATGTTAATTATTACTATTTCTGTATTTCTAAAGCGCCTATATCTCGTGACTAAGCATCAATCGAGTGCGCTGAGCAATTGTTAGTGAAGGACTTGCTAAAAAAAACGACTCAGTAAACGTCTCAGGATAAGCTTCAACCCACATTCTTCGTGTTATAAACCTAGCTAGCTCTACCGTACTCCACCAATTGAGTCGGACGTGCATTTTTACTTAGGCGCAAGCTTCTCAATAAAAAATAAATACACACGCCGCATTTTATCCATCTGCTCATCTGCGTGTTAATAGCTCTGACGATTGTATTGTCAAGTTTATTTATAGTTACGTTCCTGTCTTAAGTATTGCATACTCATGGATAAACCACAAAGGTGTCCTTCATGCGTATAGTCAGGATCCGTCATCAGCCGTGCTTGAAAAAATTATTATAGTCCACTTGTGTGGCTTACAAAACAGCACCTAAAAAGGCAGTGAAGTAAGAATTCGTGTATCTATTGTACTGTTTAACCCGTTAAAGCATTCCACATTGAAAAGCCTCGGCACTTAAACATTCTTCTGAAATCCTGACTCAGAATCTGCTCACGTTTTTTCTTGTGAAATCCTTATTCAGAGTCTGTTCACCTTCTTTCTTCGTCAATCACTGTGTTACATGGTGACGGATCACCGGCTGACTTTAAAAAAATTTAAATTGATATAATCCTAATTATATTATAATTGCCTCGTATGTTTCGTTCATGAGAATTGCAGACGGCAGAAACCTACACACTGATCTCTGTCGTCTTGCTAGGTACCTTGGCCCAAACACAGTAATTGCTTCTTAAATACACCTCTTGCCTTCGGTCTAACGACAAGCTTTGGATTCACGTTAATACACTGATCCCACAATCTTGCAACTCTTTGACAAGCCTTACGTATACAGTAGGCCCACATTCTCGAATGATCTGCCAGAATCTTGCAACACTGCATCCACATGATTTCCATCGTCCAGCTTCTTAAAACCTCCGCAGACAATTCTGACAGATTTGTCAATCATGGTCGACATCTCGCAGAATTCATTTTGACTGTTGTTTATCAGATCATCCCGTCCACTAATTTTTCCACCACTAGGCTATATACTAATAATTGTCTAAATTTCCTTGCAAAGAAAAATGGCTGCTGGCTGGTCTGCATACTTACATGGCTTAGTTCTGTCTCCTATACTTAACAGCATTTGGCCTATGACGGTGGTCGTCGTAGGTACAATGCTGTAAGTATAGGAGACATAATTAATTGAGCTATACTCTTGTGTTATCTCCTCTGCTTGCATCGACGTAATGGCGACATGCGATAGTGTATCTCTCCTCGATAGTATGTTCCTTTACTATGTGCAAAGGTTTAGGATGTGATTCAACTATACCCAGACTTAATCTTCTACTCAATAGACTTAACTTTTTGTGAAGATTTGGAAACATATCTCTCGTTGGAATTTTTCACCGAAAGATTTATGGAGAGAATTGAGTAGAGTAGAGTATAGTAGAATTGAGTAGAGTAGAGTAGAGAAGAGTAGCCTCCTCTCCGCTCCTTAATTCATTATACCTATTCCAGTAGCCAGTTTTGTTTGCATGGAAATTTAGGCAATTATTAGGATATAGCCTAGTGGTGGAGAAGTGATTGGAAGGAAGGAATTTGCGAGTTGTCGATCAAGATTGACAAATCTGTCAGAGTTGTCTGAGGAGGTTGTAAGAAGCT